>CALNHX010001813.1:0-204530 GCA_940337035.1 Agriotes lineatus | reverse complement strand
TTTATTTATTACTTTAGCATGTTTTCCTTTTAACAATAAAACCATTCGGTTGCTTATGAAACTGAAAGTTTTTCTATTCACTATTAAATTTTTCATATCGTTGATAGGCAAGGATCGCCAAAACTCTGTAGGTGTTAATTCTTTTTTAGAAGCCATTGTCACGTCATCTGGCTGATGAATAAATAAATAGTTAAAGTTGTCGGTATTGGCAACTGCGTCCCAAACAATATCTTGTGATTTAGGTATTCCATTTTAGCAAACGAGGTAACGAAATCGAGTAACATATTTTTAATTTTTTCATCAGATTCTGATAATTTACCTTTTCTTAAGCTTACACCCTCAAATGCTATGTCATATATAAAAAGAGCATCTTCTCCGTGGGCAACACCATGAGAATTACTGAACCCCAGTATACTCGCAAAGTTCAAATCGGCTTTATATCCAAAGAGATATGAATAAATTGAAGATTTAGCTAGTTTTGCATGCATTCGAGAAGACTTTTCAAAGTCAAATAAGAAATATCTATCTCCAACCAGTTTAATATATGGTTGAACATCATCAGCTGATATATGCGCTTTGCCAAAATAAAACTGTGTAATTTTATCTGCTATTAGAGGTTTATCCGCACTATTAACACTGTAATTGTAATCAAAATATAAGGCAGAACTTCATTCCACTGTTCACTAACCGTGCCCAATTTACCTTGCAAGTTCATCAACCCTAAAATGCCTTCTTCTGTAGTTGCTGACATCATAAGAGGAACATCGTGCACCTTCCCACTGTCTAATAATTTGTAGGGGTAATCACTAAGGAAAGCACTATCAGAAGGTCGCTCAATAACAGGAGCGAAAGGTGCCAAAGGAAAGTTAGGAAATAGATAAAACATACTTAGATTTTCAATAAGCTGCTTGGCAGACCTTTGCCTCATGCATTCGACGAGTTCTTTAGTTGATATACTGTTACAACCAACACATGCAGCTAATTGTCGGGCCTTTTCTAAAGGAGCTTCTTGTATGGCCCAAGGAGATATAGCTGTTCCACTCTCGGCTATACCACGATGAAATAACCCATTCGACTGCTGGGAAAAATAGTGAAAGTGCACAGATGCCGCGCCAGCAGATAATCCTGTAATTGTAACGGAGTTTGGGTTACCCCCAAAATGTTTTATATTATTTTGAACCCATCGAAGGGCCAGAGCTTGATCCTTCAATCCGTTGTTTCCTGACACAACTTCATCCCCTGTGCTTAAAAAACCAAGTATGCCTAAGCGATAATTTATAGTAACGTAAACAATATCTCTATCCATCAGATATTCAGGACCAGCCATATTCGGAGCGCCGATCATAAAAGCTCCTCCGTGAATGTGGACTATAACATCCAGATTTGCATCTGATTTAAGTATGTCTTTCGGAACATATACATTAAGATACAAGCAATCTTCATCTCCAGTGGGTTCAGTGGTCTGCCACCCCAGCTGTAAGCACACGTGGCTTGTAGTAGCATTCCAAGTCCCTGTCCATGGTTCTGTGCTTTGTGGTTCAGCAAATCTTAAACTCCCAATTGGAGGTTTTCCATAGGGAATCCCTTCAAAAGCTGAAAACGCACGTTCCCCATATGATTGTCTATAATAACCTGAGATTTCTCCAAGGGAAGTTGTTACAAGCGGTTGCTTGTCTCCTAACGAAGAAGCTGAAAAATAGAACAATAAAAGTGAGTTTTTAATTTTATCATGAAATTAGATTGGATAATGAATGCCGAATTACAAAGATATTGCAACAATGTTATCAATTCATATTACAAAGAAATATTTGAATCATTGCATGTACAGGGTTTTTCAAAACGTACCGCCAATATTTCAAGGATGAATTCTGGTATTTATTTACAGTCGAAAAGGCTATCCCAAACGTTACTGTTACCGAGTGATTTTTGATTTTATAATTTAGGGGGTAAAAATGTGAGTTTAATGCATTTTATTAAATAAATAGTCTCTTTAAATATATGTGCATTATTTTATTAACAAAAAATGTTGAAGTTAAACAAAAAGAAGTAGAGAAAGTCTCCATCACGATAATTTTTTCTTTATTATTAGCAACACAAATAATTGTAATTACTTAGACTTAGAGGTTTGTGGAATAAACGAAATGTCTATAAGTGAAATAGTGATCTAATCAACATGATTTCATCTTGTTGGTAACATTTGAACATTGTTTTTAACAAATGATTGCTTGCAACTTGTCAGTTTATAACACTGTGATACTGAATTTATCGGCATCCCCTTTGTATACTTCCCATCATAACTTACAAGTGAGTTGCAATGCCCTGGTTCTTTTCAACGAAGAATATATGGTCTGTGTGATGGAAATGCTTTATCAGCACAGAAATAATATCCTAGAAGATAATCTCTGAAACTTCTTTGTGGCAGTAAGAGTTAAAGAACATAAAAATATGTTGAAAACGTATCAATTCAATAAGTCTAAGCTGGCAGAACATGCTTGGGATGAAAACCATAAAATACAATGGGACAACACAAAGATCTTGTCTAAAGAATCGATGTCAACAAGGCGAAAAATTAAGGAAACGGCATACATTTTACTTAACGAAGAAAAATGCGTGTCGTCTTTCTCAATATTTTTAGACAATAGTTGGCTATCGATTCTTAAAGATGAGATCAAGTAGGTACAGATATCAACAAACGTCAATGTCAGAAAATTCATTGGAGGTTGGTCGTTTTTTCTTCCAGTGAAAAAAAGATAAGTTCTTGTTAGTTTTAATTGTTATTCGTTGATAACGAGGGCAGATTGTCCCTCGAAACGTTCGTTGTTAATATTTTCGTTATTTAATATTTTAATTTGCAGAGTGGCGAAATACCCATATAAGAAAATGAATTATCCTAGAAGATATTTCAACAGAAGACTACTTGCGCGTGCGGTTTCTCTAATTTACATGGTCAATTGCAAGATCCAATATATGCAGTTGGCAGGGGAGTTGCCTGTAGACTCAAACAGATGGTGAGCTTCTTCTTGATTTTTTACAATCTGTATTTAAGTGTGCGAATTGCATTGCGGGGTGGAATATGTAGATGCCAGGTTTGTTAAGCAAATTTATAAAATATACTCTGTTCACATCTTTTTGACATGAAAGTTGGTCATGGAAGTTTCCCCAATTTCGCCGTGTACAATTACTTTGTTCTATTTAAGCGAAGCTTACATTTGAAGTTATTGTTTCCAAATGCGTTTAGGTTAAAAAAACATGACAAAACACCTTCAAATGCAATGTTGCAATAGTTATGGAGAGCAGAAAATAGAATTAGTACTTTTTATGTACTTATGCACCCAGTTTCAGTAATTATATAACCGCAACATTTTTTAATTAAGTACATGAAAGGCCTTATATTACTTCAGATTTTAAATATTACTCAACATGTACTATCACCTATAAATTACCAAGAGAAGTGATATTTTCCCGCAATAATTTTGGCAAATAACAACCCGAAAGGTTGGAAACGCACTTGAGGGATGTTATTTGTCAAAATTATAAGGATTTATCACTGGCCGCTGTGAATTCGGGAAGATAAGTTCTTAAATAAATTAATAATTTTTGCCGAAGCAAGAAGCCATTTTTTGGAAAATTAATTTGACACTTTATTATTTACTTGTCATAGGATACTACGAATTTTAATTAGGTAAATTCCATGGTGATTGAAAATCACCCTAGGGTCGTTTTCACTTCAAGTGTGATCTGATTTGTCAAATTGACACAAGTGATCGAAAATAATCAAATTGGATTGGTCCTGTATTGTATATAAGAACTTATCAAAATATCTAGTCCATCTGGCAACCATCTTCCATTCTGTCAAATGACTGTAAGTTTGTAGGAGGTCATGACCAACCTTTATGCAAAAAAGGAGTGATATGATTGTAGGCAGAAGCATTTTTTCACTATTACTTATTGAGGAGCAGGTTTGGCGTGTTATAGTCCGAATGCAGGCTTTCACGGCCCTTGTCCATAATGGTAGGTTCTTCGGTTATGCCGTCATCGTCAATTTAAACTTAAGGTTTGGCTGCTGATGCTGACAGCTTCGTCAGACGTTTTCTAAAGACTGATGTTGGTGGCTTCTTCTCCTGGTCATATACCGAGGGGTCGTTACGGTTGGCTGCTCATGTAGATCTTATATGCTATTGTTACTTGTCGTTTTCCCCGCTTGGTTGCTCACGTGAAACTTGTTTAGGGTTTGATTGGTTTTGCAGGGATACTTTCCATGTGTTATTAAGGAGGTAGTCGTCTTTTCGATTGAAATTGTTTGGATTTTTAATAATATCAAGATATCCCCGAATAACACGAGGGGAGTATTTTTTAGTCTTGGCTAGTATGTTCACGGAGTCGCAATTTATTCTGTGGTTCGTTGGTCCTAATAAGTGTTCTGCGATGGCTCATTTTTACGTGTTTACAAGTCGTGTGTGGCTCTGGTTTTCTTTGGTTCGACATTGGATGCTTCTGCCCGTTTGTCCAATGTTAGATTAGCCACAACTCACAGGTACATTGGAGCTGGTAAACCGCTCCTGTCTGTAGTCTGGGCAAAGGATCTTTGTTGGAGGGGATCAATTGTTCGACCTTTCTTATTGTACCATAGCGGACCCCGATGTTTCTCTTAACTACGACCTTTCCTATTCTGTCGGTTACTCCGGCGGTGAAGGGAAGGCAAGCGTCATTCATAGATCTAGGATTAGGTTCCTTCGGTTTGATGGTGTATTGGCACGCAAGAACTAAGACATGTGGAAGAAGCTTTACACAGGAATGGCAATCCAGACGCGGAGACATCGGGAAAGCCTGCCAATACACCATAAAACCGAAGGAACCTAAACATAAACCAATGAATTACGCCTGCCTTCGCTTCATCGCCATAGTAACCGACAGAATAAAAAGATAGTAGATAAGAGAAATATCGAGGTCCGCTATGGTACAATAAGGAAGGTCCAACAATTGATCCCCTTCAACAATATTTTTTTCTATAGCAAGAACTTTAACAATTTCAAAAGAAAATAAGGACAGTCAATCACATTTCAAAATGTCAGTAGCTAGGTTGGGTAGCTACGATAATACGAAGCTGTCATATTTAATTTAAACAAAAGTGAGAAAATTAAATTACTTTATCTATCCTTGATGTTAAAGTTCTACTTTATCTACCCTTGCTATTAAAGTAACGCTTGACCTTTTGTTTTGAGTTGATAAAAGCACTCTTTAACATGTGCTATAGAAAAAAGATTATTTGCCCAGGCAACAAACAGAATGCGTTTAACAGCTCTAATGTACTTGTGGAAAATGTTACATCGGACGAAAGGCGAGAAAAAACATTCAATGTAAAATAAGAGAACACCAGAGCCAGACACGACTTGGAAACACACAAAAATCAGCCATCGCAAAACAATTAGGACCAGGGGACCACAGAGTAAATTACTCCTCGTGTTATTCGGGGATACCTAGACATTATTAAAAATCCAAACAATTTAATCGAGAAGACGGTTACCGCCTTAATAACACATGGAAGGTAGCTCTGTAAAATCAGTCAAACCATAAACAAGTTTCACGTGAGCAACCAAGCGGAAAAACGACAAGTACCAATAACATATAAGATCTACATGAGCAGCCAACCGTAACGATTCCTCGGCATCAGCATCTGTTTTTAGAAAACTTCTGAAGAAGCTGACAGCATGATCAACCAAACCTCAAGTTTAAATCGACGACTACGGCATAACCCGGGATAATACCATTACTGGTTAAGCTAGTTTAAATTTTGATAATTTGCACTGAGAGACGATGGAATTACCATAGAAATGATAAAATATGGCGGCGCGGCTACATTGGAATCCGTGAGGATGATCAAAAAATGCCTTGAGGAGGAAAAACCCGAGACATGTAAATGGACAGGTAGTTTTATTATATAAGAAAGGCAACGAACTCAAAATAGATCATTATCGTCCTGTAAGTCTACCCACCCTATTAATTACTTACTAAAATTACCACTAATAGTATAAAACACTGCTGGAGCATGTGGTTTGAAAATATCATAATTCATTAAAACCCCTGACCACACAAATATTTAACAACTAAATACGTATTTCGACAGCAAGCTGTCATTATGAGTTGCTACGAAGAACTTACACAGCACATAATTGTGTGGTGAGGGGTTTTAACGAATTGTGATATTTTCAAACCACAAGCTCCATCAGTGTTTTATTCAAGATGGCTACCCGGCCACAGGAGATGAACAGGTATCCTAAGCTAAGTTCTAAAATTAAGAATCTGCAGGCAAATTCATATTAAATTTCTAAAAGACTGTAAAATCGGTGGTGTTTTTCAAAATTTTATTAACATTAAAGTTAGTGCCAATTCTAGAAAGAGTAATTCAGTTATAGCATTTGCTAAGAAAAAATGGTTGGACATGGAAATTAAATATCTGTATAGCAAAAGAAACAGACTTGAATTGGAGATGTATAAATTGCATTTGGCCCTCATATGTAATTTATCTGAATACCAATTTCAAGAATGGAACAATTTCAAAGACGTGTATTCAAAATTAATGATTATAAATTTTAATAGAAGATAATATAAAGTTAGGCATTGATTTGGATAAAAATGCCACAACTTTAAAAATTGCCCAAGTAGTTGATAAGGATTTAACTGTTAAAAATGAGTCTTTAGAATCCTTTAATAAGGACGATTTGGCTTTTCTAAATAGGGGTTTAAAATTGAATTTACGTCATACTAAACCACCTTTAGAAAATATAGTTGCCGGTATCGAAAGTTCAATTGCCACTTTAGACGAACAGTCTAAAGAATTCATTAGAAGAGCTTACAAAATTAAAATTTCCGAAAACTGGAACTATAGAAAAGCTGAAACCACTGAATCGATTAAAAAAGACCATGAACTTATTAAAGGATTGCGCAACAAGAGATGTTTTTATCTAAAGGCTGACAAAAGTAATAAGATTGTTATTTTAGATAAACAGGACTATTTTGATAGAGTAGGTACATTGCTTAACAATGGTAGGGTCCAAAGCATTAAAAAAGTCTCCCCTAAGGAGCATGATTGTTAAAACACAGGATGTGATGAAGTCCTGTCCCACACTTATTGCTCCAGCCTTTAGATATAAGCTGACCCCTTCTAATCCAGAAATGCCAAAAATGTATTGTTTACCCAAGATACATAAAACAGGAAAAACGGTGAGACCTATTGTTTCTGGTATTAACATACCTCCTATCTAAATGGTTAACAAATGCATTTAGAAACTTGCCAAAACTGGAGTTTATAAATAAAATTAAAGATTTGGAACTTGGTGGAAGCGAGATTCTAGTTTTATTTTATGTATGTTCTGTGTTTTCAAGCGTACCAGTTCCACAAACTATGACATATGTGCGGGAATTACTTACGGATAATAATTTGGATTCAAACAAAATTGACGAGTTAGTTAGTTTAACTACACATTGCATGGAACAGAATTGATTTCAAATAGATGAAAAATTCTATGAACAGCACGAAGGAACAGCAATGTAAAACAGCCTTTCCCATTTCGTTGCCAACCTTTTTACGTCAAAATTCAAAACTGAATTTAAAAATACAGAGTATTTTCCAAGGATTTGTTTTAGGTATGTGGACGACATTTTTGATGTTTTTGATTTATCTAAATGTAGTATTGATAATTTTTTGAATCAGTTAAATTCCAAATTTCCTAGCATAAAATTCACATATGAAATGGAAAACGAAGGACAACTGCCACTTCTAGATACCTGTAATAAAAAATAAAAATAAGTTGGAATTCGATGTTTTGTTAGATTGTTTTCGACCTCTTTCGTTTTGCTTGAAATTACGTTTATTTGTCTCCCGAATTTTTCCTGGATTCGGCCCTGTACTAGTTACATTCGAATTTGTTCCGGCGGGCATTGAAATGCTTGCGCTTCGCATTTGTTTTCTTAAGTAACCAATTCTTGAACGCTGGCGCAAGGCCATAGTAAGATTTCTTTCCTCGAAACTATATTATAAATATCACCGTTTATGTTGCATTTGCCGAATTGGGTCCGTGAATTCATTCTTTAATGCAGGAACCGAACGCCTGCACAAGGCCGACGTGAAGTTTCATTCCTGGAAATTAGATTGTGAAATGATACCTTTTCTTAGCTTCTTGAATTGCGTCCCTCGCTCGCTGAAAGCGCTGATTAGGTTGTCGAAGGTTCTAGAGTTGTTCGTGTTAATTGTTCCTTGTTTCTTTTGCAAGGCTGGCAGGTTCTTTGTTCTGAAGGAATGAGATCATTCTGCGCGGGGGTGACCATCGTTTTACCGCGCGTTTCTGAATGAATTGACATCGAGCTGTGAACCACAACTAACGTGAAAATTTTGTCGCCCCCGGGCCGCGTGCTGCGGTCCGGGGAACTTTCCGTGAACGCAGTGTAATTTTGTGTCCACGTTATGTGAACTTTGTGATCTTCACGTACGCGGACTAAGGGCGATGTTTCGTTAAGCGGTTTCAAATTATTGGCGAGGCGCCTTCTATCGGTTTTTGCTCTCCAGCAAGGAGTGGAAAAGCAAGTTGCACCCTTTTGCACATTCAACAAAGGTGTCCTCATAAACCTACAATACTTTTCATATCAGTGGAAAAAGTTTCGGCAAATCTGTTGCGAATTCTGTGAAGCCGTGTTAAAGTCGAAGTTACCCGTCGCCCGCCGCTGGCTGCCATCCTTCTTCGTGGGGTAAACCGACCCTCTGGCCCTCCGCACCGAATTGGCCCCTGTACAACCCTTTCGTTCCCATTTGGGGAGCCCGCTACACCTCTGCAACGTCTCACCGGCCTTCGCCGAGGCGGAGTTCGTAACTATCGCCAACCCCAAATAACGTGCTTACAGCTATCAGGTAGGAGCTATGTATTACTCCAATTGTGTTCTTGTGCCTAATTAAGTTGCGACTATATTTGTTATGTGTTTTCCGGGAGTTCGTAAATATTGCGCCCGTTCACTTAAAGCTTAAGCTTATGTTTTGATTTGCTTGTTGTTAACCAGGGGCTTCACCCCTGTTATCTATTTCGTTTTGTCCGTTGTGTAACCACATATTTAGACCATAAGGTAACTTTGCGTGGGATCCCTTTTATATTCATGTAGGGTGTGTCTTTTCTCTTTATTAAGCTTGAATTCACCTCCGGGTGATTATTATCAATGTAACGATTTGTGTAAACTTTAATTCTTTAAATAATAAACCCATTAAAGTCAATTTGATTATTTGTTGAGTTCTGAACCCCTTCTGGGTCATTAATTAATCCAGTGTGGCAAAGGCCGAGTGTAATTTGCAATGTAAAGCTGAAAGTACGCCTTTTTTTGATAAGCAGGCCCCAAGCCCTGGGCCATTCAGTGTTCTTGTGTTATTCTTTAGTGACGGTGGCCTTGGAGGTAAGTGATTTAACGACAAGGTCACCCGGCTACTCGGAGGAGGCTTGGTGAACAACAGGCGGAGGTGTTCAGCAACGTACTTGGAGGACTTCTACATAGGCTACGTGTATTGTTCTTGGTTCTAGACGCGTCAGCCACCCCTAATTAGAACCAAGTGGCGCTCAGGCATTTCTTTTTCTGTTAAGCAATCCATCAGGGTAAGTGCCGCCGGTTTTTCTTTGAGCTTTCGAACCACGCCTTCCCGACTGAGTTAAGTGCGAGTAATCGGAGCAACAAAATCTGCTCCAGCACATTACGATCTGTGTTCTTTTTAGTAAAGCCGGCGAACCCTGTAGTTTGTACCCGTTTTTGAACAATTAATACGACCTATGTCGATCTGATGAATTAATACCGTAACAGGTAAACTGGCTATCCCAACGTGTGGCAAAGTTTTGTCGATAACGCCTTTAGGGCATTGTTTTTGTGTTTCTTTTCTTGTCATACAGCTTCATTTTAGTGTTTGGCATTAACGTCATATAGTTTTTTCCAGTATTTATCATGAAAACTTGACTTTTTAGGACTTTGAAATTTGGAAACGTGTTTTTTTCATATCAGGACGCGTATCCTATTTGTTTTCTTTTATTAAGGGCCGGTTCTACAATCCAAGGATAAAGTTATCCCAGGAATATATACCCTAGAAACGATTGTTGTAACAAAGAAAACTATGACAATTATACCTCGGATAGCTTATTCTAAGTATATACTTGCATTGTAGAATCGGCCCTTAATAAGTTCCTTGCTATCCCTTTGACAGACCAAACATTGTTTTTCCCGGGATTTTTCGCGGGATTTTTGTGTTTTTTCGTGTTCAATATTTCAACATTTTCTTTTTCGTGCTAGGGCATATTTTGGAGCCATTCTTTGTGGTACTATCGTTTGCTTTTACCCATAACAATAAGGCATTCGGTTTTTTTAATCTATTGGCAGTTTTCTGAAAAGTCGGAAACTTTTGAAAGTTTGAAAATTTAATTTATTACGTATAAAATAACTTTTCGTGTTGAAAGGCTTCAAGTCAACCCTAAGTAGGGATCGAGCATCGTTTTTTTTTCTAGTATTTTGCATTTTTAATATTCTTAAATAACACAATGGTACTGAAATGGTATATCGACCGCCTGCTCAAGGCAGATCTGGAATACGAATTAAACATTAGAGGAATAGATAGCACCGGTGTTGTAGCGGTTTTGCGTACACGCTTACGAGACGCGTTAAGGGATGAAGGTCGTGAGGCGGCGATAGCGCGCCCAGCGCACCCATATTCTTTCGAAGAAGACTATAATGCGGTTTCTGATTTGGTCGCGGCTATTGTACAAAAAACTGACGAATACGCTATAACACCTGATAGGGATCGTGCTGCAGTGATAGAAACAAAATTTTATTGCGCATTAAGGAGGATTAGTAATAGCAAACCGGCTGATGATGAAGAGGAAAAGAAACGAGCGGAATTATTCGCAAAAGTAGCCGTCATGCGTTCTACGTTCGAGGTTACGCAGTTAATGGTAGCATCAGCCACTGAGGCAACTGAGAGTCACCAGGCACCTTCGACTCCGGTGTCAACCATAGCTCCGAGTGGTGTTTCATCGGCAGTTACGACCCCAACTACGAGTTTAAGCGCTAGCACACCAGCCATGAGGACGATTTCGTTTAAAGCTATACCTGTAGCACAATGGAGTTTGCAATTTTCAGGAGATCCTAGAGGACTTTCGGTTAATGCTTTTATCGAACGCGTCAATGAATTACGAATAGCTAGAAACTTGCCTGAAGATGAATTATTCGCGCAAGCTATCGACTTATTTACCGGTAACGCATTGTTATGGTACCGCGCTAATAGAGCTAAGCCTGTCAATTGGCAACAATTAGTTTCCCTTCTACGTCAGCAATTCCAACCTGCGGATTACGATGAGCGCCTTCTGGAGGAAATTAAGAGGAGAACTCAAGGACCTTCGGAGTCCATGGGCATTTACATTGCAATTTTGCAAAATATGTTCGCGAGATTGGTCGAACCTTTGACTGAAGCGAAGCAGTTAAGAATTATTTTGCGTAACGTCGCACCAATGTACCAAACCCAGTTGGGACTGGTAGAGATTCGTTCAATCGAGGAACTACTTCAATATGGACGCAAGATTGAGGAACGCTATTACGCCGTCGAGACTTATGTACCGCCATCAAGACGCCGAACTGACTTGGAAACGGACTTGGCCTATGTCGAGGCCGCACCTCTAGAGGAAACACCTATCGTGAATACGGTACAAACACCTGTGGCAATCGCTCAAGCGCCGGTAAAACCGAGCTCTTCGAAAAATGTTAAAAATTCAGCTTCGGGTTCGGGAACTAAATGCTGGAATTGTCAAGAAGTAGGCCATAGGGCCGTCGCGTGCAAACGCCCGCGTGACAAGAAATTTTGCTATCGTTGCGGTAAGCCCGATGTAATTGTCAGGAATTGTCCAAATTGTAGTCGCGGAAACCGAGGTTCGGGAAATGGCCCGGCGAAACGCTGAAGGGTCGAGCGGTGTCTTCGCAAACATTTGTTAACTCGACTAGGTATATTAGACAACTTATTAATGAGCGTGAGGAAACATTCGAAAGAAATAAAGTCATTTTAGATTACGTCTTAGAAAGATCGTCGGACGATCGTCGCCCTTATGTTACTATTGAGGTAATGGGTCTTAAAATTTTAGCTTTGTTGGACTCTGGTGCCAACCGCACCATCATTGGAGGTAAGGGATGGGAAGTTTTGGAAACGTTAGGCCTTCGTGTTAATAAGAAATTACGACCAGTGTGCGCAGTAGCTAACGGACAAACAGTAGAAAGTCTAGGCACCGTGTTTTTGCCGATAAATTTAAATAACAAGGTCGCTACTCTTGACGTCTTAATCGTACCTGACGTACCCCATACTATGATTTTGGGAATAGACTTCTGGAAAATGGTGGGCATAGTCCCTGATGTGTTTCGAGGCGAGTGGGAGTTTTCTAAACCCGACTTAGCCACCATCAGTACTCCTACAGGCACTTTGCAATCTGAATTTGATTTGACCATGACCCAACGAAACCAATTGAAGGAAGTACTTGACCAACATTTCTCTGACAGTAGTAATGAGCTTGGTTGTGCCAAGCATATTGAACATCGCATCATAACAAACTCTGCACCCATCAAGCAAAGGTATTATCCAGTCTCACCTGCCATGCAAGCGCATATTGACACCGAGTTAGACAAAATGCTTGAAGCTGGGGTCATTCAACGCTCACGATCAGCATGGTCAAGCCCAATCTTATTGGTTAAGAAGAAAGACGGATCTTACCGATTCTGCGTGGACTTTCGCAAGGTAAACAGTGTTACTGAAAAGGACGCTTACCCCCTACCATATGTATCATCAATTTTAGACCGTTTACGCGACGCGCGCTTCATCACCTCACTAGATATTAAGTCGGACTACTGACAAATCAAGATGAGTGAAGAATCTAAGGAACTGACGGCCTTTACAGTCCCAGGACGTGGCTTGTATGAATTTTATCGTATGCCGTTCGGGCTCCATAATGCAGCTGCCACGTGGCAGCGTTTTGTTGACCAGGTCTTAGGCCCAGAACTGGAACCCTACGTTTTCGTGTACTTGGATGACGTGATAATTTGCGCCCCGACTTTTGAAAAACATTTAGAGGTTTTGGGAGAGGTTTTGAGACGCCTACGAGAAGCAGGCTTGACACTAGGACGAGACAAGTGCCATTTTTGCCAACCCGAGTTAAAATATCTTGGATATGTTGTCAACGCACAAGGTCTACTGGTGGACCCTGAAAAGGTAACCGCCATTATGAATTTACCCCAACCCACAAACGTCGCCGAGATCAGACGAATAATAGGCATGGCTTCTTGGTATCGACGGTTTACACCTAACTTCTCATCAATCATCGCACCAATGACGTCATTGCTAAGAAAATCAAAACGGTTCGAGTGGGACAGCAGCTGTGAGGAATCATTCTCAACTATCAAGAACTGTCTGGTGTCCGCACCTATTTTGACTTGCCCCTATTTTTCAGTACCCTTTACGGTACAAACAGACGCCTCCAATGTGGGAGTAGGCGCAGTACTTACTCAAACCATAGATGGGGAGGAACGTGTTATTTGCTACATCAGCCGAACACTATCCAAGGCCGAGAGAAATTACTCAGTCACCGAACGGGAGTGTTTAGCAGTCTTATGGGCTATAGAAAAACTCAGACCGTACCTTGAGGGTACCCACTTCACAATTATAACCGACCACCATTCGTTATTATGGCTTAATAACTTGAAGGAACCTACGGGTCGCCTTGCCCGTTGGGCTGTTCGCGTACAACAGTACGATTTCACTATTCAGCACCGTAAGGGAAAGGATCACGTTGTCCCGGACGCGCTATCTCGCGCTATACCTGTAACGGACGTTGTCGAGGCCTCTGAGGCGGATCAAGTGGACCCTGCTGATGTCACTAATGACCAGGAGAAGACCGATCGTTGGTATGAACTGATGCGCCGACGTATCGCTGAGAAACCCTTAGCTTATCCAAGTTGGAGGATCGTTGGCGGACAGCTGTTCAAACATGTTAGAAGCAAGCATCCCGAATTGAATGACGGAGACAATTGGAGAAAAGTAGTGCCAACCTGTCAAAGCAGCGAAATTTTACGTAAAGCTCACGATGCTCCTACGCGGGTCACTTGGGAATTTTCAAAACGTACGGACGAGTCGCGCAAAAATACTATTGGCCAAAAATGAAGGCATACGTCGTGCGCTATGTAAATCGTTGTACAACTTGCGTTTCACATAACCGGAACAAAAACGTCCCGCCGGATTGATGGCTCGCCATCCAATAGTAAACAAACCTTGGCAAATGATCTCCATTGATATAGTAGGCCCGTTGCCACGCTCTAAGCAGGGCTATGTCTACATTCTCTCTGTCCTCTGATTGCTTCACTAAATTTACCCTTTTCTTTCCGCTACGAGCAGCTACCGCCGCCGCGGTTTCCCAAAGGATTGAGAATGACGTTATCTTGCTCTTTGGAGCGCCTCAATATATTCTAGTGAACAATGGTGTCCAGTTTCGTAGTAAAGAATTCCGCACCCTGGCGAATAACTATAAATCCAAAATCATCTTCAACTCATATTATCATGTGCAAGCAAATCCCGTTGAAAGGGTGAATAGGGTTTTAAAGACCATGTTGACCTCTTACGTCAAAGATAATCACCGTGACTGGGACAAGTATCTATCTAAGGTCGCATGTGCAGTACGGACTGCCATTCATGAAGTCATTGGAGTGTCCCCGTATTTTGCTAATTTTGGACGGGAAATTCGGCTGGAAGGTAATGAAGCTGAGGCTCCCGATGAGGAAATAGATGTAGGTAATGTCCAGATGGCTAACCGTGATCATCTTTTGCGTCGTGCACCTGCCTTTAAGCCTCTTTATGACGACATTGTGAAGCGGTTAGAAGCCGCATATAGGACCTCTAAGGTCGCTTATGATTTGAGGCGACGCCCCGCTCTTTTTGCTGTCGGTGACACTGTATGGCGCCGGAATTATGTCCTCTCTGATGCAGCCAAGCATTTCAATGCAAAGCTTGCACCTAAGTTTGTAGGCCCCTTTTACATCTCGAGAAAGGTCTCGTTGGCCACCTATGAGTTATCAGATCAGAGTGGAGCTTCTAAGGGCATTTGGCACGCAAAGGACTTGAAACCCGGTCCAGATGACAATTAAGTCGTTTGTCTTCAATAATCCCCAGGTCACAATGGGTTAACCATGAGTGACTTACTGTTGTATATAATTGTTCACATTATTAGCATAGGATAGGTTAGTTTAGGCTAGGCGGCCTTCAAGGCCTTCGAGACTCCTGTCGTTCGTGGCTACCCCTTTCTTTGATCGTTTGTTGCTGTGGGACAAACACAAGAGGCTGATCCCGTGACGCCTCGCGTGCCCTCTTCAACGGGTCTTCGAGAGTTAGGTTGCGAACCTTGGGGCTTCGTAACCCTGTGTTCGATTGGTAGGTTGGACGGAAGAGTGCACAGTGATGACTTATACCCTATTATGACAAGCTCATTCACGAGCAAAACCCAAATCCCAGGTGGGATATCAACTCTTCTCTCTCATCTTTCTTCTTTCGTTCTATCCTCCCTTTACCGTGTGTCCGGCGACACCTGTCATTGTCCTCACCCGTTTTGCCTTTGGCACTTTTCCCTTTAAACCGTGTCATGGGGCCGGATAGTGAGTAGGCAGTGGGTCCGGTCGCCTTGCTTACCCGTCACCCCATGGACGCGTGCCATGGCCGCTCGGCCATGGTCGGTTTTTCTTTTGTTGATGTGGACACCACCCTTTACCGGGGTGGAGTGGTCCGCGTTTTATGTTCTTGAACACTTTTGATGTTAAGTTTCGATCGCCAAGTCGAACGGGACCCCTGGCGGAGTACCCTCCTTTGGGACAAATTACGTTTATTTGTCGCCCGATTCCCTGGTCCGGGGAGGGGTGTTCTAGGCTTCACCGAACCGTCAGTATCTGATTGGGGTTTTACGTAATTTCCACCGGCGTAACCGGTCTTTTTGGCAAACTCTTCTTCCTTCTCACTCTGTCCTTGACGCTATCCGTCGTAGTGTGGTTGGGATCCTGAGTAGTGACGGCTATCTCAATCCGCACCCTAAGTTAAGCGAATCTTCTAGCAACTCTCTCGGTCGCCTTAAGGATCAATTTGAGAAATTGACCTCTAGTAAGGGGGGTGTTAGATTGTTTTCGACCTCTTTCGTTTTGCTTGAAATTACGTTTATTTGTCGCCCGAATTTTTCCTGGATTCGGCCCTGTACTAGTTACATTCGAATTTGTTCCGGCGGGCATTGAAATGCTTGCGCTTCGCATTTGTTTTCTTAAGTAACCAATTCTTGAACGCTGGCGCAAGGCCATAATAAGATTTCTTTCCTCGAAACTATATTATAAATATCACCGTTTATGTTGCATTTGCCGAATTGGGTCCGTGAATTCATTCTTTAATGCAGGAACCGAACGCCTGCACAAGGCCGACGTGAAGTTTCATTCCTGGAAATTAGATTGTGAAATGATACCTTTTCTTAGCTTCTTGAATTGCGTCCCTCGCTCGCTGAAAGCGCTGATTAGGTTGTCGAAGGTTCTAGAGTTGTTCGTGTTAATTGTTCCTTGTTTCTTTTGCAAGGCTGGCAGGTTCTTTGTTCTGAAGGAATGAGATCATTCTGCGCGGGGGTGACCATCGTTTTTACCGCGCGTTTCTGAATGAATTGACATCGAGCTGTGAACCACAACTAACGTGAAAATTTTGTCGCCCCCGGGCCGCGTGCTGCGGTTCGGGGAACTTTCCGTGAACGCAGTGTAGTTTTGTGTCCACGTTATGTGAACTTTGTGATCTTCACGTACGCGGACTAAGGGCGATGTTTCGTTAAGCGGTTTCAAATTATTGGCGAGGCGCCTTCTATCGGTTTTTGCCCTCCAGCAAGGAGTGGAAAAGCAAGTTGCACCCTTTTGCATATTCAACAAAGGTGTCCTCATAAGCCTACAATACTTTTCATATCAGTGGAAAAAGTTTCGGCAAATCTGTTGCGAATTCTGTGAAGCCGTGTTAAAGTCGAAGTTACCCGTCGCCCGCCGCTGGCTGCCATCCTTCTTCGTGGGGTAAACCGACCCTCTGGCCCTCCGCACCGAATTGGCCCCTGTACAACCCTTTCGTTCCCATTTGGGGAGCCCGCTACACCTCTGCAACGTCTCACCGGCCTTCGCCGAGGCGGAGTTCGTAACTATCGCCAACCCCAAATAACGTGCTTACAGCTATCAGGTAGGAGCTACGTATTACTCCAATTGTGTTCTTGTGCCTAATTAAGTTGCGACTATATTTGTTATGTGTTTTCCGGGAGTTCGTAAATATTGCGCCCGTTCACTTAAAGCTTAAGCTTATGTTTTGATTTGCTTGTTGTTAACCAGGGGCTTCACCCCTGTTATCTATTTCGTTTTGTCCGTTGTGTAACCACATATTTAGACCATAAGGTAACTTTGCGTGGGATCCCTTTTATATTCATGTAGGGTGTCTTTTCTCTTTATTAAGCTTGAATTCACCTCCGGGTGATTATTATCAATGTAAAGATTTGTGTAAACTTTAATTCTTTAAATAATAAACCCATTAAAGTCAATTTGATTATTTGTTGAGTTCTGAACCCCTTCTGGGTCATTAATTAATCCAGTGTGGCAAAGGCCGAGTGTAATTTGCAATGTAAAGCTGAAAGTACGCCTTTTTTTGATAAGCAGGCCCCAAGCCCTGGGCCATTCAGTGTTCTTGTGTTATTCTTTAGTGAAGGTGGCCTTGGAGGTAAGTGATTTAACGACAAGGTCACCCGGCTACTCGGAGGAGGCTTGGTGAACAACAGGCGGAGGTGTTCAGCAACGTACTTGGAGGACTTCTACATAGGCTACGTGTATTGTTCTTGGTTCTAGACGCGTCAGCCACCCCTAATTAGAACCAAGTGGCGCTCAGGCATTTCTTTTTCTGTTAAGCAATCCATCAGGGTAAGTGCCGCCGGTTTTTCTTTGAGCTTTCGAACCACGCCTTCCCGACTGAGTTAAGTGCGAGTAATCGGAGCAACAAAATCTGCTCCAGCACATTAAGATCTGTGTTCTTTTTAGTAAAGCCGGCGAACCCTGTAGTTTGTACCCGTTTTTGAACAATTAATACGACCTATGTCGATCTGATGAATTAATACCGTAACAGTTTATAGAAAAGAAATCAATGTAAACAGTTTTATTTTAGCGGATTCAAATTATTGTTTTCTACACAAAATGGCTGCTCTAAATTTCTTAGTACATAAACTGCTAACCTTTCCTTTAAACAAAGATCGATATACCACTGACCTTCAAACCATAAAAAGCATCGCTGTGTACAAAGGTTTCTCTTCTAAAATGATCGACAATTTGATTAGGAAACAAAAACAAAATTGCACATTCGAAATTTAACAACTCTCGTCAGTCTTAGAAGTGAAGGACTCAAGTACAGTCGTGTGCAGATAAATCTGGGACAGTGTTTTTTTCACATGCAGATTCAGTTAAGAATTTGAAGAATATTTCCATGGATTTCCTCTTATCAGAGAGAGTTACGGGTTTCAGTACCTGTTAAAGTTTAATGTAACTCTTTCTGATAGCAGGAAATCCATGGAGATATTCTTCAATTCTTAACTGAATCTGCATGTGAAAAAAACACTGTCCCAGATTTATTTGCACACGACTGTACATCGAAATTCCGTTTCACCCGGCTACAAAGGGCCTAGCAAAAATTTTTAAAGAATCGGGCCATAAAGTTGTGTATGGTTCAAACAACAATATTAGAAATTTGTTGGGAAATCCAAAAAACAAACTGAGGATTTTAGAGAGATCTGGAATTTACGAAATTAAATGTTCCCATTGTGATCCTAAATATATTGGGCAAACACGTCGTAATTTTGGTACTAGGTTTAAAGAGCATTTAGCTCATTTCAGATTCAACTGATTCGAAAAATCGAGTATTGCCGAACATATTTACGATACGGGTCATAGTATAAAAGAGGATGAACTAAAAATTTTAAAAGCAATAACTTCAACAAAACAACTAAATTATTTTGAAAGCGTGGCCATTTTTAAGAACCGAGATAATAAATTTTTGAACAAAGATGGTGAACCTATACCTTCCTCCATCTTGTATGATTTATTGAAGTTAAATTGACAGTCGGCCATGTTAATTGGCCCTCGGCTACTCCCTCCTGGTCAGACAGTATAAATGGGTCCCGGAAAGTTTACCGAAAACACTTTACCGACGGAAAGTTTACATACGGAAAGATGACCGAATGGAAAGTTTAACCGAAAGGAGTGTTTACCAAAAGGAAACTTTGCCGAATGGAATTTTTACCGAAAAGAAAGTTTACCGAAACGAAATTTGACCGAAATTATAAAATCCTATATGTTCATAGAGCGTGGCACTCATTTTACAATTACAACTATTGCAAGTGCTTTTTATTTTAGATGATCATACCTTTAAAAGAAGGCAATGTATTCCTTTTGTGTTATTTTTACGAGATTATATACTGGGTGACAATGAGACCAGGGCCATGCCTCTATCTCCGTTATTTATGAATGAATTTGGATGAAATTTTATACATGGATACTAGACATAATTTCGGATTAATATACAAGTATAATCAAAATGGACAACTTCCGGTTTCACCAGAAATAACACTAACCTTGATTTTTTAAATCGATTACCGTATATATTTTATGTTTTTCGCAGTCTACGACTCAAATTACATACAACAGTGTTGCCGAATTTGCTTAGGTATTACACAGAAATATTAAAAAAAAAATTAATTATTCTTCAATTTTCGATAAAGGTAAACTAGTGCATGCTGCATATCGTTAGATTGGTAATTAAATTTGCAGTTTAATGGCAAGATGGTCCTTAGTAGTTACCGTTTAAAAAAAGTTACTTTTTCTTAAAAAACGTGTTTAGCAACTTTTGTTCCTTTATTAGGGGTTTGTTGTTGGCTTCATTGATAAAATAGCTATTATCATTAGTTGCTAGAGTCAATTAGAACATATTTTTTCACGTCACAGCCCTCTATCTATTTTAATAAAAAAAGTGTTGGATCTCATTTCAAAATACGACAGAGCTAGCCTAATAATTTCCCTGAGGTATAACAAAAAGGAATTTAAATTTAAAATTATCAAATTTAAATAAACATTACAATAAATACGGAAAGTCACCATACAAATGCAATATACAACGTTATCATAAAGTAAGAGATATATTTCAGATACAGTGTCCGCTGTGAAAGAACATTTACAGGATTTTTGTAACAGTAATTCATTAACAGGACTAGATTAGAGTTTCTAGAAGCCCTTTAAATTGATATTAATTAGAATTGAAAAATATTTCTCCTAAAAAGCGCCTTGCATAAAAAACGTCAAAATTATGCAAACATACTACTCTTCGGTAGATAATAAAACATCTAAAGAACTAATTAACATTTTATATTATTTTTCCATTTGTCTTTGTATGTGAAATTTTGAAACATATTTAAAAAGCTGAAAAATTAAAGTTTTTTTTTCCATATTATAACGACTTTTTGGAGGACACTGTATAATAATCTGAAATATATCCCTTACTTTATGATAACGTTGTATATTGCATATGTATGGTGCTCTGCCGTATTTATTTTAATGTTTATTTAAATTTGATAATTTTAAATGTAAATTCCTTTTTGTTATAGGTACCTCAAGGAAATTATTAGGCTGGCTCTGTCGTATTTTGTAATGAGATCAATTACTGTATTTTCCTCAGTCGAAAACAGACATAAATTTTCTAACCCTTTTTTTATGAAAACAGATAGAATAGATAGAAGACTGTGACGTGAAAAAATATGTTGTAATTGATTCTAGCAACTAATGATAATAGCTATTTTATCAATGAAGCCAATAACAAACCCTTAATAAAGAAACAAAATTTGCTAAACACGTTTTTGAGAAAAAGTAACTTTTTTTAAATGACACCTACAAAGGGCCAGCTTGCCATTAAACTGCAAATTTAATTACCAATCTAACGATATGCATCATGCATTAGTTTATCTTTATTTAAAATTGAAGAATAATTAATTAATTTTTTTTTATATTTCTGTGTAATACCTAAGCAATGCGGCAACACTGTTGTATGTAATTTGAGTAGTAGGCTGCGAAAAACATAAAATATATACGGTGATCCATTTAAAAAATCAGAGTTACTGTTATTTCTGGTGAAACCAGAAGTCGCCCATTTTGATTATACTTGTATGTTAATCCGAAATTATGTCTATACTCGGGCCGCCGAACAGATAGAATGGAGCAGGCAACCCAAATAACATATTACAAAGGTCACTTGGTAATATTTTAATTATAATTACCAAAAAGGATCGGAGATGCCGACCCTTACAATTAGAACTAATTTCAATAATTGTCATTAAACAACTTTTTGAGGTTATGATGCAAATAGAAATGTCGACCAACTTAAAAGTCAAGCCTGACATTTGTGCACTTGTAATTGAAAATGTTTAGGCCTGTGGCATGGCTCTTCCTAAATCTCATTATTGGCTGCGGCGTCGAAACCAAAACACGTTGCCCGTGATATGGTTAAGTTTGTAGCGTTTTTTCTTTGGAGTTCCTTTATTCAACCATTTACAAGGACTAAATTGTGCATCTCTACTGCTGTTTTCAAAGTTACATGCAAGTATAAAATATTGACTTGTAAAGTAGTCTCTTAAGGAAATTTTAATTATTCATAGAGCTGCCTGCATTATGGGTAACCGTAAGAAACTAATTCGTAGTCAAGGACGTGAAAGAATCTAAAGCGACTATTGCAATTTTTCTCAGTTGTTTTGCAAGAACGAGTGACTAAAGCAACCGATGTTGGCCTAAATACTGTTAGAGCAGCCTAACAAAGTAGCGGAAAAAAATTTACTTCTCCAAGAAAACAAATTTCTAAACTTACCCCAGGTCATCTGTCGATCAATATAAAGAAGTAATCCCAAGTGTGATCTATAACTTTGCCATAAAAAGAGACCTACAATGAAAGCTGTATTCGAAGTCGAACAAAATGAAGGGGGGTGTTAATTTCACTGAGAAATTACATTCCTTTAGGCGATTGGTACATAAAATGGGTTTTTAATAGAGAAAATGTCAAGACAATAGGCACACGTTCTAATAGAGAAGAGAGAAATAGCAAATTGTGTTGAATTTTTAAGATAAAATATAAAGCCGAATGCTGAAAATATTGTGTACACTGATGAAACGTACTTGCATAGCTTCCATACTGTTCTAAATGTTGTGATGATGGTACCAACAATTCTTTAAAATCCCCCGTCAGTAAAGAGCAAGCATTGATTATTCTTTATGCCGGAGGTAGAAAAGGTTTCGTACCAAATTCATTCCTAATGTTTAAATCAGGACTTAAGAGACAGGTTATTGCCACGATGAAATAAACCATTAAAATTATGTGAATTGCCTGAAAGAAAAATTATTAGCAAATCTTCAAAAAAGTCGGTTTTGGTCATCGATAATGCATGGTATCACAATGTCTGTACTGAGCCGAATCCAACACTTGTTTGGAAAAAGCAGACATGCAAAAGTGGTTATCAGTAAGAAACATTTATATTAAGTTGAATGAAACAAAACCAATTATATGGTACCAGAAAATTACATAAACCTACACAGAAAAGTTATATGATTGAGAAATTATTAGCGGAACATGGTCATACGTAGTCCTACGATTACCCCCTTACCATCCAGAATTAAACCAGATTGGGAAAATATGGGTGTCAGTAAAGAACTATGTTGCTACAAATAATACAACATTCAAATTAGACGATGTTAACACTTCTGCAGAAAATAATTTTGGAAGTGTGAGTGTGCAAGAATGGAAGAATATATGTGCAGTGTCGACAAACATAAGTGGGAATACATTATGGATAACAGAGAAGAAATAATTATTACAGTAGACGGCAGCAGTGAATCCGGTTCTAATCTATCGTCTGAACAAGAAGATGATTTCGTTGAAGACAATTTAGGTTGTTAACCATTAGAGGAATCTATATTGAATTATTTTACCATTTATTTGATTAATTGGCTGTTATTTTTTTTTATTGTATTTTATGTATTTTTCTTTGCTTCACAAATAATTTCAGAAACTAGAAAGTCATTAGATTTTTAAGTCATTTAGAAGTTATTTAAATTTTTATATTTTGTAAATCTAAATAAAATATGTTCATTTTCAAACACCATAAAAGTGAAAACTTATGTGACTTGCTTCGCAAAGTGAAAGCGTTAATTATAATTATAACCAAAGGTAAAGGTAGTACTTTAACTGATTAGGCATATAAAGTTGCCACTGTTGCTACTTTATCTGCCTACTCATATAAGATAACAAAATCAAACATTTCAGCAATATAATTTAATTATTATTTGTGATTTTCATCCATCATAACCATGGAAGAATTATTTCCAACGTATCACAATTTTACCTCAATCTTGAGTTTTTACATTTCTACTAAATTATTGTTTTCTAATTTTGCTACTTTTATTGCAGTATAAGTATTCGTTTGAAAATAAAATTTTATATGTTATTCGCAATAAAAGTGGCTTTATGTGCTTTGCCTGCTACCAGCCTCAACACATAAAGCTTCTATAAAAATATAATTAATATTTTTATTTGTTTATTTATTTCTTTTATTTCATACTGATGTCAAAAATAACATTTTTTGTATTCGCTCCCCAAACTGGTTACTTTGGAAACTGTCTAGGATCCTCAAAATGGCCATTTAGAGGCCTTGTACTTAAAGTCGTCATGGCAACATTTTAGCGGACTCACACATTAGTTGCCATGACGAATTTAAGTACAAGGCCTCTAAATGGCCATTTTGAGGATCCTAGACAGTTTCCAAAGTAACCAGTTTGGGGAGCGAAAAATACATTTTCGCGCGGCCTCCTAATATAATGCCGCGTTAATGGTAATTGAAACTTCATATTATAATGTTTGGAGAGCTAATACAAAAAAACGTTGTATGCAACACGTCCTCAAATGGCTTTAGAGGACTCATCTTCATATTACGGACTCGGCTGCGCTTCGCTCCGCCTCGTCCGGAAACATTACGACTCGTCCCCTAAAGCCTTGCTTTGAGGACTAGTTACATAAACTACTATTTTCGGATTATTTATGGTACAAAAAATGGAACATTAAAATCCTTGTACTTTAAAGTAAAATTTTAAAGTTCAAGTACTTTAAAACTTATTTATTGTACAAAAAATAGAACATTAAAGTCCTAGTACTTTAAAGTAAAATTTTAAAGTTCAAGTACTTTAAGATTATACGTCAGTTGTTGACATAAAATTTGAAATGATTTACTACTTTTTATTTAAAATTCATTAAACTTGCAGTATGAAATAAACCGTTGTATTCACCACGAACGAAAAGTGTTTTTAAAGGTCCTCGCAAGTAATTCAAGTAAACAACTTTCTCGTCTTTAAAATGCCACTTTTCGTTCTAGATAAATAAACTACTATTAATATTATAACTTTTGAAGGGGAATACAATTTTTAGTTGTTTTATGCTTTAAAACAATAATTATGATATAATTTGATCAAGTATTTCAGTAGTACCCTTCTATAATGGGTAAATTATTATTTAAACATTATTTGGAGCAATAAAACTTTGATAGTGATTTATTTACGTCCCACTGTGTACATAATAAATAAATTAACAGTCCGTTAGCTGACATGCAGCCGCAAATCATAATCCCCTTTGGAAACTTCGCAGTTCCTTTAATGCCGTTTTTATGAAAAGCTTCTGATTTACTCTTTCTAATTCATCTAATATGGTCTCCAATGAAGTAATAAAAAAAGTTAGAACTGCTAAAATACAACTAAACACCATATAAAGGTTAATTCATATGTATGGTCATTAAATTAAATAAGTGTATAATAACATCAGTAATAGCTTAACTAAAATTAATCACATATAGAAAAAATTGCATTCATGTCTAGACAAAACTTTTGAGAACCAAAACCTTCATTAGGTAAATCAGATAAGAGTACATTTACATTTTCTTAAAAAATCAACACGTTTTGTCAGAGTTTCTCTCTTTTCTATTAGAACGTGCCTATTGTCTTGACATTTTCTCTATTGAAAACCCATTTTATGTACCACTCGCCCAAAGGAATGTAATTTCTCAGTGAAATTAACACCCCCCTTCATTTTGTTCGACTTCGAATACAGCTTTCATTGTAGGTCTCTTTTTATGGCAAAGTCACACTTGGGATTACTTCTTCTTTATATTGATCGACAGATGACCTGGGGTAAGTTTAGTAATTTGTTTTTTTGGAGAAGTAAATTTTCTTCCGCCACTTTGTTGGGCTCCTCTAATAGTATTTAGGCCAACATCGGTTGCTTTAGTCACTCGTTCTTGCAAAACGACTGAGAAAAATTGCAATAGTCGCTTTAGATTCTTTCACGTCCTTGACTACGAATTAGTTTCTTACGGTTACCCATAATGCAGGCAGCTCTATGAATAATTAAAATTTCCTTAAGAGACTACTTTACAAGTCAATATTTTATACTTGCATGTAACTTTGAAAACAGCAGTAGAAATGCACAATTTAGTCCTTGTAAATGGTTGAATAAAGGAACTCCAAAGAAAAAACGCTACAAACTTAACCATATCACGGGCAACGTGTTTTGGTTTCGACGCCGCAGGCAATAATGAGATTTAGAAAGAGCCATGCCACAGGCCTAAACATTTTCAATTACAAGTGCACAAATGTCAGGCTTGACTTTTAAGTTGGTCGACATTTCTATTTGCATCATAACCTCAAAAAGTTGTTTAATGACAATTATTGAAATTAGTTCTAATTGTAAGGGTCGGCATCTCCGATCCTTTTTGGTAATTATAATTAAAATATTATCAAGTGACCTTTGTAATATGTTATTTGGGTTGCCTGCTCCATTCTATCTGTTCGGCGGCCCGAGTATAGTATCCGTTTATCAAATTTCATCCAAATTCATTCTTAAATAACGGAGATAGAGGCATGGCCTTGGTCTCATTGTCACCCGGTATATGATCTCGTAAAAATAACACAAAAGGAATTCATTGCCTTCTTTTAAAGGTATGATCATCTAAAATAAAAAGCACTTGAAATAGTTGTAATTGTAAAATCAGTGTCACGCTCTATGTATATATATGATTTTATAATTTCGGTCAAATTTCCTTTCGGTAAACATTCCTTTCGGCAAACTTTCCATTCGGTCATCTTTCCGTCGGTCAACTTTCCTTCGGTAAAGTGTTTTCGGTAAACTTTCCTAGATCCAATATAAATAGCTGTACATTGCGCGGGAATCGCCCACTTCCATTTGTGATTTGGTCACGAGCATATCGTTGCCATTTTGATGTGTATGTTTTTCGTAGTTAGTGATGATGGCAGCTTGGCTGCCGAAATACGTATTTAGCAGTTGTTAAATAATTGTGTGGTGAGGGGTTTTAACGAATTGTGATACTACTAATAGGCTTATGAATAAATTTGAATACTATCAACCTTTAGAGCAAGCCGGTTTCCGTAAGGGTTATGGTAGCGTTGACCATATACAATTTGTACGATTACTAATAGAAAAATGCAACGAGTACCATGTCCCCTCCAGCTCGCCTTTGTCGATTATAGCAAACCTTTTGACTCAGTAGAACTGTGGGCAATCTTTCAAGCAAGCAAGGTAAGAATAGATTCTAGATATAGGAACTTGTGCACCTAGTAGTGTAATAAGCAACAGTGAATGTAATCATCAGTGAAGATAACAAAACCAATACAATTCCATTAAAGCGAGAAGTAAAACAAGGTGACATTATCTCTCCAAAGCTTTTCACTTTTGCTTTGGAATATGTTTTCAAAATGGTGAACTGGGAAGCACAATGAGTTAAAATCGATGGCATATACTTAAATCACCTTCACTTCTTCGATGACATCATGATAATTAGCCAAGACACGAATTGTAGGAAATGCTGCTTGAACTTAGGACAAGATCGGCCGAAGTCGGGTTACAAATGAACATGGCAAAAACTAGGATATTATTCTCAGAAAATGTAATTCTGCTGGTGGGAAATGATAAAATGGAGGTGGTAAAATAGTATGTTTATTTGAGACATACTAAAGCTCAGCAAAAGAACAAACTACAGAAATTAGAAGATGAGTACGATTAACATGGGCAGCTGTCGTAAAATTACGTTATGCACTAAAGAATCCAACCATACCAATGCACTTAAAGAAGAAAGTGTTTAATACTTGTTTACTTCCTGTTTTGATGTACGCGATGGAAACTATGACATTGGGAGTAAAATCTGCTAATGTGTTCAGATCAACATAAAGCGTCATAGAGCGAATGATGCTGGGGATAAGTATAAGAGACCACGTTGCTAATGCAGAGATAAGACAAAGAACACAGGTGGAAGATGTCATAGGTCACATTGCGAAGCAGAAATGGAGTTGGGCTGTACACGTCGCAAGCCAAGATATTTCTAGGTGGCCAAATCGCATACTGCAATAGAGGCCGTGACTTCATAAGCAGAGCGTCGGGAGGCTACCGACGCGTCGGCAAGATGATGTCAAAGAAAAAATGGAAAAAAGATGGTATCACGTGGCACGGTACAGAGAGCAGTGGGGGAAGTTAGGTGAAGCCTATATCCAGGAGTGGATTGTAAAACGCTATTGAAGGAGAGCAGATTTGGAGGTTAATAAGGACTACTCGATCTCATCTATATCATCACTGAAGAGTTCAAGCTCTAGGTAATGATTTTCTAATTCGTTAAAGGTTTTATAATTGGGTAAAAAATAATGAAAATATCCTACGGTATATTTTATGGACCAATGAGGCTTGTTTCACAAAATACGGTATTACTAATTATCATAGTTTTATAAGTGGGTTACAAAAAATTTCCATTTGAGAAGACGCTAGCATTTTTATCATAGATTTAGTGTTAATATGGTGGCTGGAATTCTTACTGATCGTTTGAAAGATTATTTGAACTGCTACTGTAATACTGCCATTAAATATTTGACCTGGAATGTGGTATCAACATGATGGGGCGCCAGCACAGCATTGCCTTGGTGTAAGAGCTTGGCTTACCGCACATTTTCCGGGAAGATGGTTTAACGTAAGGGGACCCGTGGTATGGCCACCAGATTATAATTGATTGAGGTCAGATGAAATACATTGTTTATGTAACTGAAGTGCACACAGTGGAAGAATTACGCCAAGGAATACTGCAAGCTGCCGATAATAGGAATGGCTGTAACGGGCTTGATTCGTCTCGCCAGAGTTTTTAAATATATAAACCCGCTAGCATAAAGCTGATCTGTAGCTTTTGTGCTATATTAATTAGGTTAAGGACACATTCTGCATTTGAAACCACGCCCATGTGAATTTCCGTGCTTCTCGATAGTGCATTGAGAAAGGACGCCAATCAACGCCGAAGGTAAAAATAAACCGGTAGGACGCCGTTTCGTGGTGCTTTGTGGGAAGCTGAACCATTGGTGTTTCAATGGTGTTATCAGGCGGGTACCAGCTTAGTGCAGCGGCTAACGCATGGTTCTTGGAAGCGACATCCGAGCCCAAGAAGTGCTGTACACCTTTGGAAGTTTCTACAGCGATTTCAAGGATACATCATCTGTTACTTGTACCGAGCGTAATAGGTGCAAATCTGAACAGTGACGACATTAAGGGATCAACATTCTGCGTCCTGTTGGCAGCAAGGGTGAAACCAGGTTAGTCCACGACCAGTGTATTTGATCAAATCCACAATCAAGTTCTTAGCTGCAACGTACTTCAAATTCAGAGCACATAATTGCGTCATACTTTAACGCGCAATTCGGGCGCCAGTTTCGAAGCGTGTGGACCGGCTTGAGGTGAATTGCCGGAGTGGGTGAACTTTCGTGGTAGTGTTAACATTTGAAATTTTAGTAGTTGTAGCTTATGCAAACTGTAAATGCGCGTAGACTTTAGCTCTTGGCTCTCGTAGCACTGCAGGCCAAACCTTAACCTTTGTTCATTCAGGGCATATGTTAATGCCAAACTGTCAATGAGAGTAGAATTGAGCTCTTAGCCGGTAGTCATTCAAACTAAATATTAATCTTTATTGTTTACGGCTTATGTTATTTACGGATTGACGTTTTGTAGTGTCTTTATTTGCGTGGATATAAAACAAATGTCTACAGTATTTATGTTTATGTTAGCAGCTTTGGTTTTAATTATTATCGTGTTTAGAGTATTTATTTTCAGAATTAAAGGTGTGTACTAGACAAGCTCGAGGCAAAACTGCGTTGGTATTCCTACTACTGAGGTAACCAACGGGTCTTGTACATTGACGTCTCAGCTAGCTAGCAACGTAGGGCTTTTAAAATTAAAATAATAAAGAGCATAGAAACATCTTCCTTCATGGACTATGGTCCAGAAACCATAACCAGCGTACATAAACCAAACAAGTAGAGACACTCACTGTCGGTTCCTTTGATGTCAAAATTCCGGTTTGGATGACCTTGAACGGCTCCTGGGTGGTACTTTCCGATAGTACTAACAGATGGCAAGACTACTTGATCACATCATGATTGGTAGCAGATCCAGTAACTGGCTCTGATTTGTAGTACAGTGACTATATACAGCTGTAATTGGTAGTAAGGTTACTAAATCATAAAGGTACCGCCAACTGTGCAAAGATATATCTTTTGTCTCTTTTAATTTAGGGTAAAGCTATCAGTTGTCTCACTTTCACTCTCACGTTCTTACAATGTTCTGTTCTTTTTAATTTGGGGGAACAAAATCTTGCAATGGAATGGCGGTACCTTTATGTATTTAGTGACCTTAATTGGTAGAACTTTGTGCTGCCATCTGATAGTTAAGTGTAGAAATACCCCCCGAGTCACTGTCCCAGGCAGTCTAGACAGGTTTCAACATTTGGCATGAGTGTCTCTAATTGTTTGATTTATGTACGCTGCCATAACTATTAAGAACACAGCAATCTCTTCTGCAACCTACGAATTTGTGAACTTAAATTTTGGCCACCTAAAGTTTGAAATAAAGAATAATTCGGTAACGATTACGCTTAGGGCATATGTTTATATAGACTTTGCGTCTATAAATAAGTTCCTGAATGCATTCTAGACGCATTGCCGATACGTTTGGAGACACTCTATACTCTATACTAAATTAGGCAAACAGAAGAATTTGTTTGTGATGCTTTTTTGGGTATTTCACCTCACTAAAAAGGTATCGATATACGAACATTTGAAGAAAAATCGAGTTTATACAGGGTGAGGCACATAAAGTGTTACAATATCACTTAAACTATTGATCACATCCAAAAATGTTTTAGACAAAAGTTTCAGTGTTTGAGAAGGCCGTCATACTGGACTACCCTATTTTTTTATCGGTGGAGGCGCTGAAACTACGTCAAGGTCAACTCCACTTTTTTAAATAAAACAATTTTTTTTTTCGATGACATTATTACCGATTTGAATACAAATTCAGTGACCTAAAACACAAGGTCATTCTAGTCACGCAAAGTATGAAAATAGTCGAAAAATCGAAAAATGCAACAGTGCAACAAACACGAGTCAACACGACGGTGCACCACCCCATTATGCTCTGTGTTTAAGACAAGTGATGAATGAGATTTTTGGTGAAAAGTGGATAGGACGAGGCGGTCCTGTAGCTTGGCCACCTCGATCGCCAGATCTAACATCAACAGATTACTTTTTATGGGGTTTTGTCAAAGATCGCGTAATGGCGGTAGCACTTACCACGCCTGACGACATGAAAGACAGAATACGACGAGCATGTACCGAAATTACGCAACAAATGTTAGCTGAAGTTAGACGGTCTTTTCATCAGCGAATTAACAAGTGCTTACAAGTCGAGGGTCATCACTTCCAGCATCTTCTGTAGGTAGAACCAAACCAAGGTTAGTGGATCCTTTGAAAGTGATTATTCCGATATTTTTCGATTTTTTGACTATCTTCATACTTTGCTAACTAGAATGACCTTGTGTTGCAGGTAGCTGAATTTTTCTTAAAATCGGTAATAATGTCATAAAAAAAATACATAGTTCTATTTAAAAATCTTTAATTGACCTTGACGTAGCTTCAGCGCCTCTACCGATAAAAAAATAGGGTGGTCCAGTATGACGGCCTTCTCGAACACTGAAACTTTTGTCTGAAACATTTTTGGATATGATCAATAGTTTGAGTGCTATTGCTCTGTAACGCTTTATGTGCCTCACCCTGTATATTTCATAACAATCATAAACAGCAAATAATGTACTCGTACTAGTAATACATAAACATTTTTATGAAAACAAATATACTGTAAATAACAAAAAATGTTACCAAAAATTATGTGTTTTGTGAATTAACTTTCGAGCAAATTTCATAATTTCAGATTGTTGATGGAACGTTCCCCATAGTTTTGTATTTTTGAAAAGTCCTTCGAATTAGCTTTCTTTTGATATCGTATTTTACTCCCCTAAAGTCAACCGCTTTTCAGATATTTCACCTCTCAAGATGCTTAATTTAAATGGGTAACAAGTAAACGCCGCTAATTTAACTGTTTGGACAAGAATTCAAAATTTAAAAAAAATCCAATTGTTGATAACTACGGTTGCAAAAGGGTTTTTAGGTTTATTGTCAATAGCAACGTAAAAAATAGCTGTACAAAGAAGACGAACTTCACTGACTCGCTTACGTAAATGTTCACTTTTTTTATGGTTGCGTAAAAGCGTTATTCCCATACTGTTGTTTAACAACGACAAGAACATACCAGAATCATTGTATAATTTTACCTACCATCGGAGAAAAATACGACTAAGTTTTAATCCACCTTTCAAAACAAGAACATTATTCCAGTTATTTATTTAAGCTTGTGAAGCTTAATCTCATCTCTGAAACCTTTTTGTGAAGTTATATAATTCATACTGTTATTGGGTATTTCGCCATACTACAAAATTTTAAATATTAATATTCGAACGTTCCACGAAACTAATCTGTTCCCGTTATCAATCAAAACATGTAATGAATTAAAAATTAACAGTGGCAAGCAATTCATTGGAGTTCGATTGCTCCTGACCTTCATAAGAAAAGCGAAATTTTTCTTGGTAATTCATAAATGTTTTCGTTCATAATGTGGACAGATTTTGATATTTTTATTTTAAATTTTGGCCAAATACCCAATAAACAGCACTAAACTTAATCTATTTAACAAAATAATCAAATTTACACAGAAACTCATAAACATTTTAGAATTTTTAAAATGTAAATTTACCATACAGGGTGTAGAAATGCTTTACGCACCATAGGGTTTTCAATGGTAATTTTTTCATATGATAATATTTGCTTCCATAATTATTTTAGAGCAAACTTGTAAATAGGTTTTTTGTAGAGCAAACAATTCTGTATCCATTTATACCATCATTTTTGTCATTTTACGTCAGAAAACCTAATAATGAAATAAACTAGAATTATATTTTTTTCAAAAATCAGTGCAAATTGTGGTGGTATGCTAGAAGCAGATCAGGTGCAAGAAGTGCCATGGTTGCAGCTACATTTGATAGATGCAAACAAATGAACAGCAAACTAAATTTGTTGATGCTTTGAGATGCTTCAATAATTTCAAGGCACCACTGATTTGTCTAAAAATGGTAATTTTATTTCTTTAAATTTTCATTTTCCGAAATGTAGAATGACAAATTATAGCATAAATGGATACAGAATTTTTTTCTCTACAAAAAATTTCCATACACTTTTGCTCTAAAATAATTAGGGAAGCAAATATTTTCATATGACAAATAGTATTGAAATCCCTATGGTGCGTAAAGCATTTCTACACCCTGTATAAGGTTCTTAGCAGCAAATTAGAAAAATTCTGCGGTTCATACTAACTAACTATACATAAATTGATTCTAGGGCGCAGTAGTAATTAACTTAGGCATGTAAAATGTAAAGTTTCTAAGTAATAGTATCAAGTCACAAGTGCTGCCTCCGAGATTGATACATCAGGAAAGTATAGCAAAATTCAGTGGCTTGTATATGTTTATCAATGAAGTAACTATGATGAGTAAAATTGTAATTCTAGAAAAAAGGGCGTTGCATATTACAGCAATTTAAAAAATAGTCATTCTCAGTTGTGCTAGAGGTTTAACGTAAAGATTGAGTTTTAGATATACAGATTGTCCGAAATCCGTTTTGAACATAGGAAATTAATGAGTGCGACAAGGAAGACATAAACAAAATGAGTAGCAGGACAAAGATAGAACGTGATCATGGCTAGCTAAATTTTTAAACTAAAATTTAGTCAAGGAAACAAAAACACTTCTGTCAAATATTTTAGGTATCTGTCATCAAGAGTATAAAGTGAGGTTTAAATAATTAAAATAATTATGTGAATAGTAAACAATAGTATATTTAAACGTCACTTTATACTCTTAACAACAGCTAAAATATTTGACAGAAGTGTTTGTTCGTTTCATTGACTAAATTTTAGTTTAAAAATTTAGCTAGCCATGATCACGTTCTGTCTTTGTCCTGCTACTCATTTTGTTTATGTTTTCCTTGTTGCACTCATTGATTTTCTATGTTCAAAACGAATTTCGGACAACCTGTACATAATTATACCCAATTTCTGTGACAGATCTTGGAAATTAAATGTAAAGAAATCGTTTCTATTGGCATATAATTTAAAATTAAGGTTTAGTGCCTTAACTTTAACGCTACTTTGCACTTCTAGTTATTTATTAACGGATTCCAAATTTCATTGATATTTTTCTAAATATTTGAGTAACTGTTGATTTTGTTTTGCTCATCTATTTCTTTTTTGTAATTTCAATAACAGGTGCTACCACTAACCAATACTTTAGAAATCGTTTGAGTTTTAATACATTTACAGTATATTAACAATAGTAGACTTAATAACTATTTTGAGTATGTTGAAAGACAAACTTACCGAATAATAACATAAAAGTAATACTTGTGCAGCGAAACCACATTGTCTCTTGAAACATCACTGAGAAATAAATTTAGTAAACTGATGTAGATAATAAGTAGTAAATTGGCGACCCTGAGTGTTATAAAATATGGAAGATAACAAAAATATAGGAGATTACAGTAATGTTATTCTATTATCTATGAAGTACTTCAGTTGTTTATATCGGGTTTTATTGCTCAACTGACTTAATAGTCATTTTCATATATTTAATTTACCAAGTCACGATGCCTACTTTAAAAATCTATGTACTCAAGATATTAAATCGTGTAATTAAGACAAAAAGATATTTAATGTGAACAAGGTCACGTATCCATTTGAAGCTCGAAATCGAACACCAACATAAGAATTAATAATGATACATATAATTATGATTTACCCATTTAATTGTTATCTATCTGAATGAAAAAGTCTACTTCAAATGCGGTTCAGATTTTGTACGCAGTACAGTTCTGTATGCAAGTTTATTTTAATATCATCGATAAATAGATTGCGTCATTTGTGGTAGTCAAGTTGCAGATACCTTGGAGCACATCCCGAACTTAACGGTCAAAATAGTGCAGGTGGCTCTAGAATTCATGAGACTCAAAGTTCTTCTCCATAAATGGATACACTAAGCATGGCTAATAATAAAATGATGATGAGACGGTGAACACTAAGAGGTTCGGTATTGGCCCTCAACTTCTTAGCGCAGGAAGACATCGACGGGCTGCTCTATGTCCCCGATTATCGTTTCCCAAGCAATTAGGACAGGTGGAGGTGCGAAGGGTAAAATTTGGTTTACCATAACGGAAGTATAGAAACTTTTATGTTAATGCACTTGATTGCACTGAACTGTGGCGAAATACTTATTTAAATGATATAATAGTAAGGTTGTGAGTTATCTGTAGAACTCGGCGTTCTACGATAGTGACGTTGCAACGTGAATCTCCATCTAATAGTCTAATTCTGACATTCAAATCTACGAGGGGGTTCACGCCAAAACCGGAATTTATTTATTTAAAAAAAGTTTTGTATATAGACTAAACCAGTTTCATTTTTTCAACATAATATCCATTATCATATACACATTTGTTCCACCATTACATCAAAGCATAATATTCTCCAAAATAGAAACTTTCTTCCTACTGTCTAAATCAATTTCGAACAAATTTTTTAAGTGCATCTCCTTGATCCAAGATGACTTTTAAGCAGTCCAAACCAATGAAAATCTGAGGGAGCTGGATTTTGGCCTATAAGCAGGATGCGGTAGAATTTCCTAGCCCAATTTTGTCAAAAAATCTTTCGTAAACTTTGTCGTGTGCGGCCTGGCTTTATCCTGTTGGAGGATTACTCCTTTTGATAACAATCCTTTCGTTCTTTTCGAATTGCTTGACGTACTTTCAAAGATGCTACAATAATATTCACTAGTTATTGTCTGACCTGGTGATAAAAAATCGACATAAATAACACTTTTGCAGTCCCAAAATACGGACTCCATAATCTTGTCAACCGACGTCACCAATTTTTTGTAGGCGAATGCCAATCCGAATATTTGCATTACATGCTTTTCCTCTAGGCCCATATTTCATCACATGTTACAATACGTCTCAAAAATGGCTGTTCTTCTTCGTTGAAGCGGTTAAGAAGCTGAGATGAAATGTGGAAGCGCGCCAGTTTCGAGCTGACACTTTTTTAAAGTGGCAATGTTCTACTGCCCTAGTAGGTATGTATGTATGTATAATCTGTAACGTGTAGAGGCTGGTGCTTTATAGGCTGGCATCTGGCGGTACAATGCTCAACTTGCCCCGGATTCGGGATACAGAGTTGGAGCGTGCCTTTGGTGCTTGCGCAGCAACCATTGTGTGAGTTGTGTGGCTTGGTGATGTGTTGACCTTGTTACTCTATCTCTTAGGTCTGTGGTTCTGAATAGTATTTTCATAATTTCCGATACACTAACTCGCAGTTGCTGCTTAATCAACTTATCATCACGTTGAATAACTGTAGAAACCACTTTTGTTGCCTTGCAACCTTCTCGTCCAGAATCATCACTTAAACTTTCGCGGCAATTTTTGAACCGAGGAGCCGACTCATTACCTAATTGTGCATTAAGTCTGCATACAATTTCAGTAGGTTTAACGCCTTCATTGACAAGAAACTGAATAACAATGCTCTGTTTCAAAGTGCAACTGACAGTGTTATCTCCCATATCTAATAACAAATGGACGGCTATCATAACAACACGAGTACTTGATTATTTGTTTAGATTGGAATAGAGGCAATATTGCATGTAATAAAAAATCACACTAATCAATCAGTTTTTACTTTCACATAAAAAATTCTGGTTTTAGCGTAAACCCTCCTCGTAGTATTTAATCTGTCAGCCACGTATACTGGGTGACCGGTTGCAAACTGAGCATAGCAAGTTGATATGACAAACGTAATTGATGTCTAAGGACTTTCAGTCCTCTCCTCCATTATATTTTAAATTACATTAAATGTTTTTAGTAACCTTGTGATATACTATGCTTTTGCTATATTCTGTTTTGAACGCGGGCACCCGGTATCAGTCCATATATGAGAATGCGAAAAATTCGAAAATACTACAATCATTCAAGTGTAAATGCTAAAACCTTCCGTACGAAAAACACTAAAAGTCCCTATATGCGAAAACAATAATTTATTTATTACGGACACAGAAGTCACATTAAGATCTTTCAGTTGTGAATCGGCTAAATGTTCTAATCTCCAAAGATTCTGGCTTATCGAAAACCTTCAAAAACTACAGTTCTCAACGACATCTACCAACACGGCGAATTTCCCAAATCTCATCACTAACCATCGTTATATGGGAAGACTAAAGGAAGAACAGCAACCACCAAATTTTAAAAAGGGGCAAGACACTACTTAATGAAGATTGTTAACGGATTTGTTTTTAGCTCGTCTAGGTTTACTTGACAAACAAAAGAAAAATCAATCAGTCGAACGGAGGTGACTAAGCCGTGCTAACGCTTACAGCAACCAAATGCACAGATTCGCAGAAGAGCAGATTCACTCAAATAAGCCAAACACTGTAATATCGGGAATTGACCGTGAAATAAATTTACACAAGTGGTACAGTTGACACCGCCCAGTGCCAGCTGCCAGTCTTCGTCAGTACACCAAGTATCACTAACGGTATTGACCTCCATAAAGGTCAAAGAAACAATCTGACAGATAAACATTGAGCTGCAAAATCCAACTAACCAACGTACACCCTGCCCACAAAACAGGAGAGCATGTAAAAAGTAAAAAGGTTCAGGGTCATTGCAATTCCCCCAACTGGGGGCGGGCTGCTATAGGGACCTTGCGTCGCTCTTCAGCCAATAACGGGAATTTCAGGATGGGCGAGGGCAAGGAGGTGTGGAGAATGGAAAAGAGGTCAGGAAAGGTGGAGAAGTACGGCCCTGAATTCGCCTCAGAGAAAGTACTCTGTTGACTCTGAAAAACCACCTAAAATATTCCTATCAGAGGGCCGACCTAAACCACAATAACTCGATAAGGAATGTTATGAAAGTGCAGGACCACCGCAAGTTTGCGTCCTTGAATCCAATGTTAACGGTGACAGATAAAACTGTGCCTCACCCTTAAACTAGGGGTGAGCACAGCCCTAGCTAGCCCTAACTCACGAAAGAAAACGTGTGAGTAAGGACTAGGCAACTATACTTATGAGTGCGGCACATAAATGCCGCCAAAACTGCTCGCATCTGGGTCACACGCCGCAAAAGTCGTTTGGTACGATGAATCCGGCACCAGAAGCAGATCGCAATTTTTATGAGCTTGATGCCTGGGAGCCGGTGGTTTGTAGTATAGGCATGGAAGCAGGCCACAGCTGGAAGTCGGCCTGAACGTGCTTGAAGAGACGCCTCTGTGTTTTCGTCAATTTTTACAGAAACTGAGACTTTCAAAGCCTGCTAGTTAAAACTATGCCTAGTCTCTTTTGACCACGGCTCGCTATCGAAAACACGACTGCACCAAGAATTCTTTGCACGTGTCAAACTTAAAGATCGAGTGTTCCTTAAGAAAAGTCTAACTTACCCAAAGTCAAACTGCCTCGAGGCTATTTAATATCGAAACGGAAAATGAAATGCGACGTTATAGAACATCACCCATATTAATTTTAAATTCGCGTAGCAAATAAGTAGTATAATCTAAGGTAAGACAAAGCATTAGAGCTACCATAAGTAAATAAAGGAAATATTCGTGCTTATGCAAAAATAGACATAACAAATCCTTATATAAATGTTTTTCATAAAAGGCTTTCTCGGTACACTTACATAACTAATTAAATCCACTTGATGAGGCGAATTTGAATTAAATGGCGCAATCTGGTGTCGTGTATTCTTAAAAAACAAATCACTTAAAGTACATTAAAACGTGTAACCTGCTTTTTTAAGAATATTTTTTAGGTTCACCGCTACATTTTGCAAAGAAAATAATAATTGGTAATTTTTCGATTAGGCACTTCGTTTTTGAGATGTTTGTGAGATACAGTAGGTACATAAAAAGTCTCCTCTCTTAAAACAAGCTCGGCAGAACTTGACGATACCACTGCCACATCAACTTTATTTTCGGTGGATGACTACTTGTTACCTTTTCCATTCGTTAGTTTCATAGACCTTTTGATTTCGTATTATATCTTCATACGTGACAAGAATTATAAACAGATTAATCTGATTATCCATTGCCATATGTATTATTTTGCTATTATAGCAAAGAATGTGTGTTTAGAACGACCAATAGCGTTTTTATATGAAAGCGTTGTATTCAGGGAGGCCGTTTTGAGAATTGTATTAACGAGTAAAATTGTATAGTTTTTGTTTGAGTAGTAAGTGATCTTTTGCAAGTCGGGCTTTTATTACTTCGCTCGTTCAGTACCGTACGCTCGCTTCAAGTCAGACCTTTTTTATATTGTGTGTTACATGTGTATATAGACCCCGTGTAGATAATGCGACTCGGCAAGGATAAGGAATAACGAATCATTAAAACAGAAAAAGAAACTGAACTGCACATATATCCAGATTGCTACCTGAGAGAATAGTAAAAATTTAACGAAACGGCAAACTTAAAACACGCCGTCCACAGGGAAGATCAACGAAGAGATAGAAAGAATGTTGAAGTTCCACATCGCAAGACAATTAAAGTTGGTTAAAAAAGGTTACAAGCCTATTCAAAGAAAAAGAAGAATAATTGAAATTTTAATCTATAATTAATGTATCGCAGCCAAACTGATGCGGCACTAATTTATATACTTTTCGATTTAGTATTCTTCTGGACCCTTTTCAAGGGCTTTTGCGGCATATTGTATACCTCAAGAACGTTATTCTAAGTATGATTTACGTTTAGCACTAGAGGTTGTTTTTTCCTTTTGTTGGTACCCGATATGTCTTTTTAGCATGCTCGCAGCTCGTCTGGTCCACACTCCGTGTGGTTCGACGGAGCTTGTTACGGTATGTTACTCAACCTGCCTCCCTTGTCCATTTGGTTAATTTTGCTCATAACTAGTAGGTGAATACATTACGTACTATTCACTTCCATAACCCATTCAATTTGAGCTAGCTGTTTATATTTATTGTTAATAATAAAAGTTACGACGCCAATATCTGGCATTTTTGTTAATGTTACATTTTATCTAAAACTTGTGTAACAACTCGAGCAGAATTTCTTTTTAGGACTGGGAGAACTCGACTCAGGTCTGCTCTGGCTGCATGCTGCGGGGCTTCTCCTTGACGGGGCTCCGGTGACCGGATCCGGCTGTACATCGTCTCCTTATACCTTCTATCTGGACCTTGTCTTGGAGAGGATCTGGGTAGAGTTGCGCCGTTACGGCTTTTAAGTGTGACTTAACTTAGTGGCATTAAAATTATAACGTATTAATTATGTTTAAATTCAATTTGTGCAGAGGCGAACGTCAGAATTAAATGAACTTAGTTTCAATTTTTATGTTAATTGTGTTGAAACCTGTTAGATTTATAAATTTAATAAACAATAAATTATGATTTAATTATCCAATTTTTGGAGCTGCAAATAGTTGCACTTACGGTGGCTTGATGGCAATATGGCGTATTTGTCCTTTCCAGGGTACGGGCAGATGGGTGTCCCTCTCACTCTAAAGTAGTTTAGAGTAAAGAGAGACAACGGTTTGTCCGTACCCTGATCGTTGTCTCCTCTCACTCGAAAGTACTTTAGAGTGAGAGGGGATAACGATCTGCCCGTACACTGGGGACAAATACGTCAAATTGACATCAAGGGACTTAGCTTCTATGAAATTCCTTTGTCTCTTAATTTCATTACCATAATCCCAGCCTATTTTTCTTAGTTATAACGCTTTTGCTGACCTTCTGGTAGCTGCAACGAAAGAAACGTGTGCAAAGTCTTCGTATTACCTGACACGTTCTATAAAATTATTGAGTTTGCAATTTCTTGTGGTTTAATAAACACTGTTAGTCCTTCGAGCCAAATTGTTTAGGAAATATGCCGCTTGCTTTTGCAAAATTAATTATACCTTGAAATAGATTCGCCCGTCAAAATACCAGTCGTATGCATTATGTGTTTTCTAATTAATTTTAAAATTTAGTGCATAATCTGTGTTAATATTTGGCAGCCGAAGCGATACCTACTAATCAAATTTTTTCACGATTTCGATGTTATCTACCAGCTGTTTCCGATCATTCCTATCTTGTGTTCTACGTTTTGCTTTGCTCCATGTTGCTTTTTCCTTACCCAATTCGTGATGTATGTTGCTCTTTCACGTATCACTCGGTATTGTTCTTTTCATTATAGCAGTGAAATGTCAGTACATGCTATATTTTTATTTGGTTTCTGTTGATCGTTTTTTCTATTTTTTCCCTTGTCATCTTTCCTAGTTATGTGTGACATAATTTTGGGACTCAACGCTATCTGTAGAGAAGTTTTTCAAGTGCAATATGTTTTTCGCACATAAAGTGGCTTACAGGCAACAAAAGCTTTATTATATAGGGTTGTTTAATATTTGTACACTTTATTAATTTAAGTAATATTAGAACATAACACATAAATAATCTACCTAACTGGATAAACACTGCTTTTAACTATTCTCTTACACAATCTGTACTTTGTGGGTGCCTGAGGACTCATGCGATTGGTAAGTGTGTTGCCTATACTTAAGAGGCAATCCCAACAATGAAAATAGTAAGTTTACACGACGCGACGTGCTGCAACCGTATGTAACGTGCTGACACTGAGCATTTAATATCAAGGTAGAAATGTTTGTTTTGGTTCACCGAAGAGTATAACATCACGCAAAATTGTTACCAAGAGAATACACAATGACTTGAGTAGTACTATAATACTAGCATAACTTTGTTGAGTTGAGTGGCATGCCATGGTTACTCTCCGTCATAGGTGGTTTTATCCTACGGTCAGGGCCGTAGCTGCAGGCTTAGGGGCCCCGGGGCAACAAATGATTATGGGGCCCCCACGTTATCTTCAACTTTACCTCTACACCACTTTCATTTAGTAAGTCTTTTTTAATAGGGTTGCTATTTGGTGTTTTTTTCTGTTAAGATAGAAGAATGGGCATTTAAAACAGACAAAACACATATTTTCTTGTCACATTGAGTTTAATATAAAACTGTAGAAGCTTGCTAACCAAATGGCTAAGGCTTTAGCCTTATACTGCAGCGGTCTCGGTTATTATTATTAATTTAGTGGTCATGGTGTAAAGAATACAAGGTGAAACGTTCCGGAGATGCAGTGTCGTTCAGAAAGTAAAGGGGAGATGTAAACCAATCCCCAATGCTGCTACTCAGGAAATCCATCATAGCCGCGATCATGGTGTAACCATGACCGCGATTGTATAATGTTGCTGGCATTGCAGTCGATGCCAAATTCGAGGTTAGCAGGTTAGGTTTTTCGTCAGTCTGACACAAACTGACGCAAAACCTAACCTCGAATTTGACATAGACAGCGTCTTCAACAATACACTTCAGCACTACCATTCGTGCCCTTTGTGGGCGCATTTCTTATTGGTTGAATTTCAGGCTCCGCCCACAATACATCCATTCTGCGGAACGTTACACCTTGTATTCTATGCACCATGGTAGTTCATGGTAGACCATGGTTAGATCACACAGAGGACCACCCGCTATACGACATGCAAGCCTGTATATAAAACTTACAAAGTTACAGTATCCTTAGTCTACACAGGTTGAGTTTTAACTGAAATCAAGATCACATTAAATTCTGTTTCCTAACTTTTTTACAAGCAAAGTCATTGATTACTTTATCAAAACTTATTTGTTGAGCTCTATTATTTTCAATTGAAAGCAAAGCTAGATTGTTGAGCCTTTCCTGTCCCATAGTGCTTTGTATGTAATTCTTAATCAATTTCAGTTTTGAAAATGACCGTTCGGCAGGGTTGCCAACACTGTCATTTTGAGCCGAAGACTTCAGGTTTGGCAATCATTCTTCGAGATTCGGGTTTTCAATATAATTATTCGGGTTAACTAAAAGTTTATTCATACATGGATTGCGAAAAGTTTTACTCCCGCTTAAAAGTTCCAGAGCAGAAGTCATTTGCAATAAAGTGGCCAAAGAGGAAAAATATAATTTTAGAAAATATCTTAAATTTTTTCAGAATAACATAGTTTCGTAGTAGTTTACTTAACTTCTAATATGGATTTTGAACGTTTCTTTTAGGGAATGAATTTTTTTTTTTCAATTCCTATAATTTACAAAGAATTATGCTGTGTAGGGGGCCAGTTGAATTCCTTACCGATAATGTCTATTTTCATGCTTACCTAAATGTAGAAGCCAAGTTCCTATGTTCTATTATTAGATTTAATATTGTATTTTATGCAAGCAAATGTTCGCAAAGCCGGTCTTGCGCTGGACGTGTATTGTGAATTTTGGTTTCCGCGAGTGTAGCAAGAAACACACGCTGTACGTAGGATGCTGGGATTTTGAACTCATGCAAATTCAACAAAAAACAGCAGTCGCACGCACCCTCTTCTGAGAGGAAAGTATAGTACGTGAATTCTTCCAGGGAGATATAAGTTAATTTGAAGCGGCCCTAAAAGACCATGGCAACCAACTTTTGCTGCAAACAGTGTTAAAGTGCAGCGCGCCAGCGTTTGCAAATACCGCAAATGCATTTTCCGAGTGTACATGTAAGTACACACATTGTACTATATTTAAAGGCTTATTTAAAGCGTCAATTTTGAGAGGCGCCAATTCAATTGTCCTTACGAGGCCTGCGCGCGATCAGTGGTTCCCAGCATAACGTCCGCCAATAGCGGGTGCTGCAATCAAGACGTGTCGTTTCCAAGGGTAGACAGCAGCCAGTTCCAGGTAAAATGTTTGCAGTATGTGATAAGGTTGCGTTTAACTGCAAGCTTTTTCAAAAGCGCAGGAATGTGTTTTTAGCGACTCAAATAAGTACCAGTTTTCAAGCAATTTTGACATTGCAGTTTTGTTAGACATTTTGACATTTGCGTTCTTTTAAAAGATAATTATTTCAACACACATTTTTGGTGATATTCTACCTTGTTCATGTATATTTGCAACACGCCTGCGAGTAGTCTCAATCTACATCGCACGTAGGTTGTATGAGAACAACTTTTGTTTTTTATGTTTTTATATGTGTTTTGAAGTCAATAGATGATGTAAAGAATTTGGATTTTCTGTGCATTGTTTAAGTAAAGTTTTAGTCCTACCAACACTATAAGGGGGAACCATATTTCTGTTTTGGCAGATAGTGATCTTGCCTAAGCGACTAACTGAGATATTAAGAGAGTTTCATATTCACTCGGCGTAAGGGATAGTTATTTAAATATTAAGGCGTACGAGACGTCTTGTTCAAATTTAATGTATCCACGAGGGGGGGAGGTAAACAATGCCGCATTTCATATGCTATTTAAAAAATATAAAAAACATTTAGGAATTATATTTTTATAATGTGATAAACGATTTCAACTTGAACTTTGTATTAATTTTATCCCACTTTTTTCTCCTCCAAAAATTATTTTCTTCGGGTCAGCATCGACTCAATGTTGGTACCCCTACTGTTCGGCATTAGCTACGGTCTCAGAAACTGTCAAGTATATAATACATGCTGTACAGTGTACACACATCAGGATAAAGTTGGCGAAAGTGAGCTGTGATCAATTATTAACAGATCTGTAAATTCCTTGATGCTGCTCATTTTCTCAAGTTTGGCAGTTCGGTTCAATACTTTTTTAAGACAATTTCGCAAAAAAAACTTTATCTGCTTTCGGGGGCCTCCTATGTTCGGGGGCCCCGGGGCGCTGCCCCGGCTGCCCCGGTGGTAGCTACGGCCCTGCCTACGGTGGTGCTTAAGCAATTAGTAAACAACCAAACAAGACCCCGCAATGGTTTTATTGATATAGTTTTCATTTATTTACGTTTTCCAGAAAGAATCTATCATGATTCGAATCGAAATGTTGATAAAAAGTATGTAAGTAATGCGTCTTCTTGTTTGAAGGTTGGCTTTAATGTCGGGCCCGATTAGCTAGTCGCTCATAAGGTAAAGGACAAGGCAAGCAACCGAATTCTAATTTGACCAAGAAAACATCTCAGTAGCTGTAGGGTCTCCAAAAGCGAGTGTAAAATAGTACAACATTGCTTTAGTAGAGAAAGGTGTTGCCCATTTTAAAAAGAAGAGAAAAATTAGAATTAGACAAGTAAATGGCTAAATTGTATTAGAAGATTTTATTGACTATTTAAAGATGTATAGGATCTTTTGCCAATGACTTCCTTAATCATAAGCATATCAAGCTGCGTGTGCTTACAGTTTTTTGTTTATTAATGAATCACAGCGTATCGGCGATTTCGTCAGAAGTTGTACCTCTGAATGATATTCACACTAGACCTATAGAAAGCTACTCGTAATCCAATGCTACAAATACATACAGGGTTAGCCATGAGTGGGTTACTTCTCACCAAAAGTTGACTGCAACCCAAAATATAAAGAACGCCTATCACTTGATACATTTAATATGATTAATAAATTGAATCAAAGTTACCAACTTTCTGTTTACATGTCATTGGTGGCACTGTAAGTCTATGTCAAATTCGAGGTTAGCAGCACCTAACCTGCTAACTACATAGAAACTTGGAAACGCAAAAAATAAGACCATCAATAAGAAGTATTAAAAATAGGATACCTACTATAGATTTTAGAAAATACATTATTAAAATTATATGGAAACATTGATAACAAAGAGTAAGAATACCCAAGAAAATAAGAGTGATATTACAAATGGAAAATGAAGTTTATTATACGGATAATTATATATAACAAAATAGAATGCTTGAGTAAGAAAGAGATGGCCATACGAAAAAAATATTTTAGTATGCATGTTTAGTTGGCATGTGTCATAATTAAATTAAGCGTCAAGCCTACTCGAATATTTGCTACTATGTTTATTTCTTTCTTACTCAAGCAATACGTGTTATATTCTTGTTCATGTTATCTTATTGCTGTTATATACAGTGCAATTATACGGAATGCGAACATAGGCAGTCAAATGAGTTAGAATACAGTTTATGGGTATTGTATGCGTTAGACAGAAATAGACATATATGCGATTAACATCTAGCATCCGCAGAATGAAGGTGTTTGTTTTCAGAAAATACTGAATCCTAGGATACTAGATTTTAAATCGTATATGTCTATTTCTGTCTAACGCATACAAAGCCCATAAACTGTATTCTAACTCATTTGACTACCTATGTTCGCATTTTGTATAATAGCACTGTATAATTGTGGCCCCATCGGTATATAAACAAAACTTATACAAATTACTTATAAGGCAAACAAGGTCGCATAAGGGTATAATTTAAGTAGGAGTTCTAACACAGCTTCTTACCTAGCTCTACATTCTACTGTACTATTAATTTATATTGCCCTGGGCCGCTAGCTTATTCAGTCGGAGAGTTAGAAAACTCTATTAATATCGTCAGTGCGGCTAAGGGTAGCTAATATTGTTTTGGGTTGGCTTGTCACCTGGAATGCTGAACTTACACATGCAAACACTACCAGCAATAAAAACCCAACAGTTTCCATAAACAACATATAATCTGTAAGAAAAACACAAACACAAGAAAATACATATAAACAAATACACAATAAAAAGGTTGTGTGCCACATGTATGAAAACGCCTTAAATAGGTCGATAAAGTTCAGCTATTAAAGCAAAGTCAAATGCAAGTGGCGCGAAATTTAATAGAATTCCGCGCACAAATAAACTCGCGCAAAGCTGTCTATTCTTAAAATGCGCTCGTACTAGAAGCGCTGAAATATGAGGTAGCGTGGGCGTGTTTAAATGACGTAACCGGGAAATTCTGGTTGCAACACGAGAACGATGGCCTCAGATAATTATATCTCATATTGCACGGTGGTTTAGCTAGCAACTAACCTGGCTTTTGGTTGCTCCTAAATGTTCTCGTAGTAGTACAAGAAAAGCGCTACTTCTATGGCGTCGCAATGATAGCTTCCTTCTAACAGCGGTGGCAGCCTTTGGCAATGATGCACCGGTATATCCCTGCTTTCGGAAGCTGGGTTTACACGTAGGATTGCTCGTGTGACGGTGGCGAATACTGCAGGCCACAACATACTGCACAGAACACTTTTAGTGCTGTAATGAACATGCTTTGCACCTTTGTTGATTCGTACGCACGAGTCGTTTGCCTGCTACGACCCGCACCTTTTACTGGTTTGGGTGTGAATGAATCTCCCGCAGGTAGTCACAGCATTGTTGCAATTCTACTTATCACTCCGCTACCCGGAAGTATGCTGTTGCATACGCAAATTCACTTACGTTTGTACTCCTGATCTCGCGTACAGATACTTATAATACGGGGCCGCTTATGCATTGTTACTGCTTATACTATGTACTTACTTGGTTAAGGCATAATTAAACATACGGTTAAGCTTTATTGTTAACAGAGTAATATGTGCAATATCAAGACTGTTAGAACTATTACAACACCTTCCATTATATTTTTGTGATAGAGTTAAAATGGAAGCACCAATGGCTTAATATCTAACTAGAAGGGAAAGTGATACATCTCTGACTGTGGAATTTGTTCCATGGGACAGCCGAGTCTAGCAGCCATAGGACTGTATCCCCTTTTCCTACACGTTATACCCGAGTGGTGTAGCTTGAACAGGCGTCCACGTTCGATCAGCAGAGTTAAGCAACGCTGTCTCTGGTCAGAACTTGGATAGGAGTTCCACGGCTGCATCTCTCGGCGCCTCGTGGTACGGCTATCACGGAAAAAAGTTGGTCCCGGCGGTCATACAACATCATGGCAGTCGTTAGTGGGGTTGGAAGTCCTCATAACTGCACAGCGACGCCTGTAATTGGCCTAACGGCTGTTGGCTGAGTGCAAATTAAATTAAATTAAATTAAATTAAAATTAAATTAAATTTTTCCTTCGCTCAGATTAAATTAAAAATGAAATACTTTATTGTTTATTGATAAACGCGAAACGTCAAAACGCATTCTGTAAAATTTTTCCAGCTTAGACAGGAATTGTTACTTGAAAAATTCTAATGGTTGGCAATACTAGAGGTTGCATATAGTTATTTGTATACCTAGAAGTTTGGTGTCGCAAAAACGAATTTTGCAGCCGTCGCGTCGGCAAAAATCAACCTTTCAGCACTGTTTCACAAAATAGTTATTCATATATCTAGGACGAAAAGTTGTCTTTTCATGGACGATGCCTGCAATTGCTGGCCGATGCTATAGCCGAATCAAGCAAGCAGGCAAGCCATACACAGCAGCTTTCATCCGAGGTGCATATTATATTTTTCCGTAGGCCATCTTAATTTGAAAATAAAAATAAAAATGTGAGTGTCAATTATAAGAGTTATTGCAGACGAACAAGGTTTGCGGACGAAATATTAATGGCGCCCAAAAAAGGTGAAATTTTTTGTACGTAAATGCGTCCGTAAAATAAGATTTTATAAATGTCGTTGACGTTTGCATAAAAATAGTATAAATTTTACTAGTAAATAAGTTTTAACCACAAGAAAAGTATTGAAAAATAACTCGGTCTAGGACATTTAGGCGCGTACTTTTAGGCTCGAGGACTTTAGACGCGGACGCTATTAGGCGCCTGCACGTTTAGGCGCCACAACTTTAGGTGCGGAGACAGTTAGACGCCACATGAAAGAAATTCACATTATTCTTGATTTTAAAATGTTTTGTTAGATAATTATTGCAGTCATTAATGTTGAAGAAAAATTCAAACCTTCATAAACAATATATTGAGATGGTATTAGGCCCACAACTTGGCTCTGTTTGCAGTGCAGGATAATTGACCGATTCAATAAGCACAGAGTTGGGATGGTTTATGCAATTGCAATGTTAAACTGAAGTAAAATATTAAATGCGTTAACAATAAGATGCGAGAAACAGTAAGGTAGTAGAGAAAGGAACGCAAAGGCAAAGCTTATTTTCACAGGGTTCGAAATTGACTTTTAAATAAATTAAAATAATAAAAGAATAGGTTTGTGCATAATGTAAGGCCAGACCGAAAGAAAATAATAGACACAAGGTTTGTTTGTGAATTTTAAAAGGAGCGTAGTTTTCAATAAAGCCAACCATAGTGAAAATTGTGAGGAATCTGAAAGGTGAATTGAGCAAGATGAAGGATAACAGAACATTGCAAATAGCAATTTAAGAAGCTGGCAACAGGAAAGCAAGCAAACGAAGGAAAATGGTGGAACTCTAATATGCCAGTGCGTTAATAATTGATAAAACAAGTGCAAAGCAGAGCAGTGACCAAATAATAAAAAAACATTTGTGTATGTGACGCAATAGAACACTTTTTAGTTATAAGAAAAAGACAATAATCTAGATTTCAAGAAAAATGTTAATTCTAATTTATGTACTCAAATTTATTTTCTTTTATGTCTATTAATTGTCAAACCTAATTTCCATTAACATAAGCATAACACCGTATCCTAGCAACTTGATGCTATTTTGTTAAACTAAGTAGAACAATTGAATTAAAGTTATTACATGTTTGTCAGATTTGTGCTCCACACTAAAATACAATTTTACAATATTAAACGAGCATTTTACCAGTCAAAAAGTGTTGCCAAAATGCTCAAGTGCCTGTACAAGTGTTTGCAGCAGTTTCCGCAACATAAAATTAAAATTTCTCCATTCCATCTCCGACGAAGGAACGGCAGCCGTTCAGCTCAAAATTTCGAGGCCCATCTACCTGCGAATAAAGCATCCAAAACAAGAGGTCAGCAATCCAGGGGGCCAGCAGAGTGTGCAGGAGGATCCCGAGAGGAATTTGCAGCCAGGAAAGCAGTCCCAGAGGCTGAAATATCCACAGCGTCACTACGACCAGCTTACGAGCAACATGGACCAAACCTTAACGAGGTAGGATTCTGAGTTTTGAAGTGTGGGTGCTCCGGTTAGCTGTTGAAATCCAAGATTAAGGGCTTAAGAACGAGTCCATCGCATTACCGAGGGTGCAGCTACGCCGTAATTTTCGTAATAAGCAAGGCGTCCTTAAATTTTGCAAATTGGCGCGAGTCCCATGCGACCAGAAACAAATGCAAATTTTGACATCCTTCCTACGTCACGAAATAAGCAAGGCCCGGTTTTTCTACGTCATTACTGAAACAAAACTGTGTTAATTGTTGCCAAGCTCGAAAATTTGAATATTTACCTGATGTTTTATCATATTTTCACGAGTTTAAACTTTCAAGAATTGCTATTTGCACCGGGCGAACATTTTGTGTAATTTGAGAGATTGTGAAGAGTTGAACTAACTCGCGTATTTGAACTACTGATTTAGAATTGCTGGCTATAGTAAAATTCAGATCAAACTTTAAAAATATAGTCAACTTCGGAACATAACCTGAGAAAGAGCTTATGTTTTCCCATTGACCTAACGTAACAAATAAATTGCAATTGGATTAAATAAAAAGAAGGGCATTCAACCATTTCGTTGAGTAATTGAGGGTTACATTTCAATTTTAACCAGCCTAAATTTACCCACAGATAAATTTTGAGCAGGGCATAATATTAACTTATTAAATAGTACATTTGTTGGCATCCGAAACGTATAGTAAAGACAAATCATTACAAAAATAGGCACGGCAACGTTAGGCCTATTAGACCCATCACAATATATTCGGCTTTTTTACGAGCCTTCTTCAGTGATAAAGTTTTACAAATTTACATATTGAATTTACATTTTATCGATTATGAAAAAATAGTTATTTACATTTTGCATATGGATAGTTTAACGTGGTGGAATTATACACACCATATAATTGCACCACGTTAAAGTATCCATATACAAAATGTAAATAACTAATTGTTCATAATCGATAAAATGTAAATTCAATATGTAAATTTGTAAAACTTTACACCGGAGAAAGGCTCGTAAAACAGCAAAATATATATTGTTTATGAAGGTTTGAACTTTACTTCAACATTAATGATTGCAATAATTACCTAACAAAAAATTTTAAAATATAAATAATCCAGTCGCAAAACAAAAATTGACTACATTATTCTTGATATGTGATTTATTGCCTAGTTGAAATAAGTTACGTAAGTAAACGTCTTTCCTAAACAGACATAGAAACTGGTTATTTGTGTAGGTAATTGCAAATTATGAGGTTTTTTAGGAGCCTGAAAGTTTTCTAGAAGTAAAAAAGACCCCTTACAACACTAATTTGATAAATTTGAAATTTAAAAAATTACATTTTGCAAGGCCTGCACGATTAATGTCATTGACTTAAATTTTCGTAAAGGGAATGTGTGGTTCTTATCAAATCTACGCTCCGAAAAATTGATATCATACCGAGTGTTTCAGTTAAGGTGCGAACATAGTGAAATAACATGGGAAATCGTATATATGCATATTCCTGCTTGCTGCTTGAATTGATAGGATTGATAGTGGTAACAATTGAAAGAGAAAAAAAGTGCGCTTAAATTTATACTACTTTACCTGAATTTGTTGCTTGTTTAAGATAAAAATAGCTTAAAAACTGTAATAAATATTTTGATTTTATTCACAAAAAACAGACCAGCCATGATCAAATTGGTCTATGCCAAAATAAATGTTATTTTCTGTCAGTTATCAATTTACGTATTTAACCAATTACTATGAAAATAGCATTTATTTTGGCATAAATAAATTGGATCATGGCTGGCCTGTTTTTTGTGAATAAAATGCAAAATATTTATTCCAGTTTTTAAGCTATTTCTATCTTAAACAAGCAACAAATTCAAGTAAAATAGTATCAAATATTAAGCGCATATTTTTTTTTAATTGATACCACTATCAATCCTATCAATTCAAGTGGTAATAAGCAGGAATCTGCATATATACGATTTCTTATGCTAGTTCCTTGTGTTAGCACCTTAAGTGAAACACTTGGTATGTAGTAGAAAATTGCTAATATTGATTTTAATTTCTTGAAATTAAAGAGGTATAATAATAGCACAAGGCAAGTTATTTGGGCACACCTATCTATTCAATATTTAGTAAGATAGTGCCATAATTACTCCAGGTAAATATGGTTACAGTTTGAATCCGCTCGGTTTTGGGCATTATTCTTAATACTTTAATTTTGTTAGTAAGGAAGAAACTGGTTGTCAATATTATGGCATTTTAAACGCTAACCGTAATCCGATTTTCTGAAGGCCTATTAAAATCTGCAAAATACTGTATAACAACGATTGCGTCCATTAAGTAGTACTGTTGAAGATTTGTATACACCATCCTAACAAATAAGCAAAGTTATTAAAGCAGATTAAATAGCCCGGCCATAATGACATATTTAGGAATTTCCAATCCAAATAAATCTTTCTAAAACTGAGTTTTAAATCCTCCTCTATCTCAAGGTTCGTAAATATAACAAGCTTGGATATATAGGTTATAGGTCCCACTCCATTTTCGTTAGTTTAGTTTCGCAAGTTATGTTGTTTGGTGTTGTAAACCGGTAAAGTGATCATCGGCACTTTTGTGGATTATATATTTTTTATGACATCACCTTCTTCACTCTTTCCAGAGAAGTATTGAAAACCAATTACTTTAAAATTACGCCAACTGGCGTAACTAGCGTACTCTAAGCAGTCTAAGCGACAAAAAAGTGGCCATTAATTTTTAACTTTTGATTTGGAGAATACATCAATACTGCTCATATAAAACACTAAAAAATCTAGTGGATGTTATTTTTAGCAATTTTATTTGCTTAAAGTTTGGAATTTTGTTGGCATGTTTTGAACACCCTGTACGCAAAGATTTATTGAAGAAGTATCTTCTGGTTCCAAATGTTTTTAAAATTTTGTCTCTTTTCGCCTTGTGCCATTCCAAAATTTAAACAGCACGCATTTTTCCAAATAACACTCTGTAGATTTCTTTTGTCAAAAATTTATATGTGATATCTAAGCAGTGCTTTATACAAATATCAGATCAGTCATTTAATGACAAGCTTTTAAAGATCGGATTCTCCGTTCAATAGTTGTAAATCTTTAAAGATTTACATATTTTTTTTTTTGGTGGGCAGTTTCTTGCCGTTGACTATCGATATGATAACCTACTAATACAACGGCACAGCTGCCGTTACGAAAACTTAAGATAATAACATTAATCATTTAGAAATGCCAAAATATAATATTCAAAATTTCAGTTTTTACACGAAAATTGCAACACGTGCAAAATAGATTTTTTAGTCGTCGAAAATGTTGCGACTTAAAGGAACAGCTCACATTTTGCGAGTAGTTACCATAAATAACTAGTTCTACGTTTATTATGAAAGAGGTAGTTATGTAGCTATTTACAGTTAGGCAATACAGTATATGTAAACCATGCGAAAACGTACTTACGTGGCGCATAACTGTCCCCGCTCCTAAAGTTGCGGCGTCCAAACTTACGCGCGCCTAATAGCGCCCGCGTCTAAAGGCTTCGCGCCTAAAAGCTCGTGCCTGATAATGCGCGGCTAAAGGTGGGCGCCTAAACGTTCCTTTCCGAGAATAACTACAGTAGCTTGACTGTGCTTTTCACTGTAGTAAATATGGTTAGCAAAATTGTAATCCCACAAACAACTGTAGTTGCATATTTCAGTAATTTTATAAAAACTCAACTGCAGTTTTCTAAAGATTATTTCTAATTATTATTTACTTTTACACTGCATATTTAGACCTACTTTTAACTAGTTCATAGAAGTTTTTATTGCACAATTAATTAATTGTATCTTAATCAAAATATAATTAGTTTTGCTTTGATTTTTAATTTAACAATTTCTGCGTCGCTCGTAATTTTTTTAAAAGTTTTTCCTATTTACAGATAACATAAAATGAATATGATAATTTAGCGCTACTTTGCACTGCTAGTAATTTATTTCCGAATGCAAATCTTGATATTTTCCTAAATTTGTTAGTATGTGATTTATTTATTCATTTTTTCGTTTCAGTAACAGGTGCTTATCAGCACTAAGTACGTTGGAAATATGTTGGGCTTCAAAATAACAGATTTTGAATATGTCAGCAATACTGGAGCCTTATTAACCAATTTGGGGATGTTAAAAGGTAAACTTGGCAAAAAATAATATAAAAGTAATACTTGTGCAGGAAAGCCACATTGTAGCTTTACACATCACTGGAATAGTTATTTACATAGGTAGGTCGCATTTTACAGTGCGTGGTTTTAATTTTGAAGCACGACGCGAAGCGGAGTGCTTCAATAAAACCGAGCGATGTAAAATGCCTAACGCACGAGTATTGTACTATGTATATTTTTTGGCCGACATATATTTTTTTAACATTTTCTATAAATTCGCGACTTCGCTTTCGAATATCAAGCCATCAAGCAAGCTGCCATCAGTAAATTTTGTAGTTGACACTTTGAAACCTCAACATTCAAAGTCGTAAATATCAATTTTCTTTATTTTTCCTAAACGCAACTGAACGATAAAATACGTAACTAGCGTTTCTGCTAACACCCGTAATCACTACAAAGCAACTTTTTGTTTAAGGGTCTCTAAAAGCTAAAAATTTTCTAGTCATTTTACCGCACCGCGGTGCGACAAAGCATTGACTAACTGTAAGATTGTAGTTACGGTGGACGTCAACTGTGCATGAATGTGTTGTTGACATGTCACGAGGCCAAAAAATAAATTTAGAAAGGTGATTGAGAAAACAAATACTAAATTGGTAACCCTGAGGTTAATAACGAATGGAGCATTGTGGCACCTGTAAACGAAAGATGGCCGCCGTCCTGGCTAGCTCAAACCCTTGGCAGTGAATGGCGTGGATAAGGACTAGGCGGCGGCTCTTGAGGCTAAAAAATTAATATAAAAATTTTGAAACACAAACAGGAGCCAATCATTAACCACGACAAAAAACAGATCTAGTTAACAGTCGAAACCGCACTTACCTTTTGTGGATCCTCGCTTAACAATCCTAAACTGAAAGAAAACCCTGCAGGTATCGTTAGGGCGAATAAAGCATAATATACCAGTAATAGGGATAAATATGCTTTAATTATTGTCAAATATAATATTATTTCAATCAATAACAATAACAAAATTAGGCCTGATGTTACGAATATCCAGGAAATATTTTATGCTCAGTATTAAAAGGCAGGACAAATATACAGTTTACTTGGTGTTAATCAAACAAATAGATTGAAGCTGGGACGTAATTACACCTAGAGCTTTATTTCAAACTAGCCAAAAACTACGTAGGATACTAAGTTAAAATTTGCAAGTAAAATTTGGAAAAGCAAATGTTAATTAAAACTGACTGAAGTTAACATTGCAACCCTATCTGAAGGAAACGCATCATTGTTGCAAATTCTGATACAAGCGATAGCAAAATTATTTGACAAACAGCTATGGGCTGAGCGAAAAACTTATCTGAAAAGATAACAGCGCGCTTGTATCGAAGGCTTTCAATGGCATGCTACCAAAATCGCAGCTTAATGCGCCCAATTGTACAAATTAAAAATTCCGCTAACATATGAGCAGAAAACAAGCATGTGCTAGTACCCACAGTGTTACATATACTTACAAAAAGGTTTTAGGTCTAACATAACGTCAGCTTAAATCGACGCGCTTGCGGCCGCTTCGTAAAATTGAGGGAGCCGTCGAACATGGACATAAAAGCTCTTGCCACAAACTGAAATGTCTTCAACATGCAAGCGAAAAAGTATCTCGTTACAGAAATGGACAGGCCAGACGACTTCAGGCCGATTACTTATAACCACGTCGAGGGCAGCTCCGCGAGTCCCTCTGCGCTTACTAGTATTTGAACACCTACAGCGTGCTAGAGCGTGGTCCGGCTTAATGCCATATAAATTAGCACCACAATTACTCTGAGAGGAAGAAAACAATGTGTTTACCTAAGCTGGGGTGTGACCTAGGGTTAGCATGCCGCATAAGAGCGATTACGGGCACATTGGATTAATGGGTGTGAAGAAAAATCACCAAGCTCACAAGACGACACAGAAAAGGCCCTCATTTCAAATTCGAGCCCACGTAGATTCATAATCAACGTAAAGTTAGCGCTACTCCCACCAAAATTACGGGAGACTAGTAAAATTAATCGGAGGAAGGGAGAGGCTTATATACGTTCACAGAGAAATCTTACGATTTTAACGTCGAAATTATAAAGGCCGTTACAGCATTACAGAAATATAGGAGAGCACACTAACTTTATCGTGTTACGCGTATATTTGAAGTGATTAGAAAAATCATATTTATCAAAAGAAGTCCTTCCACATTACAGTATACCTACTACACGTTCGATCATACTATATTTTGAGTGACACTAAGTTGCTTATATCGAGTTTTATGGCTCACCTGATCAAATCATCGCCATTACATATTTAATTCACCGAACCACGATTCATACTTTAAAAAATCTATGGAATTAACATATGCAATCGTATGATAAAGATAAAAGTATGTGGAGTGTGAACAAGATTACGTTCGCATTTCAAGATCAAGATTAAATACCAAGACAAAGAGTTGATAATAATGTATAATTTTCATTGCCATTGTTTAAAATACTTCGAACTTTCAGAATAAGCTCAATCATAGTACGTAGCTGGTGTGGCGCAACACTGTTTATGTATACTATTTATTATATATTATAATATTAAAACAGAAAGTATTTTAATATCACCGATAAACAGTTACAAATTAAGGCAAAAACATTTACGATAAATGCTGTTCCGAAATCGCTTGCTTAGCGAGGCGAGATACAATACTCGTATGTATAAGCAATTAAACATTTTAAAATTGTTTTTATTTGAAATCGGCATTAAAGTACCTTGAAATCGTAATTAAAATACGAGAAATCGGCAGTGCAATAATCCATTGTTTTGCGACTTTTTTGTAGGTTGCGAGGCAACAGATAAACGTCAACCCACGTTAACGTAACCTACAAATGTTGGCTAAAATGCTGTAATTTCACGGTTTCTCAATTTCAAATAAAACATAATGTACTCCTCGGCACTGAAGTTCCTTTTTATCCCTCATGTGGTTTATTTGCCTTGGCCCTACGGGCCTCGGCAACTAGATCCACATTCGTGATAAAAAGCTAAACTTCAATGCATTGGTATACAAACTACTATTTATTTATTTATTTATTTATTTAATTCGCACTCAGCCAACAGCCGTTAGGCCAATTATAGGCGTCGCTGTGCAGTTATGAGGACTTCCAACCCCACTAACGACTGTCATGATGTTGTATGACCTGACCGCCGGGACCAACTTTTTTCCGTGATAGCCGTACCACGAGGCGCCGAGAGATGCAACCGTGGAACTCCCATCCAAGTTCTGACCAGAGACAGCGTTGCTTAACTCTGCTGATCGAACGTGGACGCTTGTTCAAGCTACACCACTCGGGACCCATATGACTATGACTGTTTTGTCAAAAACTAGAACCGATATTAAAGTGAAATTTGATGCACCCAAATGTCCAATCAAATACATTTAATCAGACGCAGTCCAGTATTATTTTCTTAAACATATGCCACTTAAACAATATAAAATAGGGCGTCTCTGCATTTGTTCCTGATAAAACATTTGCTCGAGATTTACCGTTAAATTTTGCAAAGAAAATAATAATCACTCCATTTTTTAATTAGGCATTCTGTTTTTAGATTATACATATACTAATGAACATAATTTATTAAACATGAAAACATTTACACTTAATATTCTATTATTAGATTACAATATAGCAAAAAATCTGTAAATGGCCTTACTTAGAACTACCCCCGCAATTTGAGGTTGTGACACTAAATAATTTTAAAATCAAAGCAAAATAGGGGAATCATATCTTCACTATACTGACACAATAAAAGGAAACACTTGGTAATACAAATTACATCAATTTTCAAATAAAAGGAACATTATCGGCGGTCGAATTCCAACGGCAGGTGGCTGTGAATGCGATTCCAACGTTTGGTGGGATATTACAAGCAAATTGCCCGTTTCCTGCATGCACCAAGGAGCACTAATCGCGTTTGTGTGTAGCGGCTGCCTTAAATAGCACGTATTTTTGTTGACCCCTATTTCGGCTGTACAGCATTTACGTAGTATGTGTTGGGTCCCATTTTCGTCAAGGGCAATACCTGTGCAAATTGTTACTTTTATCCATTCCTCAGTTAATGGAAAAATAAACAAAATTTTATTTTTCAAGATTTTAACCCGTAATAGCACTCGCTGAACTGAACAACTTCTCTATTTATCATTTTTTCGAAAACGCCCTCAAAACTGAGTTAAAATTCAAAACAATTTTACTCTAAAATTGCATACCCGCCTATGGAATAACATTTTAATTTAATGGCACAAAATACAAAAAACATTTCTTTGATATGCAAACCAACAAAAACTGCATAGGTACTGATAAAACCTTTAGTTCACATCTGGTCACCAACGTACTTTATCAGTTGAGGTAGGTAAGTTATTGAACGCGTGTTGTTTTGTGCAAGAGCTTTGCAGTTTTAATATGCTTGTGCTTAACTTAGATTTGCTTACCAAGCGGCTCGTCAAATTTAGGGGAGATAAATGATTGGAAAAATATGCGATTAAATGAAAAACGATAAATAGAAAAGTTGTTCATTTTGGTGAGCTCTATTACTGGTTGAAATATTTGCAGTCATTAACAATAACACCCTGTATAATGTGAATGCAAAATAGCATCTAACCAATAAATAGTTCTTGAGTTAGACCACCAAAAGACAGACAGACAGACGGAATTGAGAATCCTGTCTTTCGCCATCTAGGAACCCTGAAACATGAACATCTGAAGAAATCTCAGAAGGTAATTTTTTTCGCGATTTCAATACTCTCGTCTAAAAAATTGAAAAGAAAATGGATCACTTTATAGTATCAGTCTAATACATTTCGTACTGTTTGATAAAAACACCATTTTTACTCCCCTTGCCTAAAAGGCGAAGGAGAATTGTAATCGTGAAAAAAATACCTTCCAGCTTTTCTAGATCTTCAAGTGTCAGAGTCCCTAGACAACGAAATTCATGTTTTCTCAATTTCGCTTGTCTGTTGGTGGTATAGCTCAAAAACTATTGTTTGGATATCTTGTATGCGGATTATATATAAATATATTGTAACGATGCCCTCTACTATAATAAAGGGTTTAGTAAAAATATAAATAACTAGCTGTTGCCCGCAACTTCGTACGCGCGAGGTTCGTTATTTGTGTATTAAATAATGACTAATAATTTCCTGTCATCCCATCCTATTCCATTCCATCCCCATCCCCCTCCCTTTCCCCGTCAACGTCCCTTTTCCCGTCCCCGTCCCGTCCCGTCCCGCCCCGTTCCCTCCCATCCCATCCCATCCCATCCCTTCCCGTCCAGTCCCGTCCCGTCCCCCCAATCCTATCCCATCCCTCCCCGTCCCGTTCCGTTCCGTCCCGCCCCGTTTCCTCCCCTCCCCTCACATCCCTTTCCGTCCAGTCCCGTCCCGTCCTTTCCCGTCCCGTACCGTCCAGTCCCGTCTCGTCCCCCTCCGTCCCCCGTCCCATCCCATCCCTTCCCGACCCATTTCGTCCCGCCCCGTTCCCTCCCCCCCCTCCCATCCCATCCCTTCCCGCCCAATCCCGTCCCGTCTTGTCCCTTCCCGTCCCGTCCTGTCCCGTCCTGTCATCTCATATTTTCACCTTCAAGGGACAAATTTCCAAAAACTTTGAATGACTTAGTTCAAAATTTGATCTAACAAAATTCCAACCTCTTTTTTACCCCTTTAGGGGTTGAATTTTCAAAAATCCTTTCTTAGCGGATGCCTACTCCCTATTAGAAATCTGCCTGCCAAATTTCAAATGACATTTTCGCAATCAATGTCCCAAAAAACCTCAATAACGACACCCATGTCAATTTTTAGGCTTATTTACCCCATTTCACCCACGAAATACGTGTTTGTTTATTTGTTTTTAGGAGTACTCCTACGAAGTTTCAAGTCGAAATGTTTATTTAATATTATTTTTCCATACAAAATTGGAACCCCCATTTTACCCCTTTAGGGGTTGAAGTTGAAATATCCTTCTTTATTCCTTATATACATCATAAAGGGAACCTCTGTACAAAATTTCAGCTTTCTAAATCCAAGGTTTTGGGCTGGGCGTTGATGAGAGAGTGAATGAGTCAGGACTTTTAGAAATATATATAAGACTAGCTGTTTGTTATTTGTGTATTAAATAATGACTAATTATTTTCTGTTATCCCATCTCATCCCATCCCCGTCTCCGTCCCCGTCCCCGTCTCCGCCCCTTTTTCCTGCCCCATCCTGTCCCGTCCCTTCCCGTCCCGTCCCGTCCCGCCCCGCCCCCCTCATCCCATTCCTTTCCTTTCCGTCCCGTCCCGTCCCTTTCCTCTCCGTCCCGCCCCGTTCCCTCCCCTCCCGTCCCATCCTATCCCATCCCTTCCCTTTCCGTCCCGTCCTGTTCCACCCCGTTCTCTCCCATCCCCTCCCATCCCATCCCTTTCCTTCCCGTCCAGTCCCGTGTTGCCCCGTCCCGTCCCGTCCTGCCTCGTCCCGTCCCGTCCCGTCCCGTCCCGTCCCGTCCCGTCCCGTCCCGTCCCTTCCCGTCCCGTCCCTTCCCCCTCCCATCCCATCCCTTTTCTTTCCTTCCCGTCCCGTCCCGTCTCGTCCCGTCCCGTCTCCCCCCCCTCCCATCAAATCCCTTTTCTTCCCATCGCGTCCCGTCCCGTCTCGCCCCGTTCGCTTCCCCCCTCCTATCCCATCCCATCCCATCCCATCCCTTTCCTTCCCGTCCCGTCCCGCCCCGTTCCCTCCTCTTCCCCCCATCCATTCCCATCCCTTGTGTCTAGTCCCGTCCCGTCCCGCCCCGTCCCGTCTCTTCCCGTCCTGTCCCGTCATCTCCTATTTTCACCTTCAGGGGACAAATTTCCAAAAACTTTGAATGACTTAGTTCAAAATTTGATCTTACAAGATTCTAACTCTTTTTTTACCCCTTTAGGGGTTGAATTTTCAAAAATCCTTTCTTAGCGGATGCCTACTCCCTATGAGAAATCTTCCTACCAAATTTCAAATGCCATTTTCGCAATCAACGTCCCAAAAAACCTCAATAACGACACCCATATCGAATTTTAGGCTTATTTACCCCATTTCACCCCCTAAGGGGTTGATTTTCGGAAAATCACGAAATACGTGTTTGCTTATTTGTTTTTAGGAGTACTTTTACGAAGTTTCAAGTCGAAATGTCTATTTACTATTATTTTTCCATACAAAATTGCAACTCCCATTTTACCCCTTTAGGGGTTGAATTTCGAAATATTCTTCCTTATTCCTTGCATACATCATAAAGGAAACCTCTGTGCAAAATTTCAGCTTTCTAGGTCCAAGGGTTTGGGCTGGGCGTTGATGAGTGAATGAATGAATGAATGAGTGAGTCAGGACTTTCAGTTTTATATATATAGATTAAATAGGAAAAATCACCACACTTTACAAATTCAATAGTTTTAATAAGAGAATTCAATATTGTGTCAATCTCGGAGCTTATTAAAATGATGTTGTAACTAATACTTGCAAAAATAAATCGTTTATCTATCTTATTCATTTGTAATCAAATAAAATAAACGCTCCCGTCTAGCATGTGAAAGACTGTGGGGTAGGTTCAACACTCGGTATTACAATTACTTTCGAGTAGGACAAATTAACTGGTATGGCAAATGCTTGAATTTGTATCTGACAGCTTTAACCTTAAAATTGACTATAAACAAAAATGTTCTGCTACAAGAAAATAGCGTAATTGAATTCAAACATCAAAAATTGCAAAGTTCACATCAGGTAAATTACAATGCAAATAATTTGACGTAATTTCCAGGAGAGTCTGCTCCAAACATAGTACATACAATTCTAGCTGGCCGATGTCTCAACGAAAATTGGCCTCGATGTTAACCGCTCTTGGGCGAATCTTCGCAGAGCTGATCCCTTTTTACTGGGATGTGTCACCACGCGAAAATTACACACTGGTGAGTATGAAAAACCACTTCCTGGCTCACATAGAAAACTTATCAATATGAAAATTTACAAAAAAAAAAATGGGAGCACCTCTTGCACTTATCACAAATTTTACAAGGCTTGTTTAGTTATTATTAACAATTGAATGTCTTGTATCCTAGCAACCTAGATTTACAATTGTTTTATGAAATAGGTTTTGATTTAATATTTTTACTTAGGAACTAAATTGTCTTTTTCTTGGAAATTCTTAATCATAACACTTTACTATGCTTTTAGACAATTAGTTTTTAAATGCACTGTTTCACATGTTTATATTAGCACTTGATAATGGTCTCTGTCTTATAATAGGTTGCCTTATCTTGCTGTTTGCAGTCTTTGCAACCTTCTACTGCTTTGCACCGTTTCTTTACCCGTCAGCTGTCTTGCCGTTTATTGGTGATATACTTTTTAATACTAACGCTCATATAATTTTTATAACTCTACAAACCATCTCTGTATTATGTTAAATTCACATTATTGTATTGACGTTACCTAAATCAAATCTGCCAACTACACAAATTAAAGTTCCGAACATCAATTATGAATAAAACGTTAAACGTAACCCTTTTGATTCTGCTTTATTTAATGCCAACCTTTCTCAATCAAATTATAGTTATTGCTAATCATATCAAGTGCATTACACATTACTGAAATACTGACTTTATCTTGCAATAAATAAAACATTAATTCTGTGCTCATCTTGAATTATTCTTTCATTTTCGTGTTAGTTAAACAACCAGAATTGCTGTGGGCAGTAAACATTGTAATATACAGGCTCAGCACGTTAAAAAATTAAATATTATCTATGTTTGCTTTAACTGAGGAATAGATAAACGTAGTAATTTGTGCATAGCTCAAGCGTGCTCTTGACAAAAATGATACCTAACCAATATAGAGTAAATATCGAAAATGGGGCAGAATTGTATAGCGTCTTCATAACGCAGGGAGAAGCGCATACAATGCGTGGCCGGTCGGGACGTAGTGATTAAAGCATATGACTGGGTCAAGCACGCGCCTGGAGAATCGAGATCGAATCTCATCACACCTGCTTTATTTTTTTATTTGCAAATTGATGTAATGGGAAGTTTTCTTTCTCAGTTTCAGCAATGTTTATATATTTGTAAAGACCTTCACCGGGTTTTGTAGCTTTAGTTTATATGGTTAGGAAAACCTACTCAGAAATGCTATTAAGAGCTGAGTAGTGTTTTGTATTTCTTGTAATTCTTGGCATGCGATCTTGACCTTCATGTCCGATTGAAAGGTGAGAATGGAAAATAACGTCTGAACTGTAATGGTACTATCAATTTTTAATGTCCTTTCACATATAGCACATCGTAGTGCTGAAGTAAGCAATAAGCACGAGAGACTTCAAGTAAATTCATACTTTTCTTGAGAAAGCATAAAGTTATTGGATCTCACTTCGCGATTAAATAGTAAACTATAAAAAATATTCTTTATAACTTCAATTATGTCTAGTTTACGAATTACATCAATTTTCATATTGATTTGAAACTTACACAGTTTCTTAAAGTTAAACGAAATGCCAACACCGCATCTGTAATCATGTAAACATATCCGTACATTATTTGATGACTAAATAATGTTGTTTCATAAATTACCTATGAAGGTAGAGCGTAGAATTACCTACGATATTCTTTAAAAAGTCTACCTGCTTCCTAGGTTCCTAGGATTAAAAGTACTTTACATTCTATGAACTAAAAGTAAGTTCTAACTGGTCGCCTATGGATGCAGTTGTCATAGTGATTTTTAAATAAGAAACGTCAAAAGCAATCCATCATCTAACATTTTGAATATTTTGTACTTTTCTAGGTTGCAGAAAAAATAGTATGTATTATTCGGGTTAAAAATGCTCCGTTTGACTTGAAATTTGTGTGTTAGCTCGGCTACGTTACGCCTCGCCTCGCAAATGCAAACATAATTGCGCGTCAAACAAAGTGCCACTTCTAATCTCAATAAAACAATATACTATTGTTTTTTTCAATGCTCCAAAGATTTCAGCAAAGTATTGCTCTTATAAAGTACTAGAAACATTGTTTTCGTTTATTTTAAAAATCAGCTATAAGACTTATGCCAGATATCTTTGCATACAATGGCACCTATATAATTATAAGCATTAGTAATGGTACATCCTAATTTTACAAAAGCAGTCTGATTTATTCCCTGTCATGATTAGAAGGGTGTCAGGTTTGAAACTACTCGCAAAAAAATTTATACTCTTGAAACGAAGTGTGCAGGGGGGGGGGGGTTAGCCTCTCGAGCCCCTCAGCTGGCTATGTTACCGTTAGTGGCGACAATCTAAATTTTGATCGTCTCAAAAATATTCAGCGTACGCCATTGAGTAGGTATCTGCTTAAAAATGCTTATCATTAAATCTGGCCGGACCCTAATCGTAATATCTTTAAAGTAATTATGATTAGCAAAATTGTAACTATAAAAAGCAGTCCTTCCAGATGAGAGAACTGCACATTCTATTATTCGATATTTTGAGTGCTACTTCTGAATTGTTTAATCAGATTTTATCATTCAGCTGATTCAATCGTCGTCATTACATATTTAGTTTATCAAGCGATTCATGCTTTAAAAAATCTATAGAAAAAAGGTATGGCATCGTATGATTAGGATAAAAACGTGTGGAGTGTGAGTAACATTATGTACGCATTTGAAGATAAAGATCCAGCACAAAGATACGAATTGATAATAATGTATGATTTTCAATGTCATTGTTTAGAATACTTCTGATCTTTCAGAATGAATAAGCTTTCTCAGTATACGTAGCGGGTAACAAACAACTCTGTTGACATCTATTATTTTCTATATTTCTAATTAGGACAATTTTTTTATAAACGCTTTTCTGATAACGCCCTTTTAACGAGATATAGGCTGTTTAGGAGTTTATTGTTTTAAAATCTATTAAAAACTAGAACAGATTTGGTGTTCTCAAATGTTTCATCAAATACATTTCTGATATTTCAGTTTAATATCTTCCCTACTGTTGTAAAAGCTTATTTTTAAATAGTTTGCATCGTATTAGGCAAACATTTAAGGTGGCGATTTACTCTCAAGAAATGTAACCTAAATCTGCAGTTTACTTCATTTGAGATGAAACACTATGATTAATACTGAACCAACACTACGATATACAAAATAAGCAGAAAGATTCAAGAAAGGTCGCTATCGTATTTAAAATTTAGTTTATAAATCACACATTTGATTAAAATAAAATCAGTAAAGTGCATTTTTAAACTTGAAAATGCACGTTATTTATTTTTCCGCATTTTTTATAATTATGTGCTATTTACTAAAAACAAAATCGCTTAATAAAGTAGCACTTTGGTGCATAGAAATGTCACTTTACTATATGGTAATGTCACTGTCAAATGTGAATAATATGTGGTGACACTGTAAGTCTATGTCAAATTCAAGGTTAGCAGGTTAGGTTTTGCGTCAGTCTGTGTCAAAACTGACGCAAAATCTAACCTGCTAACCTCGAATTTGACATAGACCTACAGTGCTACCAATATATTATTCATACGTTTGAATTTCCACAGCCGCCTTTTTTAATAGACATGTGGTATAATACTTTTATATAAATGTTTGTTTATAAATACTAATACAAAATGCGAAAAAATAGTATACACACTTCGTAAGAAGGGTAGTTTTACTAAACTTATATAACTTTTTAAGTTACTCGCTCGATCCTACCCAGTCAAGCTATATTCGTTTAGTAAAACTTTACTTTTCTAAACTTGTATAATATACTATTATTTTAATCAAAATCGTGTTCTATAAACTCAATTTTAAATATGATAGCGACCTTCCTTGATACTTTTTGCTTATTTTAGTATGTTGCAGTTTTAATTTGGTTTAGTATTAATCGTAGTGTCTGCTCTCAAGTGAAGTCATAATAAGTGCACGTTTATTAATCTTTGGGAAATGTTATGTTGTGTTACGCCAATTCGGAAATATTAATTGGTGAGGTTAGGTGATATTAGTTGTTTAATAAGGTATATCGATGTAGACAACAATAACATTCCATTTTTTTATATTAGAACACAAAATACAAACACATAAAAATACGTTAATCTGTAGAAAATACAAATACAGATAGCAAATGATACATATACGAACGCTAAATCTAATTCAAAAATTAGACCATGGAAACTGCCCAAAGCCTCCAGAAAACTCAAGGTGAGCAGGCTGGCTATCGAGACGCAATGTCTATTTATTTAGCGTCTATAAGAGGCTTTGTGAACTGACCAAAGCCATAGTCTTGGTTAGAGTAACGCCAGACTGCCTGCCCTTATATAAAAGTAGCTTATGCAAGAGAAAGGATTCGTTTACGTTCGCCTCGGAGAAGAATTTATTTCACTTCTCTCGTCTCGGGTATATGCTCATTGTCCGTAAAGTCTGGTGACTGGCCATATACGTATTGGTCTAGCAACGCCCCGGTCACATTACGCAGAGAGTAAACTGGTAACCCATCAGTAGTGTCTTTGTGATCGAGTCCCTCACGCTGTAATAATATGGAAATCACGCAGTTTGGAGAAACTGCATCTCGACGTTTTAGAAAAGGTGAACACTAATAAAATTTGACGTTAAATAAATTTCTTAAATGCACGCACATAATTGGCTAATAAACACTCACTGGTTTAACTCGTATTACTGCACACTGAATTTCACTTTTCATTGGCGTCTTCCGTAAAGCAATACACACAATTGACTTTGAAACTCACTGGTTTATGGGCTCCGCTACAAAGCCTTGAGAATCTTTGGAGAGAATCCTGAGGAGTTTGGAACTTTCTTTGTTGTATTTAGTTACTTACATATCCTTTCTAATCCTCCCAATGTCCCGATACTTAGCTCTATTAAATAGTTTAAAAAGTTTTTCTGCTTTCCTTCTTTGTCTTCCTCCTGTTCCTCTCGGTATTTGACTCTTTCTGATTTTCTTGAGCTGCCCCACGGTTTCGGCCACTGACTGGCTCCTCAGGGTAATTGTTATCGGTTTTACTTATTTTTACACTTTCATTACTTACCACTTCGTCCTTTTCAGTTTCAAGACCATTAACGACATTTTTATGTAAGAGCGACGAAGTTAAACCTACTTTAGTGTCACGGCCAAACATAGCTTTGTAAGGAGAGTGCTTTGTTATGAACAATTCTAAGACCACATCGAATCGGTGGATCGATGCTCTTTGTAATATACAAGTCTAGCAGGTCAGATGTTCTCGCCATGTCTGAAGGCCAGTAGGTTGGTTCACCTGTGGACAAGTAGTGGTATCCGTTGTTCGTTATTGCCTTCATCAACTATTTACCTCTCATGGTGGTCAATCACGATCCCCAATTTTCATGCTTGGCGTTAAAGTCTCCTCCCGAGATAAACCTGTTGCCTAGTGTTTGGAAATGTCTGTGTCTTGGGGGACAATATGCTGCTGACACGTTTATTGGTCCTTTCCAATCTTCAATTGTAATTGTAGTTGATTGTAAATGATGACTATTGTATTTGGGAAGCTCATGATGTTTTGATTATAATCGCTGAGCCAGCATGCCCAGTACCGTTTGGATAATGCGTTGCATAAATGTTGTAAGAGAGAGGCTGTTAGCTCGTTTTTATGATTTGACAGGCAATTGGCATTCCACTCGGCTATCTTAAGCGGTAGAGCCACGGTTTGTTTTTAGACGATAGTTACAAAATTAAGTAAGGTTCCCAACTGCTCCATTAGGGTTTTTAACATTTTTCAAGTTCAGCTAGGTCGTTGGATTTACTGGGTTATGTAGGTTATTGTTGTTGATTTATATCACTACCAGTCTGATTAATGTTGTTTCTTACTGCTTGACTATAAGTAGAGTTTTGTTGTTGCGGTCGAGGTGCGTGTTGTCCCATACTTGGTAGTTATTTGTTTCTTAGAGGCGGATACATTTTTTGTTCTATTTGTTTGTAGACGTTATAATTGGCCGGTTGGTTGCCATTACAGTTGATGCATTTAACGTCGTCATCTTTCTCTTTACGTGGACACAAGGATGTTGGATGGATACCAGTGCATTTCATGCTACGCGGGCTTCCGTTTTTAGTTTTTAGTGTGACCATGTCGTTAACATCTGGGGCATTACGGTATTTCACGTTTGGCAATTGGTGGTTCAAATTTAACTATAATATGAACTAGTTTGGTAATGATGGAGCTATCTTTATTATTTTCAGCGACTTTTAGTTCAACAAAAAACGTGGGTAATGGTGATTTGGTAATTCTTTGTCGGATGTTTGCAATGTTCATAACCTCGTGTCCATGATTTTTAAGCTCTTATTTTAAATAATTTAAGTCAGTTGATGGGTGTAGGTTTTTGGGGACCACTCTGAAGTGTCTCTCTTCTTTTCTCTTAAATGTATGGAATTCTGTAATTTTTTTCCTTAGGGCCTTAATTATTGATGTGTAATTTTCGGTAGTTTTAAGTATGATTTTAATCTCATCGTTGTTTAGTGTTTTAATGTCTTAGTTATTTTTTGCTATTGTTTCTAGAAGCTGGATTAGTGGTTGTATATCGGTGGAGGTGAGTTCTTTCTTGTCTGCGCTTTTTGCTGCTGCTTTCTTTTTCTTGCTCTTTTTCCCATTCAGGTTTGTCTTCAGTTAGGGCTTCATATCTATTAGAGGGGTTTAGCCAGTATATTGCGGTTTTGCTTTGGCTTGGCTTGGGATTTTTTCAGGATTGCGCCCTCGGTTTTTTCTATCGACTACGTTCCATTCGTAGACTTGAGGTTGTCGAGTTGCGTGAGTCTGATTGTAAACTGGATTGTTTCGATAAAGTGAGCTTGCATATTGTGTTTCTGGAGAATTATTTATTTGTAAAGTTGGATAAAGATTATTTATTGGCAGCTGTAGTTGCAGGTAGTGATAATTTTGTTGTGGGTATTGAAATTGAGAATTTTGGTCTACTTGCATAGAAACAAACTGATGCGTGTTTTGTGTAGGTGTGACTTGATTCGAATAATCCATATTATGAGACTTACTAGTCAATTGATGATTAAGTAAATAATTGTTTATAACTGAGCACTCTACCTCGACCTAAAGGTCACACGATTATCTTTGTCGCCCGATATCGCTTGCACTCGGCGTTGAACCTTGCGCTACGAGAATCCCCTGTGACTAAAGTTTCTTCTAGCACGATAGCTATACAATGTTTTAAACATATCTTAACGCCTAGGTAGTTTACGTATTTGCACTTTTATTAAGTTCGTGCACCATCCTGTGCTTACCACCATGTCCGATGGAAATATGTGTGTTGTATAATACGCCAAACATCTCCCCATTTATTGTAAAATCATTTATATATTAGTCTGACCTGGAGTGACACCGGGGCGATAATCTTCTCAACTCTTCCGACTGTAAATACATCGAACATTTTCGAACGACGATAGTTCAGTCTTACAAACTCATGTTTTTGCATATTTCACGGAAAATTATCGGTCGCTAGTGGCTTACCAACCGCCACTATTTCGTATGTGTATATACGGAAAGGAGAGATAGCACAGGACCTCCTATACTCCCTTGTGGAACTTTTGATCTAACTAGTCACTTTATTTCATTAGGACGTAGCGTTTAGTGGGACATGCGTGAAAAAATCGAAGTTATCAGATCGTTGCAATGAACTATATATTAGTCATTGCTTAACAATTTTCAACTAAACCCGCCAAGCGCAAGTGGCCCCAAGCAAATCTAGATCTTATTAATCTAAATTTAGGAGAGTAAAAGTCACCTAGGTCGTCTGCAACTTCTCGTAATGTAAACAAAAGCTACGTCACAAAATAGGAAGGTCACGCATCATGCCTGTTGACATGCTGACTCATCCAATTAACCCGTGGAAATGGATTGTATGATTTGGTTGTTGATTTGCTTTAAAAACAAAACTATTATAAGCAGGAATAACGTCCATTTTAGACCTTGTGGATTCATTTATATTTTATTGAACTTCTCGGTCAACTATGAACGTTTTATTTGCAGAGCGTAATATTACTTAATATAAATAGCAATTCAGAAAGTAGCATAACAGTTTTTAAGCGTAATAGTAAGATAAACTACAGGAAGGAACCTATTAAAAACAGCAATTTGTTGTTCTGCTCTAGTTGATTAATTTAAAATAATAGCTTAACTGGAAATTTGGGGTTTCCTGGCAAAATCGGACCTTCAATTGGTTCCACATCTACTTCTTTAAACGGCTTCTTTAAATTACAAAAAGCAAAATATTGTACCTATCTAAAGTCTTCTGCCAGGAGAAGATTTAACAATTCACGACCACTTGATTTCTTTTCATGGATGCGTACCTTTTAAGTAGTGCTGATACAGTAAACCCCATATAACCAAAGCTGTCGATATCTAAGGTACCTGATATTCCGTATGCCTAAACCTTGCCTTAACAAACGTCAACAACCATTATTGACGTTGTTGGGGTTGAAGCACTAATTATATGGAAACATTTCTATCCCACTTGGAATAAGCCCTATTCGTTAAGAAACATCTTTTGGAGAGAATTGAAATTAGTAAACGTCATATAACAAGATGGAGCCAAAAAAATCAACTAAGTGCCATACTACAACAACAAGCCAACTGGATCACTCGCCGAAAGGAAAAAGCTAGAAATTCAAAATAGTGTTGCGACCAATGCGAATTACTTAATACAAAATAATTTGTATAAAGTTTCCGCCCCTCAGAGACCGAACTCGCAAGGCATTTGTGAGAAATGAGTATCCCAGGATATCCAGTTACGCTTTCTGGCTTCAGTGATTATCTCGACGGGTGACCACTATTCCCAGGCACATAGTATACTATATCGTGGTATCAAGCGGGCACTAACTCAATAATAACAATGAGCAATAACCCAACAACAAAGATCTCTACGAAGCAATGCAGTAATATCGACAATGAAATAGTGTCTAATTTAGCTGCATAATAGAACCACACACAACATCCATTACAAGACTGTTCAAGCAATAATTTCTATTACAAACCTTCTTTTATCCTTTCTAGTAATCCACATAAATTACCGCAAGTAGCACTTCAAAAATTATATCAGAACTGTCGCATTGGAAAGTCACCCTTTGTGGCATCAAATTTTACATATATCTATACCACTAGGTACAGTCGTGTTCAAATAAATCTGGGACAATGTTTTTTTCGTATGTAGGTTTAATTAAGAATTGAAGAATATCTCCATGGATTTCCTGCTATCTGAAAGAGTTACATTAGACTTTAACAGGTAATGAAATCTGTAACTCTTTCTGATAAGAGAAATTCATGGAGATATTCTTCAATTCGTCTCTCAAAATGCATGTGAAAAAAACACTGTCCCAGATTTATTTGCACACGACTGTACTTCACTGTCAAGTGCGAAAATTTTAAAGCAACCCCCGGTCACTGAAACAATTTTGGGCTCAGCTCGATCCCAAAATATTTAGAAGGCAATACATTTAAGCTATTGATTTATTCAAAGGTTTATAATCATAAAATACTAATAATTGAGAGAAAGAATATTTACAAACACAAAATAAGAGGGTACAAAAGTAACTAGTACAACACGTGCGTACCTCATTTTTTATAAGCATCTTAATCGTAATGGCACAGTGATAACCGAAGAAGTTTAAGCATACTATGTCATATTCTAAAGTTTGACAGAAGGTCAGGAGTTAAATTATAAATATATAATAATTACAAAGGACGCATTATATTCAAGCAACCCCGACTTTAAAGTTACTAATACAAACATTTAGAAGGTTTTCTTATATTTAAAATAAATTCATAAAGTTGCCATTAAACTAAACTGTGTTTGTGAAATTCTAAAAACTGCAATTTAAAAGCTAATATATTAAATTGTCAAGTATACATTGTTACAACAAAATCATGGCGTGAAATAGTATGAGGAGGTATATAAGCAAATAATACAATTGATATAATTATTTTTCTGAATCCGCAAAATAAATGTCAACCTTAATTAAGGAAATCTCCCAAAAAGCCCGGTCCTTAAATGTAATACATAACTACACCAACCTAAAGCCTCGCAAAAATGTCTTAACGCGAAAATGATAGTACAAGTTGATAAAATCCAAAATGAATTCAAGTGGTGATTGTAATTCAAAATCAATTCAGGTGATACGCTGATAGCTTAAGTGATTTCCAATATTGATAAATGTGTTAAACTATTATCAGATCGTTCACTATAAACAAACGAATTACAAAATTTTATGTTTGAAAATATTTAACAGAGATCAGTGAGCTATTGCTGGGTTTCTCTTACTTTAAAATTACTATGAACGCGTTTGGAGTATCTTCTCTGAATTCCGGAAAATTTATTGTTTGGGCGAAACACTTACGGAGGTTCCTGCGGTTCTTTTCACTGAAGTACAGCAATATCATACGGAGATAAAAAACAAAGAAAACCTGACCTTGCGTTATCCAAATTCCTGGAGATCGAACAGCGGTATCTTGATATTAGATACGTTTGGACGCAGGTGGCCTTTCCAGGTCCATAAGACAGATGCGTAATACTCAGATATTGACCAAATATCAGAACGGTGACGAAGGCACGAAGCCGTCGTGGGCAAGGAACCGGGAAAAGCCAAAAGGCCTGTAGTGGCATGATTCTCTTGTCAAGCTACGGAAAACAAAACAACAGAACACATACCTGCGGGTGACATTCGGCCAATAGGAAAAATCGAGGTAACCACGGAAAATATGTCCGCAGCCCAAAAATAGAGAGGCACTAATACGCCATCTCACTAAATGAGATGACGACGGTCTAAGGGTCAAAGGCTTTTTTTCTTTTATACTTTTACCGACTGCAATCCATTTTCTAAGAACATGGGAAAACCATTGTCAAAATTCTGGGAAAAACCAAAAAAACGTCTGCGCTATCAAATTAGATGCGTATGAGCCTAACAACATACGAAGTACCAAATTAGGATTTAAAAAATTTATCAAAAATTAACCAAAATAAAGATAGGCATGCTCCGCACACAGGCGTTCAAGGTGATATAATTTCATGGAACAGCATAGCTTTATCTATAAAGACGATTTAACGAAAATGCTAAAGGAGTATGCTGATATTGCTGAAAATATTGGTGATCGAGAGAGCAGTTTCGAAGCGGAAAATGATATATTTGATGAATCGCGGGAATCCAGTTGTTGATAAAACATGACTTGTGGGACTGTGAAGTAGTCATTGTAGCAAAGAGTGTTCGTAGGTATGAGCCGTTCAAAGTATCGTGAGAATGTTGGAGTCTTATTTGCTGGTTGGACGCGCCTTATATTACTGTAATTGTCATGTCGCTTATTTTGCTTATAAACTCATCTGCATATTCACCTTACAAACCATAGGAAACACGGTGGAAACATTTATTATGTTATATTGAACACACGTAACACAGACAAGTATCACGCTATTGTCACGGGGAGATGCCCTAATGGTGACGTTGGGGTATTACATACTGTAACGAAGAAATGTGATTAGATTGGCTATAGTCTGGACGATGTATTAAAGAGACACTCACATTAAATCAGTATAAATTATAAGTACAACTTATTACTTCCAAAGCTGTGTTTGATAAAAATACCAAATGAAGGTATGGCTGATTTCCAGCTTGAACCGGCAACTTTCATGAGGGACGATGTTTGAAGTTCTAGCTCCGTGAAGGTAACCTGGAGATGAGGAAATGCTGGCTCACGTTGAGAATCAAGCTAACGCAAAGATCTTGGGTGATCGACGCTGTTGCGATAAAAAATTGATTCTCTGGTAATAACGGAAATGTCTTCACCATCATTAAAATTACTTCTGAATGCTATTGCATCACGAAAAAAAGCGCACCGACGACAAACACACCTACAAAATGCTTGATATTTCTCAACCTTCCTTCCCGAGAATAATTTCCCAGATTCACACCAGCGGCACAATCCGTGCGTAAAGCGATCTGACTGCAGAGCGATTTCAGAACTGCCGTCTGCGTCGTGTCTTAATAACCCGCAACGGCAATCGTAACCAAAATATAACCCCCCTACTTCCTTTTTGGACTCGAAAATCAAGCGGCAATTTATAAATTTAAATATCCTAATATTTTTTTAGCTTTACAAAAGTTCATCAAAAAACAGCCAAAGCATCGACTTCTTCAGGCTAGAATCTGGTAGTTGAGCTATTTATCAGTATTTAGCCCTTGTGACGTTTTTTATTGCTGTGAACGCAGTTGGTATCGTTACTGAAATGGATACATTTTTATGGTATGGTTCAGATACTATACACTTTCTTTTTATGCTCTACCTATTCAAAGATAAGAATATTAAAACAGTTACATTACACGTTGGAAGGTCAATCAACTACGCGATAGTCATTGAAAGGAGGGCTATGAAGTGACCGAATATAAAAATAAAGAATATTTTCGATGCTTTTGAAACTTTTAGAAATGAAGAATTTTACAAAGAAATTGTGAGATCAGAAGGGGATGTCATATCGAAATGTTTGACGTTTCAATTTTTATGTTGACTTCCGACTAGCATACGGTTCTTACAAATATAAGCAGAATTAATATGATTTTACATAAAATTGTTATTCCAACAAGGAATGGTGATCAAAACAATTCCTAAAAATTCTATCTGCTTTTCGTGACGTCACGTGGTGCGTTAAAAATCCACAGGGAAAACAAATATGGATTGTATTGAGGATACGCTTCAAAACGTATTCCACAACTGCGATACTTACTTATTGTAATACATACAAAAGTGGTGGTAATTTACGGATGCAAAATCTTAGCTTAGCTACATATTCAAAATTTACGGTAACTCATAACAGTTATCTATGGTACAATTGTGTTATATTACAAATAAGTCACTTCGAGTAAATTATTTGTAATAACACATGCGTGCATACAAAGTTCTATCCAACAACTCAATAAATATCAAAATAATATAAATTTTGTATTAACAGCTGAAAAAACCAAGTGAGTGAAACGAGTGACTTTTCGTTGAGCACCAAATAAAAATGCGGCGTGTGTCATTTCCCTGCGTAGATACGATTATTTGAACGAGGCGCCTTGTTTGCCTTAATAATTAAATTTTGTATTTGTTCTTTTTATCCGGTTAGCTAGCTTAGCGAACACGTAACTCTCGTAATATCTCAGTCTGCGAATTATGAAAGATCACTATATGCCATAACAGAAGACTGGTTATCTCTTGTAGCATTGTCGACTGAAACTTGAATAATGCACAAGAAAAACCTATTTGCATACATCAATCTATAGACTTCAAAACACAAATAAAAACATAAAAAGCACAACTCAAATTAAAGAAAATCAAGTAAAAGCTAGAGTTACCTCCTACTAAAATCTACGTGCAAAATTGCTGAGTCTACACGCATGCATATCCACTAAAACGTTATTAAAGTAATGCCGAACTAATTGCTCCTTAAAACCGCAAAAACTTGTTAAAGCGACCTTGGCTCAGTGGTTGTTCATATTTACGTGCACGGAAATCAGTAAAATTTGCTTACATAAACATATTTCTTAAACTTGATTCGCACACCGCAGATGCTATGGAATCAGGCTCAAGTTTGCTGTATCGCATGCGGAAATGGCATTCGGCCAAAAACATTCAGGACTTTCTTGTCGCTGTTCTTATGTGTGTTGTGCAATTTGTATGCTTACCTCGTACAAAGTGAATACGCTTTCACTTAATTTATAAACGCCTTTTCTCTGAACTTTAAAACTGTGTGCAGCAAACCATTTTCTGCAGGCTTTACGCCGCTTGACTCTAGGGAAATTCGCACAATGCACTTCTGGAGTCGCAGTACTGGGGCTGTCCGTTAAAACTAACGTGCGACTAAAGATGCTTCGAAGTTGAAACCGCCATTCGTACACTGCTTCAGCCATAAACTCCCTTTAACGCTGCACACGCAACATTCACTTCACAATGCTTTCATTTTACAGAACCGCCTCCACGAACATTTATAATTCTAAAATACAATATTAACTCTGATAATAGTAAAAAACGTATAGAAATACATACAACACGTTACTGACGAGGGATCCAAGGCCCGTTTGACATGTAAGTCGAGTGAGGGTTATGACCTATATAATTCAATTGAAATCGGCGTAGTTATAACGTCATAATAAGGATATAATGAATAAAACATATTTAATTTAGCTGGTGCAGTTTATACTTGGCAGCGACCACATGCGAAAGCCAAGGCACTCCCACAGGTTTTCGAGGCTGAGCGCAGATCCTGGCCGGTCGTAGTTAGTTCTTCGCTGGCGGTCAAACGGGTAGCTTTAAAATTGACCTTTAGGTCTGCGTCGGGACGATACAAAGGTTTCTCTAAATATATACGATCGGAAATAGATATGAAATTCTTCAACTCTTAAACGAGACGAGATTAGAATTTTAGATTGGTCAGCTGGATGTCTTCCACACAGGTCGTACTTGACATCACAGGCAATTTTTTTATTTCCACATTTTTGATACCGCAGGTGTGATATTTTGAGAGATATTGTAATTTCACGTAAAATAGGAGTAGGTTATTGTATCGATAAATTCCGAGATAAAGGCATTTGAATTTGTTTTTGATCTAACAATTTTTAGGAATCTTTGTAAGTAGGAGTGCGTCACTTGAGACTGTGGGAAATTATTGGTAACTTGTTTTGCGTCACAAATTTTCCAATTAATGACAGGTATCGTTTGTACGAGGATTGTTAAATAAAAACAAGTTTGAAGGCTGTAGCATAATATCTACTAACTCAATTTAAAATTAATATTAATATTAAGGTATGAGTCCCAGTGCTGTATTAATATACAGATTCCCTGCTGGTAAATTTCTTGCTGCCGTTGACGAAACTATTTCCGAATGGCAGTCTACACTTCCACGTCCGAAGCAAGTCGCTGCTCCTTTAGTAATTGTTTTAATGAATTTTGTGATAATAGGAGTATGAATAATGGAACGAACACTTTCTATACTGATGCTCATCATTTCAGAAGGTTATGTGACTTTAATGCGTCTATTTGCACATAAAGAAGTTTTAAACGCCTCACATTTTCATCAGAAGTTGCAATTCGAATGATGAGCGAAGACTTTAGTCAACTCTCGCCCTTGTCGAAGTTTTCTGCACTGCTAAACCACTACTATTCGAGAATAACTATAGTCACCATTAGCAGTTTTCATTCTCTCATAAATTTTTAGTAGATGAAGTCCTTCGGCGGCTAAAAATTGAATAACAGTATGCACACTATCTTTGGACACATTTTCTACAGTAAACGCCATTTCCTAGCTTTCTATAAGAATGGCCACAAAGAAACAATTGCAAAGAAATTTGGCAGACACCTCACTAATATGCCAATAAACAATTTCAATAACCTCATGCGTGTGCCATGATAACCAAGTCGTACCTACGTGATCCAAACGGGTTTCTATTGAACAATCCTGGTATTTATACGGAAGGCATCTTTATTTTGGAAACTGTTGATTTTTTTAATAGAATATATCGTACTCGCGCTATCAAAAATTAATAGATAAAATAGTATCACCCTTAATATCAAGTGGAACTAGTATAGTTAGCACCCCCCCCCCTCGCCCCACCATTTAGTGGTAACTGTAGTTCTTGCGGGTATTTATTACCAATGCATATTTGGCTTTAATTACTTGTTTTGAAGGGAATAATATACCCCTGCGTAATTTCCCATTTTTTCAACCTGGATTCTAGAATTGATTCAGGCTCTGCCTATTACAATCCTGGATAAATGGGGAGTGATAGAGGAGTAACACCTCTAAAAAATCAAGGGTTCAGCCGACCCAGATTATAGCATCATGTAAGCGTCTCTGCTAGGGTACAGCCCAGTCGTCTCGATGTAACTGGGCTTTTAACGTTGGGCCTATCACCCACTCAAAGTATCTAGATTTAGCAATCACAGGGGATCCTCGGAAATGGATTTACCACACGGAACAAACTGGCGAGAACAAGGATAAGATTTGAAATATAAAATAAGTAAGGAGGATGACCAGAGGTAGAACGAAATACCGAAGATGGACGACGGATTCCTACCCAACGCTATAAAGACACGAATGGGTTAGAGTTAGATGAAGAAATATTCCGATCATAATTCATTCAAAAATATAATGCCATTTTGAATGATTAATGTTTTGCCTGAATTTAACTGTTCTCAAAATTGAGTTTTAAAATCCCGATATTAATTGCATCATAAATAAGATTGTAAGCAAATGTTTTGAATTTAGCGCTGTTCCGCTTTTGTATTCCAAATACTACTGCTTTCTCCTTTTCAACTACGCTCAAATTGATAGTTTAGCTATGTTTCAAAACGCTATTTCGTTAATTTCAAATACTGGCGTCTCCCAGGTCAGTTCGTCATATCTTAGACAACGTTTCGTTCAAATTTACATGTGGGTGCTTGTCCTGTAATTGACGCCTTATCTTAATTATTTTTTGGTTTCAAATCATCGGCCGTTCCATACAGACATGGTCTTGTTTGCCGGGGTTCTCCGTTCTGAGGGCGGATGTGGTTGCTCCATATGGTGCAATAATTACGCTTTCGTGCAAGTCAGTGAGAGAGAGAGCTCATTAAGTAGCGCAAGTGCGCGTTCGTTTGGCTTCAGCATTCACCCGCCTGAGTTCAAGAAGGCAACAAGTGATCGCTGGTTCCGCTCGGCGGAAGGCCTTTGGCCTCCGTCTATCAATGTCGAAATTAGTGAAACAGAATGGGTGTCATCGGTCGGGTGTAATTAGCTGAGGAATTCCCGTATCGCGGAGTTGGCAGCTTCGATTGACGTCTTGGGGCGGATGATTAATTGGGAACCTCCTTTGTGCTAATCGTTTGCGATGAAGTTCCGTGTACCGTACCGCACCCTTGCCTGTTGATAACGTTCTTCGTTTTACCCTCCATGAGGAATTAACATCGTCCAAACCCACTCGACAAATAGCACCCCAGGTTGTTTCTTTCTCGCAGTTCTTCAAGCATTTTGGGACAGTCGGTTGGGCACGACCTGCAGCTCCATTGAACATCATCACCGTAGCAAGCTGAATCCCTACAAGGTACTGTGCCTTTTGTAGTAATTTTAAAGCGCACAATGTGCAGTGAAAAGTTATTTTTGAAGTGTCGCCGTTTTATACAGCGCCGCTGACAATTTGAAATTAAGCGTTTGAATTGTTGTCACTGTCTTTAAGTTAATTTGAGTATTTATCGCTAAGTTTTAATGGTTGTATTTAGCTTAACGTTATGGGATTAAAGTAATTGCGGCCATTGAGTCAGATTTGATTGTTTACTTTCAATGTTTATTTTTTGAAAGTAGTTTAATCGTTGCGTAATTAAAGTTGTTGCCGCTTTTGAGTCAGTTGCTGTTTTTTACTGCCTGTGTTTAGATTAAATGTTGCGCAATTAACAACACTAACCCATTTCAGGTATTTCTTTTAATGTTTATTGTTCATATACATATTTCTACGTTAATGTAGTCATTTTTAATTAGTTGTGCTTTTCTTGAGTAGATTTCTGACGTTTGCATGTGTATTTTGTGATGTAAAGGGATTCAGGTAGCTGTAAGCAAATGCACGCAGCTGTACGTGGACCGTCGGCCAAGCACTGCGAAGGTTGGATCAGAAAGATTGGGCATTGCTTCCACTTTCTCGATCAGTCCACCTGTGTTTTTTAGATTTAGTAAAGTGGTGGCGTCTGGCATTTAACATCTTTATTTTGTTTACCGGGGCGTTGCCCTAATTGAGGTTGTAAGAAACCCCCTCTCCTTCGGAGTGTTGGCCGACAACCCATCGTAACGTAGTTGGGGAAATGGATTCGAAAAATTTAAGATTTGTATCGTTTTATCGGGTAACTGACGGTTGAGTATTTTGGATGTCAAATTCATGTCGTAATGACGGTTTCGTCGTGTAACAAGATGATGTTGCGTTGAGGGAAAATCGATTTTTTACCAAACTTTAGGGAAATTTTAGAAATTCTTTACGTTTCTTTTCGTGATTGGTCGAGGAATAATACAATTTTTAAATGGTTTATAACATCGATTTCCAAAATAGTTAAAAACATCGCGCAAAAATAGGATGCCGTTTTGGCCGTTTCTAACAAAATTTTTGTGAAATATAGGTTTTTACTTTTGCATTTTCAACCTTAGCAGATTTGCATTTTTTCGCAATCTCTCAACCAACCGCTATCAACCCTCAGGTCTCATAACATTACATAGCTTTAGCATTAAAAGGAAGTTGTAAAATTGAGAAAAGCCGAGTGTGTCGCGCCAAACGGATGCAAAGCTATAACTCGAGATCAACGTTTTTTTCACAATTTGCGTGAACTATCAATGCAAAGTCGGTTTTATTTGTATCTATTTATTGATATGTATTCAGACTACCAGTAACTACCCTGTCAGAGTAGCGTAGCGGCGTATTGCCAGACTGCCGAGCCTAAGATAAAATGTTCGAATCTCGATTACAGAAATTTTAAATTATAGAACAATGCGGATGTAACTTTCTATCTCTTGTCACTTTCAAATCTTCAATGCCACATTATCAGCGCCCTCCGCTAACGTATTAGTAAATCGCCGTTGTTAAACTTTCTCAATAACTAGTGGTCGCACATATGGTGCGATCATGTGTAAAACATAATATGATAATGACCTCGCCTCATTGAAAGCCAGGGTTTAATAGATTACGAAGACTGTATACGTATTAACGATTAAGAGCATTGCAAAAACCGCTTAATGCCTTACTTTTTTAATCTGTAGATTTGCAGTTCAATATGAAATAGCATTTTTGAAGATATGTAATTTTTAATTAAAGTTCTGACTTTTTTACATGGTTTTTAACATTCTGACAGAGAGTGCTCGAGAAAGAAACTCACATTTTATTGTATTTTGAGAAATAGATATTTAAATAGAATGTTTGGCTTTTTAATAATAATAATAATCATATCTTTTATTGGCGCAGAAAAGAAAATCAAATAATGCATGAAATACACAACAATATTTATTTTTTCCATGTCCAAGTGACTTTTGGGCGATTTTACTTAGTTACTTACTTAATTTTTTAGCCTTATCTACCTTTCGGTGTAAGTGGATGTATGTCTAATCCTGAGGAGTTGCCCTCCATACTTTCTTCCATGTTTTTCTATTATTCTCTTTTTGAGATGTCCATTTTAGAAGAAAGTGTAAAATATTCACTGGAAGGAAAGAAATGGAAGTGAAATTGAAAATTTCGAATATTTATAGCAATTCGAGTATTATAATCTGATTAGTTTAGTTTTTGGTATTATTTCGGATGCCCAATTCCTGATGATCCAAAAGTAACATTTTGATTTATTTAAATTCAGAGTGTGCAGGGAGTAAGCCATAACGATAAGTTTTCAATAATTGCTCAGATGGAATTTAATACAAGTTTTTCCTTAATAATTTCAAAAAGTCCATTTACAATTTTTGAATAAATTTGGTCTTATTAGTTTGGTGAATTTCATCTGGTTATCTCAGTGTGTGATAGTATTTTAGAAGTGAAACATCTGGTGGACGCTTGGAATCTAAGGTAAGATTTGGCAATCTATGGCTTCTACGTAGTATAATGCTTTGTATTCGTTTTTTCTTCCACTCTCTTTTCCTGTACGTTGCATTTTGGATTTTACGTTCCCGTTCTTATATTTCGACAAGGATCTCGATATCCGCCATATCTTTACGTCCCGACACGCTGTTCTGGATTTTTAGCACATGTTAAGATCACGATTACCTTTAAGACTGAAACACATCGTTTATTGAATAGTACCCATGCTTCGTAGATCATAAATTTGTGATTGACACTTACGTAAGCAGTAAATAGCCATGAATGGTTTATCGGTTTTCACGGCAATTTTATTGCTGATGAACAACCATATGTTGTTTAACAAATGCCATTTGCTTCGAGTGTTATCTGATTTAACACTCTACCCTTTACGGGAAATTATACTGATATACACGCGCCATCTGGCGATTAAGCGAAGAACGCGCTTTTTCCTTAGTAAGTACTCTATTTATATTCGTGTCCGTTCTGGGAGGCTTCATCGTGCAGCGAGATACGTGGATTATTTTATCAAGTAGCTTTTTTGGTGTGACTGATGGACGCTCAATGATACCGCACGCTTTTATTTAATCAAAACCTTTTGATTGTATCGTGCGTTTAAAAAAATCTCATTTAAGGAAGGCCTTGGATAGAAATGAATGTATCACTTTTAATTCAACTCTACTCAAATTAAGATACGCTTCTGTTTGGTGATGTTGCTCAAAGTGAGATCTTTTTGAAACACACTCAAGTTAATTTGAGTAAAGTTGAATTAAAGATGATATATGTATCCCTATCCGAGGCCTTCCCTAAATAAGGTATTTATGTAGTTGCTCTCTTGGAAATGCTTACGTAGGAACCTGTCTTTTGGTGTATAAAGATCTTTGTCGTGGATAAATGTATTGTTGACGATTGGCATTAGCCGTTGTTTGTTTTTCTTGATTGTTTTTTCATAGCAGCTCGCATCTCCACTACTCCGTATGCTATAGCGGATTGTATCACGGTAAGTCACTGAACCTTGCGCCCTTAACTATTGGTTTGCTACTACTTATACTCGTAACAACGACATGGAATATTTTTCTTATCGTTACTTTATCGTATTTTTTATCATTGGACTGATTCATTCTCCATTTTTAACCATTCAAATGGAAAGCAGAGATATTCACAAACGTGGTCTCACATAGCAACTGCTTCGGTCTCGAAACTACAAAGGAACATCTTAATGGTTGTAAAATTACCAGACCTGCAGATTTTAACGGTTCGTTAAAAACACTGCGACAATAGTTTACAATAGCATATATGTAGTCAGATAGTGATATAGTGTAATTATTTCTATTTATAGGTACCTTAATGGTGTTTCCTTTTAATTTAGTTTGATTCATAGTTCTGTGCTACAAAGTTTGTTTGGAATACGAGCCCGACCACCTATAAGAGAGTACGTGGACATTTACATCACTGGTTTAAAAGGGAAGAAGTGGAATTAATAAAAACTAATGTATTTATGTGCATCAAACAAACTGTCAGCTGGAATGCGCTAGCATGTCGATTTGTATATAAAATATTTGCAGATTTAGCGTTTTTATCGCAAATAAAGGTTGACCAATATTGCACAAACTAGAAAGAAAGTGTTTAAGTTATGCAAAATAGTTAAGGTGAGCGGACGTCCCGGTCGGTTGCACGTAATTAATTTCCATCGTATAGAGCATTCCATAAGCAATTTTTGGGTAGAGTAAAGGATATGGTAAATAAATCCAAATGTATTTTAGATTTAATTGCAATATACCAATATATGCGTATATGCCCATGTATATAAGTAAAATTATTTCTAGTTTAAAAAATTGATTAACTGCACAAAATGCATTGTTAAATTTAAATTAAATTGGTTATATAAAATGTCATATTACAAGGTATTTACCTAGTCTACAATTATCTTTAATAAATTTGAGTATGTAAATTAGGTGTAATAACTATTTACTTTTAATATTCATTCAACAGTAGCGAACTAAATCGTAAATGAGTAAAAATTAGATAGTAGGTGATTGAAAGCAAGTGTTTTATTATAATGAGTAGAAATTTGCATGCTTTTTAAATGCCCAATCGACTCAGTAGAATTGTGAAAACATTTCCTACCATTCCAAATTCCCTTTTAATGTGGATCCAAATATTCCGATTTATATAGAACGTTGTCAATTTTCTATAACAAAATTACAGTAAATGTTTTATCAAATTTATAGCAAACGTTAATAAGTCTGGAGTAAATTTTGATCGAGCTTGTATCAATTTGTCAGCAAACTGAGGAAGTTTATATTAAATAGCAGTTGATACCATTAAAAAAAATAATATTGCACAAAATTTTCTACAACTTGGCAGTGAAATGTTTATAAATTTGTTGTGAGTTCTTTTAATTAACGGCTAATTGCTGGTAAGTGTCCAGTTTACTATCAATGCGTTTTTAAACAAAATTTTCAGCACATTTTTGACTTAGTTTTAACGAATTTCCATTAAATTTACAGCGAAATTTTAGTAAATTTTGAAACAAATTTCCAACAAACCCCCAGCAAGTTCTTAGTAATTTTTACTTCCATCGCCATAGGCGAAGAAAGGCTATTTTTTGGAGGAGGACAATATTTTGATGTGGATTAGATATATAACTTGCTCGAAACCCATTATACCTTGGCGGATATTGGTAAATTTTTGATACAGTAGATAGAGGGTAAGCATTTGTGTTTATATTTTAAAAATGTTTAGTTTCAAAACTTCCAATTGCGAGGAAAGTAGATAAATAAATAAAAACATTTATTTTCCCAGATAAGTTTCGTGTAAAATTTTATACAGATTTAAAAAAAAAAATTTTGATCAACTTGCAATAAGTAACATTGCCATATTTTCAGCAATAGTTTAGCAGCTTTGCAGTAAATTTCTAGCAAATTTCTCATACACATTTGGCAAACTTAATGACTTTAAAGCAAAATTGTAGTAACTTCATAAAACGACAGTAGAATAGAGACACTATGTTTTTGATAGCTGTCAATCAAATTTTGATTCGCGGTGTAATTCGCGGTTTTATTCGCGGATTTCGCGGTTTTAATTTTAATTCGCGGATTGACCCAATTAATTTCGCGGTTTGATCTAATTAATTTCGCGGTTTGATCTAATTAATTTTCACATGTGCTACTGAATAAATTACGCATTAGCTTCCGATTAAGTTACGCGGCGGCCATCTTGGATTTCTGGCGGGAATATTTGAAATTTGAATTTTTTCTAAGTTCCATTATTTGAATTTTAAACTTCGCGGTGTGTCGACCATCTTTGTTTTCTGCGTGCGCACTTCGCACTGTAGTCGTTTTTAATTTTGAATTTTCGCGGAAATATTTTGAATTTCAAACTGGTAGATCTCTTTCTCTCTTCTGCCCCATTGGCTGTCTCTCTCGTGTATTGCAGAATGGCTGTTTATATTTAAAAAAATCTCAGCCCGACCGGGATTTGAACCCCTTACGTTCGTGTTGCACAAATTTAGCTACATCCATTACTGCCACTACACCACGGAGCTGCTGCAGATTTAATGTGTTTATCGGAAAGCCGTTTCACTGCTGTTACGTCACGAGCCCCAACTTTTAAACAAATTATTTTTTTGAAAATTTAAATTTTAAGAACTGAAATGTGCAGCTTGATGTGATTAAAGGTATATGCATTTTTTAAAAATTGATTTCGCCCCCGTGATTTCACTAGAATTAATTATTTTACTCTCTTATATAAATACGCGTATTCTGTCCGTTAAGAATGGTTTATCGCCTAGTATATAGCTGGAAATTTCCTATCGAGTTGTTGATCAATTAAATTAATCGTTTTAGTGTTTAAAAATTATTTATAAGACAGGCGAAAATTTTAAAGCTATACGGAAAAGAGGCAAGTTCTATCGTAAAATATACGGGCTACAAATTTGAGTTTAGCGGTTATTATCCATTTTCATATTTGAAATGCCAGAACATGACGAATTTTCGGTTGTATAAAGAGGTTTTCGCGCTAGTATTTGAATGGGTTAAATTACGCGATTTTTTCTAAGTTCCCTTTTTAAAACAGGTCGAGACATGTGTTTTGTGACTAACAGTGAGGTCGAGACATGTGTTTTGTGACTAACAGTGCTTTGTCCACCAGAGGCTGCATTGCAAAACACAGGCATGGACATGCTCCGGCTCGAGAGTGGGGTGTCGCTGACGTATTGTTTTAGTACATGTATAAAAGTGTCTGCGGTCTCTATAACGCATCGAATTGCTTCACTCTCAACCGTCGTGTCAACAGCACCAGTGTAACTAAGATGGATCCTCGAAGTGTTAATAAGTGCCAAGAAAAACCAGGCCCCTACACCAGGAGACCGGCAGCAGAAAAAACAAGTAAGAAAACGCATCTTTTAAATAAAAAACAACACGGTGCACCGCCACAACCACCAGCCATGGACGTGGAGGCCAAGGGGTATTCACCACGTATAGACGCCACCGAGGAGGACCTACGGGTGTTCATTGAGGAGACGATGCCTTCCTATGACGTAACACCGATCGTAACGCCTGAGATCCGTCAAACCCGACGGGAAAAGAAACGGTTATTATGCGACCTCACTGTGCCTTTAAACAATAGCGCCAGCAAGGTTGTTCATTTGGGTCTGGATCCTTATAAACAATTTTCGCCTGTTGCAAGAATTCTGAAGACCGACATTGGAGCAGGTGTTTCATTCACAGCCGAGTCGTTCATGGTTTTTGTGGAAGCGCTACCGGACATATTTGTGATGGCCAAGCAGGGGACTTTCAGATATGAATTAACTGAGCACACAGTGGAGTACGTGAACAATGATACCTGCAGGATTATTACAAAGGACCCCGAGAACAAGTTTACTCTTTACGTAACGTATGAAACACTATCAAATTTATTGCCGATGTACAACTTGATGGTTGTGAAAATAAATGACTTGAAACGTGTAAAGTGCAATTTCCAAAATTTTGGTGAAGTGATCGTTGACAAAGTAATACATACAGAAAATTTGTGTCTTGATGATTCAATCATTTTTAATACTCTGCGCTGGACTTTCGCTAACGATATTTTATTGTGGGAACTTGTGTTCAAATTTAAAATGTATGTTATTATAGAATTGCAGAAGCTGATTGATGCAGATGAGCGCATGAAATCGTACATGTCCTAGTTTATATAAAATATTGTATGAAAATGTGAATAAAAATGTTTTAAACTGTATTTCTTTTTTAATTATGTGACGAGTGTTGGTTTATACATGAGGTAGGTTGGCCGAGTGGTTAAGGCGTCAGACTTAAGATCTGATCTCGAAAGAGGTCGTGGGTTCGATTCCCGCACTTACCATGCTTTTAATGTATTTATTATGAGCGTGTTGATTTTTAAGTTAGTTTATTCACGACGGCCCTACTGTAATAATCGCTCACTGTATAAAATGGAGCATCAGTTTTCACATCCGTTTTCTGCTATCATAGCAGGCCCCTCAGGGTCGGGCAAATCGTTTTTTGTAATAAATTTCTTGAAAAATATGAAAAAACTCTGCAGTGTAAATTTCGCTAAAGTTATCTGGTGTTATGGCGAGTGGCAAAAATTGTACGAAGATTTAAAATCTTTAGTCGAATTTCAACAAGGTCTGCCAGACATGACATCTTTTGAGGGGTCCGAACCCAAACTTTTAATAATCGACGATTTAATGAGGGAGACAAATAACTCGGTCGTTGACCTATTCACCAAGGGGAGCCATCACCACAATCTCAGTGTTTTTTTTATTACGCAAAACATTTTTCACCAAGGAAAAGGACAGCGGGATATTTCCCTAAATGCTCATTACATTATTCTTTTCAAAAATCCGCGAGATAGAGCTCAAATAAAGCACTTAACCAGGCAGATATGTCCAGAAAATCCTCGTTTTCTACAGGAGGCATATGAAAACGCCACATCTAAGCCACACGGGTATTTATTATTCGATTTAAAACAAAGCACCCCCGACATTGCAAGATACCGAACGTCTATTTTTAGAGAGGATGGGTCTTGCTATATTTATATGCCTAAAAAGGGGTATAAAAACAGCAACTCGAATCAATTTACAATCATTCACTAGTGATGTCTCGAGCGGTGATTAAGAATTCAGAGTTGCTGCGTGCTCTACATAAACTAGGTTCTAAAGAACGCATCGCATTATTAAAAACCGTTAACGATAAACAAATCCATTGTGTCTGCGAGTGTATATATAACACTCTAAAAGGAAAAATACCTTTGTCGACTAAGCAGAAGACTCAGATAGCCCTGCATAAAAGAGTACTTAGAAAATTAATTAAACCTGGAGAGTCCATCAAAAAGAAGCGAAAAATTTTAACTCAAAAAGGGGGTGCGTTCTTGCCGTTGATCTTAGCCCCATTAATTACGGGTGTATTGAGTTCTATTTTTAAATAAAATGGACCACGCAAAGAAGATGATGATTGTGCCGCCTGAAGTTATGCACCGCTTTAAGGCTACTGAGAATCCCGAGCAAAATATATTATCACAGCTTGATGACGAAATGCAGAAAGTTTTAAAATCTAAATTATCTGACCACGATAAATGGGTGCAGTACAATCAAGTCTTGCAACGTTATCTGCATTTTGCCGACCAAACAAGACAATCAATCAAAATACCAATAGAATCAAACACCAGCAGCAGTATTTCAGACGGTGATATTTTGTCTACACTACCTAGCACTTTTAAGAAAAAAGGCGAAGCTTTCTTACGTTTTTTGAGGGCATCACAGGATGTGGACTGGGATAGCAAGGGGACAGTTACTATAAAAGGCGAAATTTTACCATCATCTAACATAACCGATCTAGTGCACGCCATTCTAAGGCCTCAAAAAATTGCAAGTCCATCGGGACATCTCAAGTTCGCTGATTACATTAAAGAAAAAAATTTCCCAAGTGTGCTGCGGGGGAACTCGAAACGCAAAATTTTAGCAGTTCAGACTGAAGACGTGAGGAGTTCTGAGGTGGAAAGTGAGAACTACGACACAGAAACAGAGTCTAAATCGAATCCGTTAACAAGGCCAGTAACAGCAACGCAAAAAGCAGGAAAAATAACGAAAACAACGCGGAGGTCGATACCAAAAATAAAGGGCATATCGGGCTGGGAGCGTCTTAAACTTTAACATAGCAGAAATGAATTTGGATGCTATCTATTATGATCCGGCCAACCCAGTAGGCTTCGCAGGCGCAAACTCATTAATTTCTTCCGTGAAAAATAATCGTCCCAGTGGTGAAGTAAAGGAATGGCTAAAGAAACAGGACGCCTATACTATTCACAAAACTGCAAGAAAAAAATTCCCTAGAAACAAGTACATTGTTAGCAACATTTTCGAATTATGGCAGGCTGATCTCTGCGACATGCGCAGTTTAGCCTCACACAACGACGGCTATAATTTTATTCTAACCGTAATTGATGTGTTTAGTAAAATGACATGGGCGAGGCCTCTTAAATCTAAAACGGCTACTTCAGTAATAAACGCATTTCGTGAAATATTTGCTGAAGCCGGTAACACGCCCATAAATTTACAAACCGATAAAGGCAAAGAATTTGTTGCTAGAGCCGTACAGAATTTTTTCAAACAACACGATATCACGTTTTATGTGACGCAAAACCCCGATGTTAAAGCAGCAGTCATTGAGCGTTTTAATAGAACATTAAAAACCAGAATGTGGCGCTATTTCACATACGCTAATTCATACAAATACATAGACGTATTACAAAATTTACTGACTTCGTATAACAACCGCTATCATTCAAGCATCAAGATGGCACCCTCCGCAGTAAATGATGGTAATATACTGGAAGTGTGGAACAATCTGTACAGAAAGGGGATGGGAGTCGACAGGAAGCCTAAATATAAAGTGAACCAACATGTAAGAATTAGTAGAACGAAGGACGCATTCGAGAAAGGATATGAAACTAATTGGAGCGGCGAAGTGTTTATAATTAAAAAAGTGATTCTTAGAAAACCACCTGTGTACGAAATAGTTGATTTAAGCAACGATACGATAGAGGGCGTCTTTTATGAAGAGGAATTACAGCCAGTGACTTTGGATGATAACGCTTTGTTTAAAGTCGAACAAGTGTTAAAAGAAAGAGGACACGGTCAGCGCAAAGAGTACTTTGTAAAGTGGCGAAATTATAACGACAAGTTCAACTCTTGGATTCCTGCAGCTAATCTTCAGCAACTATGAATACAGATGAAGAATTTTATCTAACATTACTTAGCAATAGTTCTATGAGCTATTTTCCAAATAACACCACAGCACAATTCATAACGCAGCTCCCTAAACGAATAAGGTTACCGGGGCAATGGGTTACAGGTATTGCGGAAGTGCAATATCCATGCTCCTTTTTGGCCGTGACAGATACAGAAAATCTAGTCTATTATCGCACAGAAATACCTAAAGTGCAAGCCGGAGAAGAAACGTATACTGAGTTGAAAAAAGTATTGCAAAACGCTAATTCATATTTTAAAAGTGATAGAGAACAAATTTACTATGGTAGCGATGGATGGCACGTAATCTGTATTCAGCCCGGCAATTATGAAAACATTGAACATATTACAGCCGAAATTAACAATCACAGGTTATTAGAAAAGTTGCTGAATTTTCAATATAATAGAGTAACAAAACGCGTGTCTCTTGAAATTAAAACGTCGTCATTGAAAATGCTAGGATTTTCACAACGTCTGGCCTTACAACTTGGTTATAAACCTGATATAAATATAGCTGAAGCACCTGTACCAAGCCACCCCGCAAATATCTGGGTTGGTTTACCATCACAAATGTTTATTTACTGCGATATTGTGGAACCACAGCTTGTAGGAGATGTCTTGGCTCCGCTTCTTCGTATTGTTAACGTGACCTCTGATAATTATAATTACGGTTGCCACAAAGACGCCATATTTTCGCCGACTCATTATATAAATGTCATGAAGAGGGAATTTGAGAATATCGAGATAAATATAAGGACCGAAACGTCGGGTGTGATGCCATTCGAGTTTGGAACGTTGAGTTTAAAACTACACTTTAAGAGGATACAGTAGCTGCTATGGATTGTCCTTATCAACAATACTACACCAATCAGGCAGGTCAAGGCGTTGGAGCTATCTACAGAGGAGCAGCCTACCAGAGAGGTCATGGAATCGGAAGCTTTTTAGGTGGAATATTTCGTAGTATCCTGCCTCTTTTTAAAACCGGTGCTAAAGTTGTTGGAAAGGAAGCTTTAAGGACAGGCGCTAACATTTTAGGAGATGTTAGTGAAAGTCGACCGCTAAAAGAAGCGTTCCATAACCGTGTACAGGAGGCTGGAAAGAATCTCAAACGTAAAGCCGACAGAAAAATAGATACTCTAATGGAAGGATCGGGATATAAAAGGCAAGGCACTCTGAATTACAATCAGTCTACAAGAAAAAACGCTAAGCAGAAGCTGGTCAAACCCGCATACACCGATATCTTCACCAGCAAGTAGTTTTCACAATGGCGTTTTTGCATGCGCAGTCTTGTGAGTGTGTTAAATCAGAGTTAGATTTGTTCGCTCTGCCCGCAACTCAAACCAGTATCGAAAATGGACAATGGATTTTTTACAAACCGCTTTCCTCGCTTAATGACGATGCACCGATTGAATTTATTGTGCCTGGAAACGGTAACGATTATATCGATTTAAGTCAGACCATGTTATACATTACTGCTAAAATTGTTAAACAAGATGATACACCATTAACCGATAAAGAGGTTGTAGGCCCTGTTAATAATTGGATGCACTCTATGTTTAATCAAGTTGAGGTGTATTTGAATCAGAAGCTTGTGAGCCCACCAAACAATACATACGCATACCGCTCATACATTGAAACTCTGCTGAATTACGGCAATGGTGCTAAATCAACCCATTTAACATGCACACTATGGTACAACGACACAGCCAATAACATGGATGACATCACTACGCATAATGAAGGATTTGTAAAGCGGAAATTTTTTACTGCTGCAAGTAAGCAAGTCGAAATGATGGGACATGTGCATTCCGATTTATTCAATCAAGAAAAATTTCTTATAAACGGAGTTGAAATGAAAGTCAAATTTATCAGATCCCGAGATTCTTTCAATTTAATGGCAGCCGAAGGATCTACATTCAAAGTGAAAATTAGTGATGCCAGCTTACTAGTGAGAAAAATGAAAATAAACCCGTCTATTTTGTTGGCTCACACCAAAGCTTTGGCGACTGCGCCTGCTAAATACCCCATTACAAGATCCGATGTTAAAGTGTTAACTATTCCTGCTGGTGTGCAAAGAAAATCTTTAGATAATATTTTTCTGGGGCAATTACCAAAACGATGCATTGTAGGTTTTGTATCGAATAAAGCATTTAACGGCCATTATGCAGCAAACCCTTTCAATTTTAATAACTACAAAATCAATTATTTCTCCCTATACATCGACGGTCAACAAATTCCTTCAAAACCTCTACAGCCTGATTTCTCTAAGAATGGCATGTACGTTCAAGCATATCACACACTATTTTCTGGTAGCGGTATACATTTCCTCAATGAAGGCAACGCTATAAAACGTGACGATTACCCTCATGGCTACTGTCTATTTGGTTTTGATTTAACCCCCGATCTGGCTGCAAATGCAACAACACACTGGAACCTTCTTAAAAATGGGGCTCTACGTTTAGAGGCGGGTTTTCAAGACGCGCTAGAAGAAACTATTAATTGTCTAGTTTATGCAGAGTTCGATAACGTCGTAGAAATTGACAAACACAGAAATGTGCTGGTGGATTTTAGTAGTTAAAAACCAACAACAGTTTTTTAAAATTTAGTCATGCTCAAACATTTCGTCAGTATGGACAGTGTCTTCGTAGATCTGCAAGGGTTCCGTGGTGATAAGAAACAGTTTATTCCGAAAGAAGTGGCTGTTATTTCAGCAGATGGCAACCAGTTAGCAATTTTCGTTTTAAAACCCCCTGCAAAATATGACACTCTGCCCTATTTCGTTAAAAAAGGCATAAGCTATCTGGAGCATAGACATCACGGTCTAACCTGGGATTCTGGTACTATACATTTTGATGAATTTGAAACAGAGCTAACAAGACTTCTCAAAAAATTTGAAAAAGTGTACGTTAAGGGCCAAGAAAAGAAGGAGGTTCTAAGTTTTCTGAATAAAATCGTCGTAAATTTGGAGGATCTCGAGTGCCCGTCTTTAAAAGTTCTGCGAAAAACTACTGCTGCCGTACGTTGCCTCAATCACAACATCCGTTCGCCTGTATGTGCATTGGAAAACATACTAATTTTATCCGACTGGTGGCGCAATGAATACACTGGAAGTTCAGAAAATATTGCAAACAATCCCGAGTCTGTTGAATGTGAAACGCTATGTTTTTGCTTCTGATCAACTCCCTACAAGAATTGCAAGACCTGTGGCAATCATCGTCAACACAGATCCAGCAAACCGCCCTGGACAACATTGGAATGCTATGTATATAGACCAATATGGATATGGGGAGTACTTTGATTCATACGGCCGCCCTCCAAGCGGTTATCATTTAAAATTTTTACAACAAAATTCAATCAGCTGGTCTCATAATCCAAAAATTTTGCAAGATTTTAGCTCTAACGTTTGCGGCATATACTGTTTAATGTATTTATATTTTAAAATGAATGGTTCATCTATGATAAGTTTTGTAAATCTTTTCACTGATAATTTAGTTTCTAATGACACATATGTAAAAGCACTATATATCCAATACTTCACTTTAATAAACTTGTTTAATGTTATTTAGAAAATAAAAACACAAATAGTTTGTAATTAAACATATTTTTATTACACACAAAATATTTTAATAAATGTATTTTTACATCTATCCATCGTTTTATTGCATAAATTAAAAACAAGCTGGTTACAAATGGTTTATAATATTATGAAAAAAAGTTAATACATACTGGTAAAGCACAATCTCTAATTAAATACATGACAATAATACAGATGGAGAAATAATAATACTAACTATTCTATTACACTGTTACCAGAGAAATAGGGGCCAAAATTATATGGAAAAAAACAGTTTTATAACTATTCTAAACTAAATTATAACCTTATATCTAATATAATGAAATACGCGCCCATTTAAGGCATTCTAAATCCGTAAGGTACTGTATCAAAGGTATCAGCAAGTCTCCGACGTTTATTATAACTAAATTGATACTTTTTTTGCTCTGGTTTTGATATTATCTCATAGTTTGACGTACGAGCTATTTTGCGATCATTAATAACATATAAAGCATTATTTTCAATTCCATTATTACATCTATTCCATACCATTTCCTTCATAGACTCAAAATTAATAACATTCGAATTCTTGAAATTTAACGTGATACCTTTAACTTTGCATATAACAATTTCTGTATCTTTCTCAGATGAATGCACTTTATAGGCATAATTTTTAGGCCCGCCGCTTACAAATTCTGTTATAAAACTCCCTACACCATATGCTTCAATTTCGTCAGTTAACTGCCCTAAAAACTCGCCCGTTTCAGGTATCCAATCGCCTGTTTTGGATATAAAAACTAAACTATCAGTATCAAAATAAAAAATACGCTCCCCTAATTTTTCTAAATATTTGTAAAGTTCAAGCCTTGCATGAGCTGTTGTGTAAGCGGCGATTGCTACATTAACTGTTGAGGACGGCTTTACAGCCTCTGTAGGTTTATTCCAATTAACTAAAATTACGTCATCGTCAATGGGTAAAATTGAATGGACTTCTACATCACTGTCTACCAACAATTTAAAAAATTCTTCAGGATTAGATATTATCGAGCATTGCATTAAATTTTCCCGCTGCCCAAACTTGCCCCAAAAGCTATTGAGCATTAATTTGGCAAGAAATCTTAACCCAGGATTTTTTTTTATATTTTCTTTGTTTAACTGTACTCCTTCGACCTCTAAATACTTAAGAATATATGCTTCCTTCTCTGCATCTGTAGTGCAATCCTTTGGCCAACCTGAGCATTCCTGTTTCAGTTTTATGAAATTGTTTACATACCCGCTAAAAAGTCCACCTCTTTTTAAATACTTATCATATTGTATCGATTGGTATTCCCAAATTTCAAAAATTTCTAAAATTTTGTAGTTTTTCTCTAACGCTTTTCTTAACTCAGGAGCCACAAACGTCCCTACAAAGCTACGCTGTTCGTCATTATGAGTGCATGTGTCCTGATTTAAAGTTTCAGCGCATGTTCGACACAAAATAAACATAAGCTTATTATGAATTTTATAGGGGAGTACAGGGTGAAATAATGTAGTTGGCGGGAGGACTAAACATTTGACAAAACCCTCCAATACATCAATAGACAAACGCGAGCAGACTTCGTTACCAACGTGTATTTTCGGGTGACCTATGGGGTATCTACCATACTTATTGACACTAGGGTATAATGAACAAACATCATAATAATAAATTTTTTCACCTGGTTCACATTTATGGTGCAACTTGACAGCATTTGTCCGACCACCATAGAAACTGTCACGAGGGTCTAACGGGTCGTGTTTTAAACTAGGAAGATTTTCACAATAATTTTTAGCTTCCAAATTTGATTTTAAAAAATTTATAAATTGACATTCCCACATTTCAATTAACGTGTAACCACAATTGCGAATGCGGGTAGCCCTAGCTTCAGTGTTTTCGCGACGTAAAAACATAGCGTCAGACTTTTTACCAACAGTATCTGAATCGGTAGTTTGAAAAGGATAACAAGTTTCACATCCGTGCCAAAAGCACCCTAAAAACTCATACACAGTGTTATTTTCCCTACAATACCCATCTACTAATATTCCATTAGGTAATCGGAACTCTTTAGATTTACCACTGTGTTGGATGTTTATACCGCTACTATATTCGGCCCATGATAGCCATTTAATTGCGACACGCGATTGATTGTCTGACATCCTATATCCACCAGGTGGTATTATACCTATGGTGTTGTCTGTTAAAAAACGCCTCCTAAATACTAAATTACACGCACTAGCAATTGTTGTAGCCTCTTGAAAAGGGTCTACACCATTTTCGATCGTAAATAGCCTCCAAAATCTTAAACACGCTTTAACTAAAATTTGCACATCCATTATACAATATTCTACAATTTCTTTCTCCATTTCAAAAATGTAACCGCTTTCAGCTAGTTTGTTATACCAATCAATAAATGCTACACGGTCAGAAGTACACATATTGTTTGGAGCATAAAATTCAATAGGTGGTAAAGCACCAACATACTTCTGATTTTCAACGGTATTGAATAGGTACGGAAAATATCCTTTACTTTCTGGAAAATCAAAAGCCCCGGGAAGTTTGGAGAGAGGTAGAGGGATAAAGTTCAGGGAATCTATAAATCTAGTTGATCCACATGTTATTGAAATTATTTTCCGGCCTGTAGTTATCAGTTTAGGATCCCAACTGTTTCTATTTTTAATTAGCTCGCGTAAAAGGAAACTGGCGTCATATCCCCCTGCATTATGTGCGATAGCTGTTACTTTAAATTTTTTGCTTAATTTCGAAACATATTTTAAAAATGAATTCACAGGATCCTCCCGAAAAACATGCAACCTTTCGCCACAATTTTGACAATTTTGTTTTAAATTCTCGTTATTTGAACAGGCTAAACAAACATGAGCCGCTACGCAAAGGTTCGGTTCGTGAACGTAATTACCTGGTTTACCTAAGATTTCAGTTTCCTGTCTACATTCAAAGTCGTAGAAAATAAATAAAAACTTTTGAGGTGTTTTTGTTTTTTTTTTAATATTCCGCGACATGTAACAAAAATGCCTCGTTGGTTGTGACTTTTTACATATCCGACAAAATGTGTGACCACATTTATGCTTTCCACCCTTTTCGTTTTTCCAGATAGTCTGTAGACAAATAGAGCAGCGATAAAGTTTGCTACACAGTCCTGATTTTTTATGGCTAGCAAAGCACTCTGCGCCCCTGAACTCCCTATTACAATCAGAACACGTCACGCTATCTAGCATAATATTACACGGTGGACTATCATGGCAACAAGAACATGTGTAAATGCACTTAGTGTGTCGAGCTTTATTATTAAATCTAATTTTACAAAGTTCACAAAAATAACCGGCTGTGAATGCACTAGTTAAACTTTTAATAACATTGTAGTGATTTTCTTCTAAAATTAAATTTAGTACTACTCTATCCCTAGTGCGAGGACCTTCAAAATACGTTGTTTTACCAATTCTCGAATTATACACTACTATTGTATAGTTTGATAAATATACTTGAAATTTTTGAATGTCCTCGTAATTACCACCATCAGTTAAATCGACACCGCTAAACCTACAGAGCCGTAGAGCTCTATGAAACAAGATAGGGGAGCCTAATGTTAATTCTTGCAACTTTTCATCTTTATCTCTAAAAGCAATCGCAATCACAAGAGCCGATGCAAGACACATGTTATCTTTAGTGGGCACTACTATTATGCCATGTTTTTTTAGTTTGCAAAAATCGTTAAAACTACCACCTATTAAACGACTTCGACCTCGGCCTACAGGCAAACTGACCTTATCAATGTTGACCGTCATCGCATCTTGAGCAAAGAACTGCGCGTTGCTTTGAATCACCTTTTCGACCACGTTTAGGATAACAGCAACTGATAGTTGATCGACTTTTCTAAAAGAGATCCCAAGGGGCTTTTCAGGGAAATTATGATTTTGCAACATAATGCCCACACGATCGGTAGACTGCGTATTTTGCAGAATATACTCCAGAAGTTCCTGGAATGCATCCTGTAAGAAATATTTTTAATAATTAGGACCAATGAAATTTTATTCTTATATTACCTCAAGCCAAATCATAGGGTTTTGATTTTCTTTTTCTAATGGTTTGAACTTAAATGTCACGCTGGCCGATGTAGTGTTAAACTTTTTAAGCTCCTTCTGATACTCGCGTAGTATGGTTAAATACTTCATCTCGTGAGTTGTTGGAGGTTGAGCCGAAGTTCGAGGTTCGCCGTGTGCATTCTGTAATGAAAATTTCAATTTAAACATTTTCATTAGAGTTTTGACTGAAAAACAACGATAATTAAACACTTGTTTACAAAAAATACGTATTTGCTGTAAAATTATAAAAGAAATATATTACAAAACATTTCCCGTAAATTGACTGTGTATAGCGGTCCAATATGGGGTTTTTATTTTAACTTACATAAATCAGAATTCTCTAATGGCCACGAATAAAATTACGAATTAAACCGCGAATCCGCGAATCAAATTAAAAAGTGATGAGGGAAACTTACATGTACCAACATGTCGCCCAATGTAGACGTCTTTGTGCTAGGTTGCGGCCGATCCACTTCCTGGTGATTCACTTCTTGCATACTTTTTACAGGTTCCAACATGTCGGATGATGTCAGCGGTCCAGGCTTATTCATCAGCTGGCTCTAAAATTATAAAAGAAATATATTACAAAACATTTCCCGTAAAATCACATGTGTATAGTGGCAGGCATGTATTTTATTTAGCATGCATAAAACCAGAATTTTCTAATGATTAATTTAAATATAAAAATGTCGGGGTGAACTTACATTTGCTGATGAATTACTCAGTAGAGCTTGGCGCGTATCTTTTGCATTCAAAACACGTTTAGTACCATCAGGTGACGTCGACGTAGATTGCCCCTCCTGCAAAATTGTAATTTATATTAACATTTTAAGGGACTGACCTATGTATTGCTTTAAATGAATAACCACAAATGAGTTTTAAACTAATGCTTTTTAGAGCTGTGGATACAAGAGCTAAGAAACCATCGCACATAATTTTCTAAATAGAAAATATATTTTTACTCACCGATAGTATTGCAAACGAACGCCTTGCTCGAATCCGTCCAACGCTTTGGCATAACTCGAAATAAGCAGACCAATACGCCGGTTCCAACACTATCCCCTCATTAGTTAGTTTATGTTGGATGATTTTAAAAGCTAGTAAAACAAATTCCTCATTTGTATATACCCCATTCTTGAAATAATCAAGAATTTGATTGGCAGATAACTCGGATGTGTTCATAGTTGAAAACGTAAAGCACAAAACAATCACTATAACCACTGCAAACGAAATGAGAGTGTTGCAATAGGGGGCAACTACTTTATACAAACACGAAGATATCACGAAATCGTACGAGCAATTATGAGCTCTGTGTTGCGCATAAAGGTAGTCGAGAATGACTAAAATAGAAAGTTTACCCTCGGGGCTATAACGTCTTTTGTATTCATGTCTGTCAATGCTGGTTCTTGAGTTTTCAACGAACAAAGCAATCCGTGTAAACATACAGGTTCTGGCAGGCGTTTTCTAAACGATGCAGTGAGAAGAGCCTCAGGCTAAACCGCTAACAATTAGTCCACAACAGACTATTCCAGGAAACGATCATTTGCTATAAATACAGTATAAATTGCATTGTAGCATCAAGATAAATACAGTATAAATTTCATTGTAGCGTTTTTAAATGATTTGATTTAAATATTCGATGTATGATTCTAATTTACATTGGGTGGCACAATGAAAATCTCAATAATCCATTCATGAACGGCTAAAATGTATAATATTATAATGAGATTTGAATAATGTGATGCAGCGGTTTCGCTATATAAAATAAGTAATTAATTTTGAGTATATTTTAAACTATTTCAGGACTATATTCGCAGAATCCGAAGTGCAAACTTTCACTGGCTGTTTGTAATACCGGACCTAACGATAAAAATAAAATCATTAATTCTGATGAAATCACGGGCGAAATAAATTTTTTAAAAATTGCATATATCCTTAATCACACCAAGCTACACATTTCAGTTCTTAAAATTTAAATTTTCGAAAAAATAAGTTGTTTAAAAGTTGGGGCTCGTGACGTAACAGCAGTGAAATGGCTTTCCGATATTCACATTAAATCTGAAGCAGCTCCGTGGTGTAGTGGCACTAATGGATGTAGCTAAATTTGTGCAACACGAACGTAAGACAATGGTAAGGGGTTCAAATCCCGGTCGGGCTGAGATTTTTTTAAATATAAACAGCCATTCTGCAATACACGAGAGAGACAGCCAATGGGGCAGAAGAGAGAAAGAGATCTACCAGTTTGAAATTCAAAATATTTCCGCGAAAATTCAAAATTAAAAACGACTACAGTGCGAAGTGCGCACGCAGAAAACAAAGATGGTCGACACACCGCGAAGTTTAAAATTCAAATAATGGAACTTAGAAAAAATTCAAATTTCAAATATTCCCGCCAGAAATCCAAGATGGCCGCCGCGTAACTTAATCGGAAGCTAATGCGTAATTTATTCAGTAGCACATGTGAAAATTAATTAGATCAAACCGCGAAATTAATTAGATCAAACCGCGAAATTAATTGGGTCAATCCGCGAATTAAAATTAAAACCGCGAAATCCGCGAATAAAACCGCGAATTACACCGCGAATCAAAATTTGATTGACAGCTATCAAAAACATAGTGTCTCTATTCTACTAACGACATTAAATTTGTAGTTAATTGTCAGACATTTTCAGCAAGTGAACAAGTAAATTTTTAAGTAAGTTTGCAAGTTACTAGAAAATTTGTAGTGACTTCTTTGGTAAATTTCTTGTCAGCAATTGTTTAGCAGTTTTTTAGTAAAGTTTACATGCATTTCTGGGTTTCTACGTTCCTTTTTTTGAAAATTGTCGATGAGTTTATAGCAGAATTTTAATAACTTTATCAAAAACTATTAAATTTGTAGTGAATTGTCCGTGATTTTATAGAACTCTTACAGCAAGTGGACGCGTCAATTTTTAAACAAGTTTGCAACAAGTTACTAGTAACTTTTCAGTCACTTTTCGGTAAGTTTGTAGTCAGTTTGCATTAACTTTGTAATAAATTGTCATTGTTTAGCTTGTAGTGAATTTTTCTAATATTTTCAGCAATCGTTTAGCAGCTTTGTAGTAAAAATTACATACATTTCAGGGTGTCTACATTTGTTGGTAATGGTCGATGAGTTTATAGCAGAATTTTAGTAACTTTATTAAAACTTAGTTAATTTGTAGCGAACAGTCAGTGATTTTATAGAACTCTTACAGCAAGTGGACGAGTCAATTTTTAAACAAGTTTGCAACAAATTACTAGTAAGTTTGCAGTCACTTTTCGGTAAGTTTCTAGTCAGGGTGCATTAACGTTGCAATAAATTGGCATCCGTTAGCTTGTACTGAATTTTTGTAATATTTTCAGCAATTGTTTACCACTGTTGTAGTACATTTTACATGCATTTTTGGGTTTATACGCTTTTTGGTAATTTTCGTTGAGTTTATTTCAGAATTTTAGTAACTTTATTAAAAACTAGTAACTTTGTAGTGGATTGTAAGTGATTTTATAGAACTCTTACAGCAAGTGGACGGGTCAATTTTTAAACAAATTTACAACAAATTACTAGTAAGTTTGTAGTCAGTTCTTGGCAAAATTCTAGTCAATTTATTATTAGTTTTCGACAAATTGTCATTAGTTAGCTTGCAGCTAATTTTTAGAATATTTTCGTCAGTGATGCTACAGAAACTGTTCAACAAGTGTGCACATCAGTTTTCAAATAAGTTTATGTGAAAATAATAAGTTTGTCATAACTTTTTGACAACTTTCCTTAGTTAGGTTGCAGTGAATTTTTATAATATTTTCAGCATTTGTTTTAGTAGCTTTGCAGTAAATTTATAGTAAATTTTTAAGCGTCACAATATTTTGGCAGCAAAATGTCAGTGACTTTCCAGAAAGATAGTAAATTATCAGTGGTTTTACACAAATTTTTCAACTAATTTGACTCGTAAATGTTTAAAGTTCGCAACAAAGTATTATCAAGTTTGTAGTCACTCATTAGTACATTTCTAATCAATTTGTATTTAATTTGCAACCAATTGTCGTCAGTTAGCTGTAGTTAATTTTAAGAACATTTTCATCAGTGACTTTTCAAAAGTTTTTCAACAAGTGGACACGTCTGTTTTTAAACAAGTTAGTATGAAAATAGTAGCAAGTTTGTATTTAGTAAATTTGTAGTCAATTTGTATTTAGTTTGCAACAAACTGTCATCAGTTAGCGTCTAGTGAATTTTTTTGAATATTTTCGGCGATTGTTTTAGCGGCTTCCAGTGCATTTCTAGTAAATTTCAAAAATGCATGAGCACATAGCAACATTTTAGTGACATTGTAAAAACTAAGTTTGTAGTGAATTATCGTTGGCCTTTTTAGTACATTTTCAGTCGACACGTTAATTTTTAAACAAGTTTGCAACAAATTACTAGTTTATAGTCACTGGTTTGTAAATTTTTAGTTAATTTGCAATAAATTGTCATCACTTAGCTTGTAGTCTAGATTTAGGATATTTTCGGAATTTGTTTAGCAGCTTTTTTGTAAATTTTTAGTAAATTTCACATATATTTTTGGTAAGTTTGTTAAACATTCTGGATGAATCTTATTAATTTATTAAAGTCATTAAACTATAGTAAATTTGTTGTAAATATTGTTACTGATTTTGTAGAACTTGTTCAGCAAGTAGACGCGTTAATTTATAAATAACTTTGAAACAAACAAGAACTCACTTCTTGGTAAATAACAGCTACTAGCTGGCCCGGCAAACGTCGTTCTGCCCAAAAATAATTTGTGTCTGAAACCCCGTTTAACCACTATAGAGTTTTAATTTTATATCATGTCTATCGTCTTGGACTTAAAAATATATGCCATTTTCTAGCTGTAACCCGCGACTTCGTACGCTGGAAGTTCGTTATTTGTGTATTAAGTAATGACTATTTTCTGTCATCCCATCCCATCTTATCCCATCCCATCCCATCCCAACCCCGTCCCCGTCCCCGTCCCGTCCCGTCTCTTCTCCTTCCCTACCATCCCATCCCATCCCTTCCCGTCCCGTCCCGTCCCATCCCTTCCCGTCACGTCCAGTTCAGTCCCGTCCCGTCCCGCCCCGTCCCTTCCTGTCCCTTCCCGTCTCATCCAGTCCCGTCACGTCCCGTCTCGTCCCTTCCCGTCCCGTCCCGACCCCTCCCGGCAAACTTTGTTCTGTCCAAAAATAATTTCTCTGAAACCCCGTTTAACCACTATAAAGTTTTAATTTTATGTCATGTCCATCGTCTTGCACTTAAAAATAAATGCCGTTTTCGCAATCAACGTCCCAAAAAAACCTCAATAACGACACCCATATCGATTTTTAGGCTTATTTACCCCATTTCACCCCCTAAGGGGTAGCGAACCAGACAGACGTTTTCCTGCCCGAACATTGATTTGCCTGCTATTAGCGGGTTCAGCAAACGTTTTTCCGATATTCGAATTTCCGATTTCTTTCATTTTAAAAACATGCTAATACGACTATTTTCATTATCCGTAGCGCGCTGGTCATCATTGCGGTTCGCACGTAAAGTAGATACTTGCGCAGCTGACTATCATCGACGACCTATGTTAGCTCGTCGTGCCTTTTGCATTGTAACGGACACTATAAAACGACACGGAATTGTTTTCACAATCACTTGTGCACAAATAAAATTTGAATGTCTGATTGACTGACTGACTGCGACGACTTATGTAAAGCATTTGGAATTACATAAATTGCCATTAGTGTCTTATCTCTTCCGCCTTCGGTTACCTGATGCGGATTATGACATTATGAGGGAAACCCTTCAAACCATTAAGCACAGGTGTGACTGCAAATAGAAACAACACACTTTCCATATTTTCGAATTTTCCGGCTTTACCTTTGGATTTTCTTAATTTTTCTCTCCGTAAGAACCTCCTACGAAGTATTAGAAAACTTAAAAAAAAGATGAATGAAATCGGTAAAGTCGTTCTCAAGTTATGGCGTGACAAAGGGAAATAGGGATTCATTTTTATATATATAGATATATATAGAACAGTTGATGTTTATGCACGAGACATGAAAATTATGAAACGAAACCTAAGACAGAGTTTCATAACATGTCGAGTACAATAACACTTTTAGTACGAGTTTGCATACAATATTTTTTCTACGACCTTAAATTTTCTGTTTATTAATCCATAAATGTCGATTTAACAAAGGTTTGCATTTATGACAGTTATAATTTATGTCATAATAAAGAGATGGCCTTGACGCACAGGTGAATGTTTGTGGAGCCAGTACTGTCAAAGTCAGTTATCAAAGGTAATTATAATAGTACACATCTGATTTTATTCATTACATAACGCTTTAATTATTTAAAAAACACTTTACCTCTAATGCAAGAAATAACTAGAATAACTTTACAACCTCACTTCCAGTTCGAAATTGTAGTTTTATAACCTCACTTCACTTTATAACACATGTGCTAGAAGTAAACAGCTGATCTCATTTTAAACACGCTAAATTATAAAACATCACTCTCAGTGAAAAAAACAGTGCTAAAAGGCCAACTTTTAGTGGTGGTAGTAGAAAATAGCTATTTATGCAACAAGTGCTAAAAGTTGAGGTTTATGTACGAGACATGAAAATTATGAAACGAAGCCGAAGGCATGTCTCGTGCATAAACCACTTTTAGCACGAGTTGCATACAATATTTTTTCTACGACCTTAAATTTACCGTTATTAATCCATAAATGTCGATTTAACAAAGGTTTGCATCTACGACAGTTATAATTTATGTCATAATAAACAGTAGGCCTTGACGCGCAGGTGAATGTTTGTGCAGCCAGTACTGTCAACGTCAGTTATCAAAGGTAATTATTAATACTACATATCTGACTGTATTCATTACATGGCGCTTTAATTGTTTAAAAAACACTTTACCTCTTATGCAAGAAGTAACTAGAATAACTTTACAACTCCACTTCCAGTTCGAAATTGTGGTTTATAACCTCACTTCACTTTATACCGCACATGAGCTAAAAGTAAACAGCTGACTTCTTTAAACACGTTAAACTATAAAACGTCACTTTTAGTGAAACAAGCCAGTGCTAAAAGGCCTACTTTTAGTAGTGGTCGTAGAAAATAGTTATTTGTTTCATTAGTACAAAAAATGCAGGATTTCGGGACAAGTAAGACAGATCGCCGGACGACGCGCAGCGGAGTCCGCCGAGTCTTACGCGTCCTGAAAACGCATTTTTTGTGCGAATGAAATATACTATTTTTTCTCCAATTACTGATAAATTCGGTAATATGACTTATTATTTAGAATCAAACATTGTAGGTTATATTGTAGAACTGTCATGGCGCAAATAAACAATCACTGTACGGGGAAATTAAACAATAACGACGGCGATTGCCGAATATTGACGAAGTGTTTGTGTTTTATATAAAATTTACCATGTGAAACCCTATCTTGCGTCCATTTTTGTACTAGTGCAAATATAAATCGAAAAGTGTACAGTTGCCAAGGTAATTGGTGAACATCCCGAAATGACTTAGTCTTTGTACAAAATTATTCGACAATATGGCGTCTTATTCGTGTGGTTGGAGAAAAAATATTTTTAGCAATGGTTGAGCAGATTTGTAGTCAATTTGTAGTAAATTTCCTATAGGCATCTTTCTCGAAAATTTGTTGAAAATTCTCAATGTGTTTAAGTATAGTAAAATGTTAGTAACTTTATTGAAACCTAGTAAATTGTAGTGAATTTAGTAGAACATTTTTAGCACGTGGACACGCCAGTTTTTAAAAAGTTTGCAACAAATTGCTAGTAAATTTGTAGTCACTTCTTCGTAAAAATTGTCAATACTTAGCTTGTAGTGAACATGTAGAATAGTTGCAGTTGTTGTTCAGCAGCTTTGCAGTAAATTTCTAGTAAACTTCCGATACATTATGGTGAATTTGTTGAAAATTCACAATGAGTTTACAGGAAAATTGTTGTAACTTCTGAATCAATAGTAAATTTGTAGTGAATTAATGTCAGTGATTTTGCAGCCCCTATTCAACAAGTAGATACGATAATTTCTAAACAAATTTTTCAACAAATTATCAGGGAGTTTGCAATAAATATCTTCTTTTTTTTGTTAATTTGAAATAAATTCTCACCAAGTTTCCTTAAATGTCCACGCAATATTCATTTAATTTTTAGCAAGCGTACAAGAAATACTCCTACACATTTTTAGCTGCCTTGCAATAGATTGTTAGCGACTTTGTAGAATTCTCAGTAAATTTGCAAAAAATAGCCCCGGGTTATGTACTTTTCCCTTAATTTTTGTAGAACATATTGCATAAACATGTAGTTATTAATATCTTACAGTATTTGTAAAAAATAATTTGAAAAGAAGCGGTGCTGTAATTGGCGGGACATTTATTCCGGTTTGGCATTTTCACTGTTTATCTTAAAAATAGTAGTTAGTCACGGTTTACTGAATGTAAAAGGTCTGCGACCGAACCCTGAGAACCCCCACGTACCTATGTTTGATAACTTATCGTGCTGTCATAAATAATCTAGAATTGTTGCAATGGAATGTTTTACGCGGGTTCGCAGAATTAAACCGAGTGATCAATCAATAAACTGATTACGACGTATGCGTAGTGGAGGGGCGTGAAACGTGGTGTGATATGCTCTTGAGGGGCGTCACGCGGTAGTTGAGCTCATGCTCTGAGAGCGGCATTTGACAAAACAGGCGGCTGGGTGAACATACGTGTTTTGACAAAACAAATGCTCCCCGTTTACACACATTTTTACAAAAATGACCGCTAAGAACATGGAAAACGGCGATAAACAGGAGATTCGAGTCTGGTGTGACGGCTGGTAAGTGCATAACCTTAAATACGCAGTTCCCTTCAGTAAAGCTAAAATTGCAGCTATGACATGGTGCACTTCGGCCACGCAAACTCCTTACGGCAGGCGAAGGCCCTCGGCGACAAACTGATAGTCGGGGTGCACACCGATGAGGAAATAGCCAAGCACAAGGGGCCCCCGGTGTTTACTCAGGAGGAACGGTACAAAATGGTGCGAGGGATTAAGTGGGTAGACGAGGTTGTCGAGGGGGCGCCGTATGTGACCACCCTGGAGACCCTCGACAAATATGACTGTGATTTTTGCTGCCACGGCGATGATATTACTATGACTGCTGATGGCGTGGACACCTATCACCTTGTAAAAGCCGCTGGGCGATATAAGTAAGTGAAATGTTACATTTGTTTCTCGGTAGACAATGCTAGAAATGTGCAAGTGTTTGTGTGGGCTACAAAGCCCCATTGATTTTGCTAATGCAATATTGGAACACCTTTCGACAGTTGCCTATTCAAAAGAATTATCCCTTATCTGGTAGCTTACAATAGTCGTTGATAAATGTGGGACGAGGAATCAGACGGAACTAATTATCAGAGTGATAACATTTTTGAACTCTTGTTGCATACGTTTATGGTTAAACGACCATAAGTGATGTTCTAGTACGTTTCAGCAAGATTGCCTGGTTCATTCATATAAACCTTGTACTCTGAATAAAATTTCATCAGCTTTTGGTGATTTAACGATCTATTCATAAACCATTAAAAAAACCCGTTCGCATAATTTATTCAACGTGACATCTGTAATTTACATATGAAAATATATATAGGTACTTCTTATCTATTCACAAAAATTATTCAAAGCGTTTGTCAGGTGTGTGTACTTAAGACAAGCTCGTAAATGTAATTTCGCTTTTTATAGCATCAAAATCTAATAACCTAACGAGGTACTGAAAATAGCTTGTTACTTGTAATGACAATACATGGTAGTTGTACTAGTGGCAAATTATAAAGATGTGGAGTTAGACTTTATTTACTAACTTTTGGCTAAAGATTTTGAAGCTAAGACCGGTTATTTATTCATTTTGTGGAAAAAATATACACAAACTTCCCAGCATATGTAATTTATGTGTTGTTTATTGTTTGATTTAAATTTTGTGCCAATTTAATCATTCCAAAGTGCCAATTTAATCATTCCAAAGCTAATATTCTATATTAGTTTTTTTTGAGAAAAAGAAATTTTAGTGTACAGGTATGTAGCAGTGCAATTATCACTATTGTAGGTTAATCAGGCAACCCAATTGACTGCCCAGCAAAGCAAAATAATGCCTAAGCGCTTACAAAGATCTTTCGTCGAGGCAAGGAATTAATATATTATTTACATCCTCTGGTATTTTGTTTAAAATTATACTTTAAAATGCTATACTTTCCTGGAACAATTTTATATTATTATTTCTTTAGTGTATGTAAATACTGAGAGAGCCAATAAATTTATAGTTAAGAGTCGCCTGTGGTTTGGCACTGTCGGTCTATGTTAAATTAGAGGTTAGCAGGTTAAGTTTTGTGTCAATCTGAGTTAAATAATAAAATCTAACACTGTTGGATAACAAAATTACATTGCTAAAAAATTTATAATAGAAAATATTTACGATATTGTTCCTCATAGAAAGTTTTATATAGTTTTATCTAAATGAAAGTTTAATTTCATTATTTAAAAACATATTTACATGTCTGTTTGGTTGAAGTAGCACAAAATTGTTACTAATATGACATTTCTACTGTAGTTGAAGATATATTTTCTGTTAAATTTAGTAATAAAACAATACCGACAGTCTGGAACAGATCGGGGGCATTATTCTTGAAGCAGAGGAGTAGAATGTATATTTAGTAAATAGAATAGAGGTGATGAGGTCAAAAGAGTAAAAAGGAGAAAAAACAAATATTAGTTCCATTACTTTAAATTAAAAAGGCAGAACAATCAAATATACAGTGATAAAGTTGGCATTAAATGCGAAGTTTTTGTGGAAAATCAAACCCTGTTGATCAGAGGTGGTTGAAAAGTGTTTAAAAATGGGCCAAGCAAAAGTTGTCATGTAACTTCCGTTATTTGTCAAATTTTATATTTTTTTATTCAATTTTGACAGTTTAAAGTGACATTATTAACTCTATAACAACCTTCATAAACAGTCTATTATTGACAAGTGAAATAAAAGTGTTTTAATTCACTAGTGAATTAAACGTACAGGAAAGGTAATGGTATCGATAGAAAGATAACATTACTGTGCATCAAATGATACTAGTAATAATAATATTTACTGATATAGTATAGAAATAATGGCAAAATACCTAAAAATCAAATATACAATGTTGATTGCCTATGTTCGATTTTGAGAGTGGACACCCAGTATACGCCACGTGAATTAAACATTGTTATTCACTTGGTGTATAATATTTATTATTCAGTTTTGACAGTTTCAAGTGACATTATTAATGCCATAACAACCTTCATAAACAGTCTAGTATTCACAATTGAAATAATAGTATTTTATTTAACAAGCATATAATGTAGGCTATATTACTCCAGGATGAGGCTTATACACGAGCCGAAGGCGGCTGTTGCAATCATCCAAGTGTAATACAGCCATTATATGCGCTTCAAATACATTATTTTAGCTACAACTATGTATATAATTTTGATAATGACAGGTACCTAACTGATTTCTTTATTATTAAGTTGGTGACACTGTAAGCCTATGTCAAATTCTAGGTTAGCAGGTTAGGTTTTGCGTCAGTCTATGTCAAATTCAAGCTTAGGTTTAGCATCAGTCTGTGTCAAAACTGACGCAAAACCTAACCTGCTAACCTCGACGTTAATGTCATTTATTGACAACGTAGCTCACTAATTTAAAAAAATACCCTCAAGGATATGAAATTTTATATTCCACTAGTGTAATATGAGCAGCTTTTTGTATTTAGAGTTGGATATATAATGCCCTTATTATTTGTCAGTTGTATCGTGTGTTTAAAAAAAAAACTCATTTAGGGTAGGCCTTGGAAAGAAAGATAGAATATCTAGTCATGTTTGAACTTAAGTCTGTAGGTGAATGTCATGTCAGATTGCAATTTGTTTATGAACACATCTGTCAGTGTGACAGGTAAAACTGCATTATGTTTAATTGTATGAAGCGAAAAGGAAATTAAGATGGCATGTACACAACAACAAGTGTAATAATCATAACGGTCAATAAACATTGTTTTTGTTAAGTGTTTTGTATATTTTTAGGAAAATAATTCAAGGTCAAGGTGAAATTTAGTTCTCTCTGACTTGGTAGTTCATTTGCATCAATGGGTATATCTCAAGTTACGGCAAACTTCAATTTGATCATGGCATGCTGCGAATGAGTTTTTTTTTTTGAAATCGGCATTAAAGTAATCCATTGTTGGTAATCTTGTATTGTAGGACGACACCGATGAACTACTGTTCCTCGAGTCAGTAATCTTGGAGGGAGGGATCGCTAACATGTCAAATACCTTACACTGTTGCTAGACCTTTGTTTGTTTACTTCTACAGCAATTTGGGGCCTAATTCGTTTTAGCTTGCATGTTTATCGTGGTCCTAACATCAATGTCGAATAGAGGTGTTCTAGCTCCAACTGTTTTGTGAATGAAGGTAACATACTGACACTAAACCATACTCGTGATTCTTGCAGGTGTTGCGGTTAGGGTCAAACTAAAATGTATTGAACGGTTGGCGAAGCGGGGATTAAAACATAATTTCCTTCGATGTAAAGGCTGTTAGGTAGATATCTCGTTTGTTTAACGATTGTTCACGATTAAAAGCAAACTAAAAATAATTTGGCGCCAAACGCTGTTGAAGCCAAACAATAAAGGTCTGGCAACGTTTTAAGGTACTTTTAATCTAAACGATCAGCTGTTTGCGCCTCCCTCCAAGATTACTGACTATAGGAACAGTAGTTCATCGGTGGCGTCGTACAATACAAGATTACCTCATTGTTTTATGATTTTTTTGTACGTGGCGAGGCGACAGGTAGACGTCAACCGACGTTAACATAACCTACAAATGTTTGTTGAAATTTCACGATTTCTCGATTTCAAATAAAACATAGATAATGTTCTCCTAGGCACTGAAGTCCCTTTTATCTCTCTCATGTGGTTTATTTGCCTTGGCCCTACGGGCTCTGGCAACTAGATCCACATTCGTGATAAAAAGCTAAACTTTAGTGCCTTGGTATACAAACTACTATTATTTGAAATCGTCATTAAAATACGAGAAAACGGTAGTAAAGTAATCCATTGTTTTACGACTTTTTGTAGGCGGCAAGGCGATAGGTAAACGTCAGCCGACGTTAACATAACCTACAATTGTTGGTTAAAATGTAATTACACGATTTCTCGATTTTAAAAAAACATAATATAATCCTCGGCATTGCAGTTCCATTTTATCCCTCATGTGGTTTATTTGCCTTGGCCCTACGGGCCTTGGAAACTAGATCCACATTCGTGATAAAAAGCTAAACATCAGTGCCCTGGTATACAAACTACTATTTAATTCACTAGTAAATTAAAAAAAAATCAATGAAGAACATTTTTATTATTTCTACAAATATTTACATTCATTTATTCTTTTTCTTTGTAGTGTGTAATATATGATTATTAAAATGTAGATGAAATCGACGATGAATGGGCAAATTTATATCTTGATTTGAATATGTTTTATTCAAAATTTCGTCAAAATTGAATAAAATAGTATATTACATACCGAGGTGGAAAGTGTTTCATTTCTGTCTAGAGATTAAGTAGTTAACCGAGACGCGTAGCGTCGAGGGCAACTTTATCTCGAGACAGGAATGAAACTGTATTCGCAACCATATATGCAATGTTAACATTACTGACCTCATTTGAGTGTGGGAAGTCGTACATTCCCGACCGCTGTGTAGGTAGGGACTGGGAATCTCGTTCATCCAGTCATGCGCGTCACAACCTGTCGTATCATAATATAATAATTTTTCCAATTATTGTTTAGAATAAAGTGGTTGCGAATAAAATAGTATACATACCCCGGTGAAAACATATATACACGACGTGAATTAAACATTTATTCACTTCAAGATATGATCTCACTCGCACTACGTGCTCGTGAGCTCAACATCTTTTCGTGAATAAACAAATGTTTAATTCACTTGATGTATAGTGTTTATTAGAAGCCGTTTAAAGAGCTATAGTCTTGGTATGTGAACATTTGAAAATATTCCAAAAATTGAAAAATAAAATTTTTGCAGAAGTTAAAGAAACGAAGTTGTTTTCTGGAATTGAGATTGTTCACTTAGCTAAAACTTACACACGATAAAAAGGACCTTATTGAAATATTGCGTAATTTCTGAAAAGATTTTGACAATTTCGAAAAACGCCATTTTCTAGTTAAGTAACAATTACTCGGTAATCTAATAGGAGTTAACTAGGTTTTCAGACAAGCAGAAATTATTGCCGTAAAAAGTTTTTTTGAAAAATCTAAAATATGTATTTTTCCCATTTGATGCCAACTTTTTACTTGGCAACGCTGTATGTGATTTTAAAAAACTAAAGTAAATAAATAGCGGATATAAGAATATCTGAAAGTATACAATAGAACATATGTGGTCGCCAGCAAAAACTGAATACCCTGCTGAAAATAATTTCAGGTTATAAAGCTGAAAAAGAAATTGTAATATACATATAAATATTTGTTGCATATTAAACCATAAATGAGATATGAACCCATGACTAGAGATGTACAATTCTTGGTAATTTTCTTTCAGCAGAATATTCTCGAGAATGTTACCGAGAAGATTCTCCAAAATATTCTTGAGTATATTCTGAAGAATTATTCTTTGACATTCTTGCTTTCAGAATGTTTAAACCTGCCAAGTTTTATATTAATTATCGGTTATGAAAAGAATACTTTAACTGCTTTGTTAATAATTACAAACAATTAACTTGTAATATGCAACTAATTTAACAATTTTAACTGTGTTTGTATTTATTTACTGAAGAAGCTAACAAAATTAGCGAAACGTTTAACGAAATTTGTAATTATTAAAGAATATTTTGTGACAATGTGATTTTTACTATTTAAATAAAAATCATGAATAATTAATAATAATTGATATCAGCAATGTGACATATAAATCTCCAAAATAATGCTAATTTAGGCATTATTATTAATACACTATTCAGTAGATACACCAACTCACAGCACAAGGAATGCATGAACAAAACAAACTGATTGGGATTCCCGATTGCAAATCAGCAGGTCAACACCCAAACACCCTACAGATAGAAACACTGGGATTCCCCTGATAGCCACAGTTGTGCTAAGCAATTTTCTGTGCCTACTTGCTTACTCACCTTGTCCTTGTAATATTTGAGAATATCTTTTTGCTTTCAATACTTTATTGCCGTCGAATATTCTCGAAAATATTCTCGTTCTCGATTATTCGCGGCTAGCAGGTTAGGTTTTGCGTCAGTCTGTGTCAAAACTGACAGAAAAGCTAACCTGCTAACCTCGAATTTGACATAGACTTACAGTGCCACCAACATGTTATTCATACAACTAATATTTCAAAGGCAACTTGATGGAAAAGCATTTCTGTTAAATACATAATAGTTATTTACTATACAAGTGGGATAACAGCATCATTAATATACGTGTGTGTAAGTTACAAACGAGTGCGTAGCACGAGTTATGTAAGCACACAAGTATATTAATGATGCATTATCACACATGTATTGTACAAAATTTTATCTACGACTGCCTAAAATTGAGAAAAGTGCATTAAGAAATATGTCAGATCTGTCATTTTCAAAAATATTTTAGTAGGCAAATGTCATATCATTCATTTGACACTATTTCAGTTACGTAATGAAGTCATTAGACAACTCAGTTGCGTAATGAAACCATTACATATCTGAGTGGTGTAATGAGCTTTATTACCTAACTGAAATAGTGTCAAATGAGTGACGTAATGCGTTACTTAACCCACTGGAGTAGATAAAAATATTTAAACATTCTGTAAGTTAAGTGACTGTCAAAATTGTAAAGGTTATATTATTAAGTACTCTTAATTATAACGGCCAAAAAATTCCACAGCCCTCTCGAGCATAAAAGTTGTTGATCATATGGTACATAAATTCGTTTTCTTACTATTCGGAAGTATTCTACACTTCAAAGAAATTAAGGTGCATTATAATACAAAATAGCAATTGTCTTGCATGTTCTTATGTTCGCACTAACCTGCACCAATCTTTATATCGCTACATGATTTTTTATATACACTGGGTGACTGGATTCAAAATCGAACATTTTAACTTTTAGTAAACAGTTGATATGTCTAACATAATTGATGCCTAAGGCTTGTCAATTCGCAATTTTGCGTTCGCTCGGCTACGCTGCGCTTCGTCTCGCCAATGTAAACATAATTGTTTGTCAAATAAAGTGCCACTTTCAATCTTAACAAAAACTATTGTACTACTAGCCTATACAGTGTGAGTTTTTTCAAATGGAACATAGGGAAAAACCTTCGAACATATAAGACTGGAATGAGCATACTTGCAATAACATACTTAATGTTAAACCGATAGTTCAAAGAAAAGAAGATCAACAGAGATGAAAATAGAACAGTACGCAAGTACTCATGGAGCCAAAATTATATATAACAGCAATGAGATAACATGAACAAACAAAACAACACATATTGCTTGAGTAAGAAAGAGCAAATATTCGAGTAGGTTTGACGTTCATTTTAATTATGACGTCAACTAAACATCCCTATTAAAATCATTTTTTCGTATTGTCATTTCTTTCTTACTCAAGCATTCTATTTTGTTGTTCATCTCATTGCTGTTATATGTAATTATGGCCCCATCCCAATAACAAGGATAAACTGATGACTCGAACTCATTGGTATTGCGTAATTGTGAACAGCGTCAAACGGTTTGGGTAACGGGTTATAACACTGCCCCTCCCTTACCTACCTACACCCACTGAATTATTACTTTACTTTGCCCTGGGTTCGCTAACTGATTCAGTCGGTATGCTTATGAGACTCTTTTTTATATTCTCAGTGCAGCTAAGGGAAAGCTAATGTTATTTGAGGCCAACAATTGTTTAAGGCCAGCTCGTGGACACCTGAAATGTTGTACTCACCAATGCAAACATGAATGACCATAATAAGCTAAACAGTTTGCAATGAAAACATATAATCTGCAAACCAATACACACACAAGAAAATACATATAAGTACCTGCAAAATACAGCGCTAACACGTTACATATATGAAAATGGTTTAAACAGATACGTAGAAGTTCATTAATCGGCGCAAAGTTAAATAGCGTGCACTAGTAAACTCAACGCGACGCTGTCCTTTCTTGAACAGGCTTGTAACCGGATACCGGCCTTCGAAGATAATGCGTGCACGCTGGGATGACGTAACTGCGACGCTCGATCAGCATGTACTTCCCCGTGCTGGCTATTGAGGGCTTCCAAGTGTTATAGCTGTATACTAAGGCAGGTGCTTTTCCTATGATGTTGCAAAGATAGCTGTCTTCTGACAAGGCTGCAACTGCGGCAGGATTTGGCTGCTTTTGGGTGCTGGCGTCTCTTTCAGAGGCACGATGAGCCGACGGCGAATAATGCCGGCTACCACACAATATATGGTGCTCTGTTTAGGACTGTTATTAGGCCGCTTCGTGTTGCTGACAATTCGCGAGTTCGATCAGCGAACTCGCGACGACCCGCACTTGTTAACAATCTGGTTGCGAATCTCTTAATCCGCGCCATTCAACCACTTGGGCGCGAATGCCCTCCTTGCAGGCCTCCGGCGTTGGTTCCCATACTGACCGGTTATTCTCGCGCTAAAACTGCGTTGTTGGCGCATTGTCTCACGCACTCGTAGCGCACCGCACTTATAGTCATTGACTGCGTATACATTAAATATCACTCTATAGTATAAGCCGTTCACGACCTTTTTGGGACAGAGTTGGCTATGATTTTTTCTTTTCATGTTGGACTAACTGATTCGAAGATGTAGCGGATGCAACTTTTTTTTTTCTGTTAGTGTCTGTTCTACATTTTCTTGCCACCACATTGCCAGATTTATTATTTTAATATTCGTAAGAAAATAAATGATTTATCAAATGTGTAAAAATAATTTGAATTTCCGTCAAAGGAAAAGTCAAAATGCCTAAAATAATTTTGCTACAACAAAAAATTTCCATTAAACGATGCTACTTCCAATTTAAAAAGGACAGACCAAATTTAAAAGAACGCGAGTCGATGTGGAGGCTAGAGAATATCCGGCAACAATGTACCTATTCAGAAAATATAACCTTAAACTGAAAATAACCTAACCTAACACAAAAAGTGTCAATTTCCATGAGGGAGTTTAGTTGCAACAGAGGTTCTGCCAACAAAATTACTAGATGTTCATAGCCTCACCTGACCCAAAAAGATCGTGAACGGCTTATACTAAACTACGTGCATAAATACAAGAGCACTTACTGTCAGGCTTCATTGCTAATTATTATGTAATGAAAAGATGTAATTTGAATAAATACAGGTGGCACGAATTGACCCGTCTCAGGGTTAATGGCGGATGTGAAAAAACAGACGACTGAGTATTTTGTTGTTTTTGAATTTGGTTGTTGTGCTTTGAATAGTGGTTAACGAAAACCCTATCTGGGTTTATAGAGGCTACTATTCTCATTGTACTAATAAATCAAACCTTTTAATAACTCCTATTATACATTTTGATAACAACATTTGTTAATTGTAACAAAATAATTATTGGCATAGTTCAACTTGCGCCGCTTACGACGTTCAAATTTACCCCTGCTTGCGACGTTCAAATCTACCGCGCTCTTGCGCACAAGCTCTTATTACCAATTTTACATCTGTTCTTGTCAATTGCTTTGAACCACCTGCCATGCCGTATGCTCGTTCCAGTCTTAATATGTTCGCAGGGAAAAACTATCAATAGAGGCTAAGTGACAATAGTGTTACCTACAGACCCTTAAGGGTTCAATTTGAAAAAGCCAATCTTTTCGCATTGTCGGTGGGTTTGATGTTCACTGTTACTGTAACTTTTTGAAATATGTTAAGTCTTGATTTTGTTGCTCAGGCTATAATAAAGTTCTTTACCTTGGTGTGATAATATACCTACTGCTATTCAAAACGGGAACAAAACAAAATCTGTAGCATCACTACATGCAAAACTAACAAAACTAAAAGTAACTAGAATTATTATGATGGTTAACCTAACAAAGATTGAGTTTTGAGAACAATAAAAGCTTGACCTGCATGTTATTTATACTATTAATTGCAGAGAAGTTCAACGCACAGCAGGAGTGTCAACAACAGACCTAGTTGGACGAATGCTGCTCCTCACACGGCAGCACTTCCGCCAAGGGGTATTCGAGTATGACGTCGCCAAGGAGCACTCGTCGACAATGGGGCAAGACTCGTCAGCCCGCTCCCCCTGGACGGGCTGCTCACAGTTCTTACCGACCACTCAGAAAATAATACAGTTTTCCGACGGCAAAGCCCCCAAGACGGGCGACAAAATAGTGTACGTAGCAGGTGCCTTTGATCTCTTCCACGTTGGCCACTTGGACTTCTTGGAGAAAGCGCGACAGCAGGGCGACTACCTGATCGTGGGCCTGCACACGGACCCGGTGGTGAACAAGTACCGGGGCTCGAACTACCCCATCATGAACCTGCACGAGCGGGTGCTGAGCGTGCTGGCCTGCAAGTACGTGTCAGAGGTGGTGATTGGCGCCCCCTACGTGGTGACGAAAGATCTGATGGACCATTTTAAAGTGGATGTTGTTGTGCACGGGAAGACGGAGATCATGGAGGACGACTGCGGCAGACATCCGTACGAAGTGCCTAAGAAGCTAGGGAAGTTGGTGCTCATCGATTCGGGGAACACCATGACGACTGAGAAAATCGTGGAGAGGATCATCAGGAATCGGCTGGAGTTTGAGCAGCGAAACATGAAGAAGGAAAAGAAGGAGATGGCAGTCCTGGAGGCCATGCGAGACAAGGAGAGAAAGGAGAAAGCCTGTGAAATAAAGAACAAAGTTGAAATGATCTTGGGGAATTAGAGCTGTTAGGGTTAGGTGATTGGTTGGTCATTGTGGTCAGAAGTGGCCAAATTTTAAAGTGCAGTTTCATTTACAATGCTACGTGTATCAAATTAAATCTTTTAGTAACTTAAATGGAACTATCATGCCAGTGCCAGTATTCTAATTTGCATGTCTCAGTATTGTTTTGTATTTGGCTACCTGACACTTAATGACCTGACCGCTTTACTAGTCCTAATTAGAGCAAACTCAAAATTATAGTGACTACGGAATACTACTGTTACCTTGTTATGACGGATGTTCATAAAAAACCGGGCCAGAGTGCATCGTCGTCGCTCTCTGTTGTGAAGGCACAGTTGAAAGTGGCGCACATTATTTACAAGGAAATGTAACCTCACTTTCAGCAAACATTTACTACAGTGCACTCAACTTTAAATTATGATTTATAACTGTAAAACAGCCAGTACTGCATATGGTTGTATTACTAAAAATGCCCTCTGTCCTTCTACAAACAGATTACAGTTCTGCAGAATTACAGTAACCTCTAAAACGGAGCATTTGACAGACAAATGGCAGCACAAAACAATAACCAAACAGCACTGAAATAAATTAATTCACAACACTCTAGGATCCCTTTTTTTATTGAACATCCATTGTGTAAAACCCATTAGCAAAGATATTTCTACGAAAATTTTAATAATAAACAATAATTCCTTGTATGCGATAAACTAGTCAACGCATTTCTTTTTCTACTCATATTTTTACACCTTATATTATAATGAGTGGTGATAAATTAGCAATTATTATTGTTCATTGAATTGTTATTGTATAAAAATTTTATATTTTTGCGACTTTAGTCCGATATATATATATTTTAAATGATTTTTAAAGCTATAATTTTATTTATATTATGAAACCACGATGTCTGTGGCTACTTATATACCGGAGCCTATTGTCTACTTACTAGATTTTTAAATATATATGGTTTTATCTACTATCGTGGTGCTTTTAAAATAAAATTATGGTTACATGCTACATGTACATTTATTTAGTTGCTAAATTGTATGTATGTATGTAAATGTGTTACACGTATTTGTTATTTATTGGATTGAAAATATACCAATTTCAAGTTTGTGTTGATTCTTTCTTCGTTACTTGTACAGGTCACAGAAACTAGATTGACTCTCAAGGTAGGTCATGAAAGGCGCTGTGATCATATTTGATGAATTGGCAATATGTGGAAAGTTGTCAAACATACAAAGTTTGGTTACATTTTAAATGACAAGTATTCAGTAACTGTGGGTAGAGGGATTTCGTTTGCGCAGTGACTAACGTCATATGACGTGTTTTACAGTGTGAAGATTGCTGTTGCTGGGATAGAAGGTTTAGCAGAGCCTGGTTGTTCAACTTAACACCATTATTTCCGCAATTCTTTTAACATTCAAGAACTGATAATACACCATACCGCAATGTTGCACGCCTCTGATTTATTGTGTCATTTAGCTTAAATAAGGTTAACAATTTAATGTCAATATGTAAAAATGTTACCAATACGAAACTTGGAAATTACTAGATTCTAACATTAGTTCCGATTTTCACCGCGTCTCAATCTAGATTCTGTAACCTGTATGAATTTCTAGTATGTGACTTAATAGTTTTCTAGTTACGGCCAAACTAAAAAATTCTACAAAGAACATTGGTTCAATTTTATCAGAATTTCAAAGGTGACATCTGTTTACAGGTTGGATTTGGTTTGTCAACAGCAATGCTGGTTAAAGAATATTTTTCCACTCGCACTATCAACAGTACGGTATTACAACTTTATTTTAGGGAGGTAGGTTGATTTTACTGAAAAAGTATATTGATTGATTTAATAACGAAACATAAGTAGCTCAATTACGTCCCTAGGGAAGGTATCACTTGTAATTTAGTCAAATGTCAAAATAATATTCATGCATTAAGGGAGATATGAATATGTTTTGTCCATGAGATTGACATGGTTAAGGTTAATCCAAGGTAAAAACCATGTGCATACAATATTTTATCCGCAAACGTCATAAAAGTGACAACTTATGTGTCTTTATTGGCAAGGTAAAAGTGTCACTTTATCGGATTAAGCAGATAAAATAGCAACTTTTCCGTACTTTATGTGCCTAATCACACAAAATACAAAACGCAAACATTTTAGCGAAATGTTTACATCGTAACCACGGAAAAATTGTATTAGGTATTAGATTGTTTTATTCATTTACTTGCTAATAATTAGTGTTACTCTTTATAAATTTTTAATTTATCTGAATACTTTTGCGGATAAAAGAGTATATGTTATTCGGACTAAAAGTGATTTGATGTGGCTTTGCTGAATTATTTGCCTTACTAACGTTCGGCTAAATAAACTTCAGCTTCGCCACATAAAGTATCACTTTTACTCCTAATAACATAATCTACTATTATTTATTAGCGTATTAGTAAAAATAGTATGAAATTTTAAAAAAGTACATTAAAAATAAGAATATGTAAGTGTAAAAGATGTGGCCCAAATTATTTGGAACTAGCACCTTTTATGTTTGTTTTAAAACCAGTTTAGTTTTATTTGATAGGAGATGGAGTTTATTTTGTTGTTAAGAGATAGGGGGAAGTAGCTAGGCCTGGCTACCTCGTTATGAACAATTTTAGCCTGTGTTCAACCCCATCAATGAATATACACAATCGTGGTTAAAGGTATATTGAAGTCTTAGTCCTATTACAGCGTATATACCTATACAGAAAATGTATGCCATGTTTTTATGGCCTAATATTGAAATCACAATCATACATGTTTAAATTAGCGTAATTCTGAATGCTAGAGTTTGTTATGTTAACCCACTAGTAGTGCAGAATTTCTAGTCCAGTCGTTGAAGGTAAAAATATGCTATTACCTCAGAATTCTTTGAACCTTGACCGATTGACGTGAAATTTGGTGAGTGGTTAGGGGATGGCTCAAGGAGCAAAAGTGGCATAGCGCCGATGTGCGTTTTTACCCTGAGAGTGGATGCCACTCTTTCTCGAGGGTGGAAATTGTTCACTCAAAATAACCCCGGAAATGGATAGGGGGACAAATTCTAAGTAAAAAATGTTCTATATAGTTTTTTATATAGATCGATATTTTTCGAGCTATTCGCGATTGAAAACTTAGATTTTTCGTGATAAAAATTCATGTTTTTGGACGGTTTTTCGCGAATAAGTCGAAAACGTTAATTAACCAAAAACCGATGCATTTTTCGGGAAAGGCTTATAGAACATTTTTTGTAGTGATTGAAAAGACCATTAAAATGAGCGCTATTAAAAGTCGATTGCATTATAACTATAAGCGAGTTACGATGCAAAAACGGTGGGCCACTCGAATTTTTGAAAAAAAATGCGCTAAAACCCCAGCCATTCCACCAGAATTGATATTGACCATTGTCCCTTTACAAATTACTTTATTTTAGTATTACTCATGTAATCCAAAAGTTTTTCGACATGCTCAGACTTTGCATATTCAAAAAGTAAAGGGTTGAAGGGCTCGGGAGGGGTGGTGCGCGCACTAAAATGCAAACTTCTAACATTTATATCTCTCTTATTTTTTTCCCTACAGAAATAAAGAAAACTAAAATGTTCGTTAAGAAAAAATCCACATTTTTGTACTATATTATTTTTTACGTTTTTTTCTTTAGTTTTAGGTATTTTCAAAATAAGGTATTTTTTAAGAAATTTAAAAATACGTTTTCCATTTTCATCATATTTTTTTCGAAAAATACGCATTCTAACCCGCCCAAACTTTTGGACTACATAAGTAATACTAAAATAAAGTAATTTGTAAAGGGATAATGGTCAATATCAATTCTAGTGGAATGGCTGGTGTTTTATCGCTCATTTTTTTTCAAAAATTCGAGGCGCCCACCGTTTTTGCATCGTAACTCGCTTAGTTATAATGCAATAGACTTTTAACAGTGCTCATTTTAAAGGTCTTTTCAATCACTACAAAAAATGTTCTATACGTTTTTCCCGAAAAATGCATCGGTTTTTCGTTAATTAACGTTGATTACACCGAACCAAGTTGTTGCAAAAAAAATCTTCTTCAACGAGCCATAACTTTTTATTTTGGACCCAGAACATTCATAAAAAACCAATCTCTTTCCTGTTTTCTAAGCTTCATTTTTGGTTATTACAACTTATTTGATAGAACGCGAAGTTTTCGACTTATTCGCGAAAAACCGTCCAAAATAGTACATTGTGTATCTAGGACGAAAAGCGTAACATTCCCAGACGACTGTGAATATTGTTGGGCGAGGCGAATGCCGAGCCCAACAACACAGGAGTCTGGGAATGTTGCTTTTTGTCCAAGATACACATACTATTTTTCCGCCGATCGATACGAGTAATTAAAAAAATTAGAAAATATTACTCGAATATTCCCTGCCTAGGCCGGGAATACTATTCCTGTACAGTTTTATTGTAAATTACCTAGCAACGGCTGATGTAATAGGATATTTGAATTATTCCGGTACAGTTTTATCGTAAATTACCTAGCAACGTCTGATGTAATGGAATGTTTGACTTTGCTCAACAAAATTTTGTCAATAATGCGTCAGTTCTAGTACGATTGGCGGAAAACATACATTTTTATAACGAAAAATCTAAGTTTTCAATCGCGAATAGCTCAAAAAATATCGATCTATCGAAAAAAACTATATAGAACATTTTTTACTTAGAATTTGTCCCTCTATCCATTTCCGGAGTTATTTTGAGTGAACAATTTCCACCCCCGAGAAGGGGTTGCATCCACTCTCAAGGTAAAAGCGCACCTCGGCGCTATGTCACTTTTGCTCCTTGAGCCATCTTCTAACCACTCACCAAATTTCACGTCAATCGGTCAAGGTTCAAAGAATTCGGAGCGGAAAACCTTCAACGACTGGACTATGCTGCGTTGTGCCTTCGACATACGATATATTAAAAGTGCAACGTCTGTTTGTAAACACGGAACTGCTGCTTGTTGCGTGTGTCGCTTACATTTAATTGTTATCACGACACGGAAACTTGACCCATATCTTATCTGGCGCAAGTTATGCAGTTTTTGTGGGCTAGTTGCGTGAACTTTTGTATTTACTGAATTACAGTTTATTTTACACTATTCACTAAAATCCCATGTTCAAATTAGTTTGAACATTCTGGTCGGGTCACTTGATGACAGTCGGGGTTGGTGTGGTCAGGCGTCTGTTGCAGGGGTTGCCTCGCGGACGTTTCCCTTGGCGTGAGGTGTTGCGTATAAGGGTTCCAAACTGAAGTCGTCTTGGCCGGCGCTGGGTTTTGGCTTCTGTTGTCCCTTGATCCGGCAGTTGTGTTTCCATACACAATAGCTTATGCCGCGCAGTAGGCCAATGACCAGTATTGTTACTATACTGCTGATAGACCCTGTCGTAATGGATAGGTGCCTCCAGAGTGTAGTGGATATGTCATGTATTATCTGCTGCTGTCGGGTTAGCAGCACGCTTACGTGACCTGATGTTTCTAGGCTCGGTTCTTCGGCTAAGCTTGGATACTCGATTCCCATTGATTCTGCATGTGATGTAATGTTGACTTGCAGAATTTTATTAAACGTTGCAACGACCGGGATCGTACTAAATGATCGTGCGTACAGAATGTGTTGTCCTGTGTGGATATAGCACTCTGGAGCGATCTGGATGACTCCGGTATCTTCAAGAGTCACTTCCTCTCGTACGTCGTTACAGATGATTGCTGCACTGGTGGCTTTGTTGGCTATAAATATCCATGTGTTTGCCTTGTACTGCTCTTTCCATCTTATTGTGGTGACATTGTAGCGTTGTATGCTACATGGCACTTTTTACAAGCGTTGATACATCTCGTCGATGATGCAGTTGGGGTTTTTCTCGACACTATTTATGACAGTAGGTGTGCACAAATAAGTGTGTTTCTTTATTGGAATGCTGACCTCGAACTTGGATGGCGGTATGCTGAAGTACTGCTGATGGTTGTAGTCCACAGCTAAGGAATACGGGTTGACTGCGATTGTTGCATACTCTCCGCTTCTGATTTGTCTAGGGATGGCGGTGACCTTGATGACTTCGTATTCGGTTACTTCGGTGATATGGAAGTATCCAAATATCTTAATGGCTTCCTTGGTTTGTCCTACCTCCATCTTGTACACTGGCGATGGCAATATTCGTAAGTTTGGTGGTAGCTGCAAGGACAGCTGACTTATTATTGTTGCTATTTCAGCTGGTGATACGAACTCAAATAAATGGCTCCGCTTAAACACTGCGTCAAGCAACTTCTTGTATTTTTCTGCCACTTCCTGCAAATAGTTGCTGGCCACTTGATATGCTGATAACACGTGAACATTTAATTTATTGGCGTCAATGGATCTGTACCAGGCCTTCATTTCGTTAATAAGGTGAATTCCTTGGTTGAATTTTACCCGAAAGTTTTCTAACTTTGTTGTGATCCTGCTCTCTGTATTGTTCACCGTAGTTATTGCTGCTAACATCAACTTTGCTTGGTGACCGGAAGCCTCGATTAGTACCTGCTGATTCTTGTCTATATCAGCGATGTCCTTATACACTTCTTCGTTTACTCCAAACACTGATGTCAGGAACTTCCCTAGTAGTCCTCTTCGTGTTCGGTGTGAAGCTAGTGTCCAGATGCTCCTCATGTCCCACAGGATGTTGATTTGTTGTTCCATTATGTGGTGCATGAGTTCTTCGCAAAATTGGTCTTTCGTCATCTCGTTGCTGTTGTCGCATAATTGTTTGAATTGTTTAGCGGTGGCGTTAATCCCATGCTCGTCCGTGATGAAGGCAGATATCGAATATTCCATCCCTATTCGAATTATCCCTCTATCGAGCGTCGAATTACCCACGTGTTCCACGTATATACCAGGTTGTAACCTTTGCAGCGTATAGTTCGCTATACTGCCGGGAATTACGTGACACATCATGAGCATGCATATAAATACTGCTGAGTGTGTTTTCATATCTTGATTCCGTGCTGATCTTGTGGTAGGTCTGGAACTGCTGGTCCTTGTTTGCACTGGATTGCCCTCGTTGTTTATAGGTAGCTGACAAACCTTTGTTATGGGCCGTTTGATATAACTTCTATCTTTGCTCTGGATTGTCACTACTCTTATTAATCCATCCTTTCCTGGGTGTGTATTAATTATTCGTGCTAACGGCCACTTGTTTGCCGATATGTTGTCTTCCTTAAGGAGTACCAAATCCCCTATTTCTATGTTCTGTCTCGGAGTTTTCCACTTTCCACGTTGCTGTAACCTAGATAGGTATTCTGTTGACCATGCTTTCCAGAAATCTTTTTTCATTTTCTGAAGCAGTTTCCATCTGCTTAAATGATTTTCAGTGACTACGATGTTGTCTGGTTCGGCTGGTGTGATGAGTGCTTGTCCGATCAGGAAGTGTGCTGGGGTGATTGCTGCCATGTCATTTGGATCGTTATTTATTGGTGTCAGCGGTCTTGAGTTTAGACAAGGCTCAATTTGATACAACAGGGTTGTCATCTCTTCGAAGGTGAGTGTATTGTCTCCCACAAAGTTGGTACCGTTGTCACTGTAAATGTGGGCGCATTTTACTCTCCTTGAAGTGAACCTTCTGAATGCTGCTATGAAGGAATTAGCAGTCATGTCGCTCACTGCTTCAATGTGTATGGCCTTTGTGGCCAAACAAATAAAAATGGCAATGTATCCTTTGTAGAACTTGTTGCCTCTTCCTTTGGATACTCTAATTTGGATTGGTCCAGCGTAGTCCAGTCCAGTGTGTGTAAATGGAATGGACGGTGTCACCCGTGCAGGGGGTAGTTGTTCCATTAACTGATGCATAGGTGCTGCCTTAACCCTTGCGCATGTCATGCATCTGTTTATGATTTTGGCAATCGCCTGCTTGGCTCGTACTATCCAGTACTTTCTTCTTATGAAGGCTAACGTAGCTTCATTACCTCCATGTAACGTTTGGTGATGCGCGTTTCTGATGATCAGCTTGGATATATGACTGTTGCTGGCTATGATGATGGGGTGTTTCTCATCGTAAGGTAACAGCGAGTGCTGTATCCTTCCTCCCACTCGAAGAATTCCATCTCCATCTAGGAATGGGTACACGTTGAACAAAGTACTTTTACTGTCTACCATTTTGCCTTGCTGTAGTAGGTGGTGTTCTCTTGGAAAGTCATGCCTTTGTGCTGATTTGGTGATGCACTTTAGGCTATCACGTAGCTCGTTGGTGGTTAGTTGCTGGGCCGCTACTACTTCCTTCCTACATTTTTTCATGAACCGCTTACAGTAAGCGATTACTCTTATCATTTTGTTGAATGATGAGAATCTTTCCATGTCATCTGTCGCCTCACTGATCGCCGCATGAACTGCTACCTGCCGAGGTTTTTTTCTTTCTTCTTCAGTAATACTCACTACTGTTGTTTGGGCATTTATTCGTTCCTGAGTATCTTCCTTTGATAACCATTCAGGGCCGTGGAACCATAACGCTTGGTCACCTAATCTGGATGGTTGTACTCCTCTTGTGACCAGGTCTGCCGGGTTATCTTCCGACTTGACGTGATTCCAGCACAGCTTGCTGACGCACTCGTGAATTGTAGCAACCAGATTTGCTACAAAATTCTTCCATTTTTCTGGACTTCCTTTTATCCAGGATCATTGATCATTGATTCTGTCCAGGCATAAATTTCAATGTTGTCTAACTCCATGGTTGAAATGGTCTTCTTTATTAGTTTGGCTAATAATTCAGCCGAACATAATTCTAGTTTTGGCAGTGTCTTCTTCATCTTGAGGGGTGCCACTTTTGAGTTGGCTGTGAGTAACGTCACTGTCGTGGTTCCTGATGGTGAAGACCTTTTTATGTAAATCGCCGCCCCATAAGCTCATTCTGAGGAATCACAGAAACCATGCATCTCTGTGTGGCCATCCTCTCCATAATTTATCCATCTTGGGATGTGCACTTCCTCTACCTTCGGTAGTTCTTGCCTGAATCTTGACCATCTGTCTTGTATATCCTTGGATAATTCTTTATCTCATGAATACTGTCCGACCCATAATTCTTGTATTAATAACTTAGCAGTTATTATAACTGGTGCTAGCAGTCCTAATGGGTCAAAGGTTTGTGCTATCTCTGAAAGGATCTTCCTTTTCGTTATTTGGCCTTCTGGTTGCTGCTTGACTTTGTATTGTAGTACGTCAAGTGTTGGTGACCAATGTACTCCCAGTGTCTTCCTAGTAGCATCTTCCTTGTCCCCTAATATGATGTTGGTATTTTCTTCAGCTTCTGGAAGGTTACTAGTCCATTTCCTGAGATTAAACCCTCCAGTTTTCAACATCTTGGTTAGTTCGTTTGGGATGCTCCTTGCGTCTTCTTTGGAACTGGCTCCTGTTAGAAGATGTTACGGTACTTTTAGAGCGACCCTCGTATTAGTAAACATTTGCTAGTTGAATTTCTAGCTTTGAGTATTATTAGGTGGCTTTTTGGTAATTTTACATGCTTCAGATTAGGTCTGGTTAGCTGTATCCTAGTTTTAAATATTTTCCTATAATTATTAAGCAGTTTCGTAAGCAACTCCCCTAGTAATTACCCTTATTTTACTAATTAAATTTATTCTGGTTTCATTTCTACAGATATTTAAGCCTGGAGGCTAGGCAACCGCCATTGCAATTATTTTAAACTATTCCTTTTGTTGCTAGAGCAAGGTTATCTCTTGTTGCAGTCATATCTTTCAGGAAGTTTTTTTCTTGATCCACTTGCCCAAAATTTTGTTCTGGTGACCTTTTTGAAGCTGGTGTCGAATTCTGCTTGTTCTTTCCAAGCAAAACTGTCGTGCTAGTTTGTTTTCCCTGCAGCGTAGTGCTTCAAAGAGCCCTTATTGTTGAGCTCATCTCCGAATAGTTTTATGGGAGGATCTATCGTTTTGTTTCGGACGTTCGTAATTGGTATATAGTTACTTACCTTCGTCCTTTCGCTTTTGCGGATCTTTGGGGCCAACTTTGGCGCGTTCCCTTGGCTTCATACCAGCGTTAGGTAAGATAAAGCCTCATCTTCTTAATCGAGGGTTCATTTGGGCATTGTACGTTTTTAGCCAATTCCTGTGTGGGCTAAGCATTCCCCGATCGGCTGCAATTTGCCGGAGTCCAGTCCGTCGACCTAGGCCCCTGAAACTGTCCAATTGTCTGTTGATTTCGCAACGCCTGAGGGCTACATTGGGAAATACGTGACTGCATTACACCTACCCTATCTGCAGTTCACTTATTGCCTTCTTCGCTTGCACCGCAGCTGCCGACGAAACCTTCGCTCCCTGGCCGCCTCCTGCAGCGCACCACTACATGGAAGCCGACGGAAAGGTTAGATCGTGCCTTCTTGCAGGCAAAACGCTAACATAATTATTTCATATTGCGCCTGGTGTATTTTATGATAGTATAGTAGTGCTTCGTATAGATAGAATTTAGGGCACGCTTGACGGATCGTACCCCCCGTGCATTTCGCTTTTTTGTATGTGCTTTCGTTTCAGTTATTAATGTTAGGGCTGCCGTAAAATTCATGCGGTCACTTTTTGCAGTTTAGTGATTAAAGTCAATTAGGCTCACCAAGGTTCTGTTAGCCTTGACTCCGCTGCTTCACAGTGGGGCCTCCTGCAAATTAATTGCTGATTAGATACCATAGGACTCCGAGCTTTGATAGCATCCTATTTGAATGTTGCTTTTCACTTACCTGGTAGGATATGGTAGCTGTGATTAACCGCTTAGTGCGTTGAGCCTTCGGCTCCCGTATATATATTTAATTGTAGACGCGTATTTACGTTTTTCTATTTTGCTCGCACGCCGCCATTTGCGGTTCGAAATTCTACAGAGCGAAGATAGCCGCTAGACGACGGTAGTGGTTAGTGAATCGACCACGGAAGCCGTAGATTCAAATTCAAGTCTCCGCGACCCGGTTATTTATTTTACGCCTTTATGAAATTTGTTAAAGAGCAGATACAAGTTTTGCTACTTGTTTCATGAATACCCTGATGCCTTTTTATTATTAAGGACCTCGGCGTAAGGTGTGGCCACGCTAGACGTACGTTGCTTCCGACCGCTAGAAATTTTGGAGCGTAGTTTTGTCAATTAGAGCTAACATTCGGGGCTAAATATTAGCTATGTTATACTTGCATTGCTCTATACCGGCGTATTAGTTGTTGTGCCCGCTCTGACACACACACACATATATATATATATATATATATATATATATATATATATATATTGCTGTGTTATTTACAGGTCACGAATCACTACAGCCTTTTAAGGTTAAACATTTTAATTTTGTTAGCAAATAGTACTAGGTTAAAACGATATGTTTCAAATTAAATAATGAATATAAACACTGCTGGCATGTGACTCAATGTGAAAGGATTATAACAGTAATTTAAACGTCAGTGGTCATAAACAAATACAATTTAATAGTTCTTAGCAAGGCCAAAGGGTTAGATTGTCATTAACTAATACACAATAATGTAAATATAGTCTCAAATCAATCCATTAAACGAGCATTCGATTACACCAAAATTATAAATGGGCAAGTGCACTGAGTAGGTGCGAAACACCTGGGATATAGTGCGACAAGTGTATTTCCGGTGAACGGGTAATGCAGTGTGTGTGCCGTAATCCCACGTCGACATCAAGCTGGAAGGACCATCTGCACATGGAACTGCACAGGTTCCAGGCACTGTAGCAGGCAGGGGACCTGGACGACTCGAGCAACTGGTTCTGGGCGCTCGGATGCAGACGGCAGGCCACAGGAGGACATGGGGTGTCGGAACGCATGGCAGTAACATGGAGCAGTTTCAATCAAGGGCGAATTCTCCTGAAATAACAATAGCCACGTGAAATAGCTGGAAACATCAACAAAAGCTAATCATACCTGTGGCAACACCTGGGTTAAACTGGGATCTCAACGCCAAAGACAAATAAGGCCGGAATGTCGTTGCAGGTAGCGTTCCTCCAAAGCAATATAACGTAATCAGCAGGTGCATGGATCGTCAGCAATCCAAATGCATCCACAAAGGGATGTTAGTTAGCGTTCCTCCAAATGAATATAACAAGATCACCTGGTGCCGTTGTTTGTCAGCGGTCCTCCAAAACGTGTGCCAAGGGCGCATATTAGTTAGAGAGACCTGTACATGTAATTAAGTTAGCGAAATATGTAGAATTAGTTTTGTAGTCATTTAATTAGTTACTAGATTAATTTTCCCGCTTTATTTGTTAGCGTGGCGTGCATAGAAAAGCCCGCGAAATTACACAATAGATACAGTATTTGTTAATGGGTGGCTGTTTCCTGCCATATATATCAAGTGTCAACCCATATTTCACGTGTCAAAGTAACGAGTCTTTGTCAAAATTCCCGCCATATAGACATATGTTCCAACGGTCAGTTGGCGCGAATGTGATCCTAATTGACCCAACGGAAAAATGTGCGTCATGTGGCATGTTACGAACCAATTAGAGAGAATTAGCCCAGAGTGTGGGCGTTTTCAACCTTTCTAGGGCTATATAAGCCTTTTCGCGCCCTTGAGGAGAGGCTTGTGCGGGCTTGTCTGCTTATGTTCTGTTATTATACTTGAAGCTGATGAATTTGTATCACGTTGTTGTTACTTGACAAGCGCTGAAAATAAAACGAGTGTTTTTTCTAAGTGTTGTTTGGTTTCTACGCGAGAAAAATTAAGTCAGCTTACCTCGTCATACAAGCGTCTACAATCCTGCGGGGCACAAACCACGAGCGAGGACAACTAAACAAAGAATCACCAAGCCGCTGACGACAACACCTGTTGATGACACCACGATCGCCGCCATTGAAATCTGCAAATCTCGAAACGATCTACGATCGATTCGCGCCGGCGCACAGCAGGGAGTCCAGGACCGTACTTCGCATTTGGTAACGTTCTCTGAGTTATTCTGCTGCATGAATTGCCCGAAAATTTTGATTTTATTGCCGTTATAAAAGTGTAAGAAATGATTTGAGAGTAGGATTAAATCAAAGCAATCATCTCTTTGACCATCAACCCCTAGGAACCGGCGAAAAAAGAGCAATTAATCTGTATAAATTTCCATAACCCTGAGTATTGCATTTCAAATTGAGTCACATGCAGATTATTTACTAAACAAGTAAGGGCTGTTTGTGGTATCCCAAGGCTATGCTTCGTGAGCTAAAATAAGATTACAGGTAAGGTGTAAATTTCATTTAGGCATCTCCTTTTGTGCGAGGGCTTAATAAGCAATTAAGTAATTAGCCATTAAAAAAGGGGGGTGTAAATTTAGGGGTATCACGGCAATATATATTAACATTGTTTTTTTTTATTCATTGCCTTCCTGGCCCCCGTGCCTGCTCGGCTACTCTTTTTTTATTTTAACAAGTATTTTGTTGTCGCTTATGCTGCGCTCACCTTACATGTATTTATACATGCTGTACTTCCTTTTTTTGTATATATTTTGGTATGTTTGCACTTTAGTACCCACCAACTACTAATTAAAGTTGTGATATTTTCTTTGGTTGTTGATTTGTTTACTTTTGTTATGCTGGACTTATCTGCTACCCTGTGTACGGTCCGGCACAAGGATTAGATCTGAGTCGAGGACCTGGCGCCCTCTCCTATTTTTTTATTCTCTTTCAGCATAGCTGGAACCCTGCGACCCTCGCGGCGAGCTAGCCCAACTAGGCCGATAGTTACCAGCCGGCAAAATAACAACTACAACTTTTGCCAAAAGGTAAGACCGTCCAATTATCCTTCCTCACAAAGATCGTCTACATAGAAGTCCCTCAAGGCAATCTGAGAACCTCCTCGGAATCGGGATTGTTCATCTTTGGCCAACTGCTGCAACGTCCGAACTGCCAGGTAAGGAGCTGCGGTTGTGCCATAACTCACTGTTTTAGCTGATACTCTTGGAGTGGTTCTGTTTGCAAGAACCTCCACACAATTTTCTGGAAGTGCTGATCATCCTCAGCTATCTGTATTTGTCTATACATCTTCTCAATGTCTGCGGTTAATGCAAACTCGTGTTTCCTCCATCTTAGAAGGATATCTATTAAATCTTGCTGTAGGCTTGGCCCAGTGTACATCATTTGGTTCAGGCTTCTCCCATTTGATGACTTGGATGAAGCGTCAAAGACTACTCTTAACTTGGTTGTATCACTGTCCTCCTTTATGACAGCTTGGTGAGGAATGTAGTATCCTCCTCTTGATTTATTTTCCTCATGTGACCCAAGGAAATGTATTCCCTCATGAACTCTTTATATTCGGACTCTAATTTTCTGTTAGTCTCGAATCGTTTTTCAATTTGCAGCATTCTGGCCACTGCTCTTCTCCTTGACTCGCCCAAATGACTTGGGTCCTCCTTGAATGGTATTTTTACCACATAGGTTCCATCTTGCTTCCGAAAATGGGATTCCTCGAACTGCTGTTCACAGTCTTGATCTTTCTGAGAGATAGGTTTCTCCCTTGAGACCTCTTCTATTTCCCAGAATTTTCTGAGTTGGTGATCTTCTTCTAGGTTAGATACCATGCTCACCACTCTCATGTTGGGTTGTTTTGCTGCCTCTACCGCCCCAGATAAGATCCATCCTAATTCTGTCCTTTGCGCCATCATCCCTTGTCTTGTCTTCTTGACCCCTTCTAGGAGTATATCCTTGTATAGATCGGCTCCTATCAGGATCTCTACTGGACCTGGCATGTTGTAGGTAGGATCGGCCAGTAGGCAGTGTTCCCATGCGTCCTTCTCCTTTTCCACGATTGTATTCCTTGGCAACGTCCCTGTCAATCTTGCCATTATAAGCAGATCCCCATACATTCGGAAGTTGCTGGAAAATCGTGGTCTCATTTCTACTTCAATCTTTCCTTTGGATTTCCCTGCTTTGCTTTTTCCTAGCCCTTTGATGTCTGCTTTGATTTTAATTCTTGGTAATGCCAATAGTTGTGCTGCTTCTTCAGTTATAAATGATGCCGTGATCCTGGATCGACCAAAGCTCTCAACAGTTCATAATGTCCTCCGGCTGCCTTTACTTTTAAAAATGCCGTGGCTAGCAGAACTTCCTTCTGGTTGGGATTTTTAGATTTTCTGCTAACTAGGCTGCTTACTTCTTCCACTGTTTGTCCGGAGGTGGAGGCCACTTGGGATTTCCTATTTGGCTGCTGCTGTGATTTTGTAATAACCTGTTGAGGACATCTTACCGGAGTTTTGCTCCATTCCTTATGCAGCATAGTATGGTGCCATTTGTCGCAGTTCTGGTATTTGTTCGAATTGTAGCTTTTTTCATTCTCCTTGTGGACTAAACATCTCACACACAGCCGATGACGCCTGATGGTTTGGTATCGATCGTCACTGTTCATGGAAATGAATTTCGGGCACTGTGTGATCTTGTGGCTGTTGTTGCAGATCCGACATATACTGATGCTTGCTTGATAACTCCTTACTGGCCATGGTTTTCTTGTTGATTCTGACATTTTAATTGGTTTTGTGATTTCCAGCATCCTTTTGGAATCTTGAATTGCCTCAAGTGATTGGAACGTTTTTTCCAAAAACTTCAACATGTTTGCCAGATCCTGGATCTCTCGAGAATTCGTCAGCGACTGTTCATATAACTTCTTTGTATTCTTGTCTAGCTTCTTTACCAGCAGATGTGCTATCATTGGTCCCCATGACTCAGCATTCACGCCCATGTTGGATATGGCACGTAAACTTTCCAATGTGGTGTCATGCAGCTGTTTTAGGGTAGCTGCTGATTCACAATTCAAGTTGGGCAGTTCTAATATGTTGTCTAAAAATTTGGAAAACAAAATTCTTTTGTTATTATACCTGCTTTTTAGTAGGTCCCATGCGGTTTCATAGTTAGCATCCGATGCGTCGAGATGTTTTATTAATTTACTTGCCTCGCCTCTGAGGTGAGTTTTGAGGTACTGAATTTTTTCTGCATTGCCTAATGTGGCATTGTTGTGGATGAGTCACCCAAAAATGTCGTGGAACGTGGTCCAGTTCTCATAATTTCCTCCAAACATCGGCATTGTGATTTTGGCCAGTGGGATGGCCACTTCTTCTCGTGCTCGTGGTTGTTCACTTCTCGGGATGCTACTTATTTTGTTAAATATTTGCGCTATTACTTCATTGTAACGCTCTCGCATCTGATTGTAAACACCATCCGTGAAGTAATCCTCCGCAAATTCTTGCTCACATCCGAGGATTTTCTTATGCAGGCTCATAATATTCTCCCACTGGTCGGAAATCTTGTTGGTTTTATACTCATAGAACATTTTTGTCTGGACTTGTTCCAATGCTAACATTGCATCGTCAAGTACCTCGCTAAATAACTGCATTTCAATTTCTTGCTTCTTGAGTCTGCCCACTTGTTCGATGGGGTTTTCCTTTTTCTTGGTTTCTAATCCGTTACTCTCATCACTGGCTAGGTTTAGCTTCTCCTGCCATTCGTGTATGTAATCTGAAGTTATTTGAAATCTTTCTTTCACCTGGCTGTAGAAATCCTTTTTTATGTATTCATGATCAGCTGGAAGTCGCTTCCGTAGTTCCATGTCACCGCTCTCGAATGCCTTCCACAATTCTTCTAATTCATCCTCTTTCTTGGCTAGGTACATCGGATTCTTTCTGCTTCCGGAATCCTTCTTCATATTTGTGAACAGTTGGCACATTTTGTCCGCCAGCTGCTTCTGCTCCTTTATAATTGACTCCATGTCGATGCGGCCTTTTTATTGACGTTGGTACTAAAACTGGCTTAATAAGTAGTATCTTACCATTTTACGTACTTTCGAAGTTCTTAGCGAATCGATTGCCGCTGAAGAATCTTCTCGCTGTGCTGCGGAAGCCCTTGGAAGTTAGTAGCAGGACTTATGCTGCTATCACTAATTCTCGCCTTTTCCTGTGGCGGAATTTCTATTGATTGAGTCGTAGGACGCTTTCTCCTTGGCGACGGCTCAATTTGAACTTTTCCCTAATCTTTACACAGAAGAGTACATACCAATCTTGTTGCGAGTCCTCCAAAATTTTCCTACGGATATGGCAGATCCGGTCCAGTTGCTTACTTGCCCAGAATTTTGAATCTGTTCCGCGTGTCCAGGACTCTTGATTGATGCACTAACTTCTTTTCAGCCTCCAATTGGTTGGCTTGAGGATTTTTACCCAAAAAATCCAGTTTCCTCTTGTCCGGGGAGTGGTTGGCTTGTAGGACCAATGTCTTCTCCAAATTCCGGCTTCTTCGTGATCGGGGAGTTGTTGGCTCGAAGGACCAATGTAAAAGATGTGGCCCAAATTATTTGGAACTTAGCACCTCTTATGTTTGTTTTAAAACCAGTTTAGGTTTATTTGATAGGAGATGGAGTTTATTTTGTTGTTAAGAGATAGGGGGAAGTAGCTAGGCCTGGCTACCTCGTTATGAAAATTTTAGCCTGTGTTCAATCCCATCAATGAATATACACAATCGTGGTTAAAGGTATATTGAAGTCTTAGTCCTATTACAGCGTATATATACAAAAAATGTATGCCATGTTTTTATGGCCTAATATTGAAATCACAATCATACATGTTTAAATTAACGTAATTCTGAATGCTAGAGTTTGTTATGTTAACCCACTAGCACTGCAGAATTGCTGCGTTTTGCCTTCGACATACGATATATTAAAAGTGCAACGTCTGTAAACACGGAACTGCTGCTTGTTGCGTGTGTCGCTTACATTTAATTGCTATCACGACACGGAAACTTGACCCATATCTTATCTGGTGCAAGTTATGCAGTTTTTGTGGGCTAATTGCGTGAACTTTTGTATTTACTGGATTACAGTTTATTTTACACTATTCACTAAAATCCCATGTTCAAATTAGTTTGCACAGTAAGTAACATCAAGGATTGCTTGAATGTATGATTCCTAAGACGTTATATGTAGTTGCATGGTTACCATGAAATTGAGGCGGAAATAATTTGAACATCCCTAGGGAGTTATGAGTAGCTTTTCGTATTTTGTATCTATGACGAAAATAAACTATCATATTGTGAGTATGTAAATAAATTACACCTGAAATAAATATTGAATTTTAATTTTATTCGGGTGTGGAAAAAACGAAATCTGCATATCAGGAAGTAAATGTCTGACTAGTTTTGAACTCTATTGTTGGGGCTGCAAACTCGTTCTCAACTGGTAAATGCTATTTACGTCGATAACTATTTTTGTACTACCAGTCATGTGTTTTGTACAGGAACTACTTGTATGTCATGTATGTTTCACTTACAGACTAAGGTAACAAAGTTTTGTACTACCTATAAAGCCTTACTTTATTCTCTCAAAAAAGCCACTAAAGTGTCACTTTTTCTGCCAAAGGAAAAAATAGTATATTATGTTATTAGGAGCAAAAGTTATACTTTATGTGGCGTGGCTGGACGGTTTATCTGCGAAGCTTTCGAGGCGGATAAGTACAGCTAAGCCACATAAAGATACTTTTGCTCCGAATGCCATAAAGTATTTTTTCTTCAAACGTTTATAACAAATTATATACGTGTTGGACAAAATCCAAAAAAATTACTTGATCTCGTTAGAGGAGATAATAACTATCTGCCGCTGACGAGCGACAGATAAAGTGTTTAGATGCCATGGCAATGAAGTGAAAGTTTAGCATCATCAATCAAGCAGTATACTTAATGTCCAATTTTACTGACGATTGAAGGAAAATATTAAAACGATTTTCACCATTCTAACTAATAAATTGCTAAACTGCCAAATATGTTTTGTCACCATCAGAAACTACTATTTTAATTTTCAGGTTTTAAAAAACTGCATTTTCACGTTGACAGCACATTTGTTACGGTACAAAACCGATTTTACGACACTTCCGATTAGGGAGTGTCAATAACCTATATCACGTTCAGGAAAATGTCACTGCGTGGCCTAAATACTCATGGACAGGCTAATAACCGCGGCTGAATACGCTCAGGGAGATGGGCGAGGTTCTTTGAACAGGATGCCTTAGGGACAAGCGTGACGACATATACAGGGCGTTGATAAATAAGAGGGCGCCACGAGTTTCGAGTATAGATTGAAACCCACGTCTGACAGAAACCCGAAGGGCCAAAGGGATTTGGAGGGCGTGTAGCTACGAAGCTCCATGCAGATGACAGCTATAGCGTTGGAACCTACCTTGTCGCACACAAGATTCGGCCAGGATGCGCTTTACAAAAATCATATACGGAATGCCGCTCGGGCAATAACATGACACAGTATTACAAGTATGTAAATCGAAACACAGCATAAAGAAAACGGATCAGTAACATTTAACAAATGGGGTCTATTGGTCATTAAACTTACAGAAATATATCCATGAAATTTTACAGTAATGGGTGCATTTTTGTAAAAAATAAGGGTTAGTAAACGGCGACGCATAACAAAATCCCAAGCGCGCTGCGTATTAGCAGGGCGCGCTGGTGATTTGACAAAGGAAACGGGCTAAGCCCTACAACTTTAATCTACTCTTGAGCTCGCCAAAGGCGCAATATGCACACACTAAATAACAATGCGAAATGCACAGTTTTAGACTGCGCATGAGCTTGCCAAAGGGGCAACGCTCGCACACTAAATAACAATGTGAAATGCAAAGTTTTAAGTTACGCGTGAGTTCTCCAGAGGGGCAGCGCTCGCACGCTAAATAACAATGTGAAATACAAACAGATTTATAGTAAATAAATACGCGACCAAACGCGTGAGCTACAAACAGCTCACCTTGACGACACCACTAGAATTCAGTTCACAAACACGTGAGGCGCGGGGTCTTCAACAACACGCACTTGATTAACATGCGAGGAGATATCTTGGCGCTCCGCGGGCGGGGACGTTCACATGCAGATCTTAAAAATCAAAACAATACAAGTACAGTACCTTTGCTTTGCTTGGGGTACCACGTCGCTCTAGCTGTCGGGCAGAAGGCTTCCAAAGTTACGAAAATGATGGTCGAATTTGGCTGCCAAAAGGTCGCTTAAATGCGACGCACACTGAAGTGGACTCGGAACGTCAGCGGTAATGGAGGCCCAATGGATTTCTCGATAAAGCGACGGTGCGTCCGGAAGCATTGACAGGAAACGCCGGAACACACGTAATTTAACCGGGGATTAAGCCGTCATCCTTTAGATTATCCACACAGACGGTTAAAGGGGCCAACAGCCTACCTCGCGACGGTACACAGAAGGACGCCGAAAGTAGAAGACAACGCTCGCTTTCTCGACTGTCCCTAAAACGTTGCAAAATCACATTAATTTTTGAATCTGTAAGCTGGGAGTGCAAAAAATAGCCGATCCATGTCTCTGTTTTAGGCCCTATTGTATTTGTACCAATTAGTTACATTTGTACCAGTTAGTTCATTCTGAATTGATAACTGCTCTTTGGTAGCTTTGAAAATATTGGAAATTCGTACATGACTGAATACAGTTTTTCCCTTGTAAAGTTATTATAGGCGTAGCAGTAAGCTGTCAGTTTTATACTCCCATGCTTTTTCTAAAATTTGAACTGACGGTAACTAATCGCTGGTTGATTTACTGAGTCTAAACTTAGCCTGGTATTTCCCTATCACGTAAGAGCGATACTCCTACATAATTCTTACAGGTAAGTTTATTCTTCCTATTCTCATATATAGACTTTATTGCCAGTCTTTTGGGCATTACTTCTTCTTCTACTTTTAAATAGGCGATTCGCCTGTGTTTTTACTGGATATTTTTTATAATTGTGCCTCCTGTGATACTGACTGCCAGCTATCCTGCCAGCGTTTGGGTGGTCTTCCTGGGGGTCGCCTGCCGTTTTTTTTCGTTGCGGGCTATCTTGGCTGGTCTGGTGTCTGCCATTCTGGTGAGGTGCGTTCCACTCACGTCTTCGTCCCCTTACCCAGCGCACCACATCTCCTACTTCATATTTTTTCCGTATATATGTGTTTCTTTGTCTATCCCAGAGAGTATATCCAGAAATTGCTCTCAGTAACTTAATTTCAGTTGTTCTCATCTGTCTCTTGGTTATCGTATTATCAGCCCTAGCCTCAGCTCCGTAGGTCGCTATTGATCTTACACGTTTTGTAGACTCTAGTTTTGGTTTCGATAGATATATGTTTAGTTCTCCATATTACTTGCCTCCGATGTCCTGAAATTGTTGCCGCTTTGTTGCTTTGATGTCGAGTTTCTCCCTTAAGATTTCCATGGCTCGTTATTCTTGTGTCTAAATAATCGAAGGACATTACTTGCTCCACTGAGGTGTTGTCAAGTGTCAGTTTGCATTGCAGAGGTTCTTTGGAGGTCGTTCTCCGATTCACCTAATAGAACTGCGTCATCTGCATAACAAAGGATGCTTATATTACTGTTGCCAAGTCCATATCCTATTCCACAATTTTTAACGGAGTTTATAATGTTATCCATGAGGCTGAGACTGTCTCCCTGGCAAATACTGGTGTTTGTTTTTGTCCTTGGTTAGGTTATTGTTCACACGTATATTTGTGGTATGGTTAGTATTTAGGTCTTTTATAATTCGTATGTATTCTGTAGGGACTTGTTTTTCTGTTAATATTTGTAAAACGTTTTTAAGGTGTATTCGATCAAAAGCTTTCACGAGGTCCACGAAGCAGATGCAGGCAGGTGTTTGGTATTTTAAGGCTTTCTCTGTCATTTGTCTTAACATGAAGATATCGTCCACTGCTGAACGGTTTTTCTGAAACCCTTGCTGTTCTTTATTTATTAGTACGATCGACGACATTTCCGTTGCAAGTATACTTATAAGTAGTTTCAATGCTGAGTTTAATAGCGTTATGCCCCTATAATTTGAAGGTTGTGCTTTATCTCTTTTCTTGAATACGGGGATTGTGATACTTCTCTTCCATTCAGATGCAATCTTTCCTTGATCCAATATCTTCTGGAATAATATAGCGGCACCAGAGATACTCCTCCGTATTTAATAAACTCGTTACATATTTGGTTAGGGGTCTTTCTATTTTTGAGTTTGGCGATTGCAGTTCTGATTTGTTTTTCTATAATTTTAGTTGAATGGGCATTACTTCGGTTTGCCAAATTAGTGCTATGATTTGATATACTACTATAGCAATGCAATCGCCTCCATACTTGAACAGCTCTGCAGGTATTACTCTTGGTGACTTGGTTGGATTTGAATTAGTTGTCTAATTTGTTGCATGGACGGGAGTAAAATTTACAATTTTCTAGAAATTTTGGTGTAAAGAAAAAGTTTTTCCCCAGATATAAAGGGGAAAATACAGAAGGAAACGAAGTTGCCATTTTAGGTATCTTGAATCATTATTGTATAGTAACCATTTGTTTATTGGTGGTTTTTGAATTTTTGTATTGTTTGAATTAATTGTGAAGTGAGAGTCACTGTATCGTAAATCCCTTAATCCATAACAATAGTGAAATTTGAAATTTAGAACAGCTAAAAGAGTGAGGCTGCAACGTTCATAAACAATTCAAAGACATGCTGAAGTAAGTAAAGATATAAGAACAAAATGTTGGCATATAGAGAACTAAAAATCTATAATGAAAAAAAAACTAATGACATCCTCCTCAAAGGTACAAATTAGGTACAATAATCACACCCCAATACAGAACAATCAGATATGAATGAAAAACACTGCTAACAGATGATCATAATATAAAACAGCGATAGAAAAGCTACTGCAAAAAAACTGATTAAAGATGGAAATGTAGAAAATAGTGACAACAAACCAACTCGAACTTTTTAAGGTGATTTGTTTAAACTGCCAATTTGTGAAACAACTAATGACATCTTCTGGGGTTTCATAGTTAATCTGCTGGAATTGCAGTTCTACGTTTTCTGGCCTTTTATTATCGACAGCTTCAGGGCAATTTCTTCAGAAATTGCATCAGCTGAGCGTTCGTCCGCGATAATACGTGTCAAATTAGCGCACGTGCACTCCTTTACGATTTTAGCGGCCACGATAGAATTTTCTATCGTGTTGCAATAAGGTGATTTCGGCGGCTAGCCTAATTATAGCGGGCGATAGGAAGTCAAGGTAGCGTATTAAGCATTTCATTTCCCAAAGAATCTAATATCAAATGACTTGTCAGCTCATTCAAAGTTGCATTCGAAGAAAGTTTGTTATCACAGGTGCGACTAGGCAAAATGGTAAAGACCGATTTCTTTGTGCTCCCAGTTTTAGGCGTTGCTAAAACGCCAGAAAGCTATTCAGATGACCATTAACGGCTCCATAAATCCTAAGGCAGGGCAACCGGCGAACGCGTTTTATTTGTAAGCGGAATTGCGCGTTCACATTTCGAGGCTGAGGACAACGGGTTGTAGGATATGCATACTTGATCGAAGCCCTTGCAGGGGGATCTGCCAACCTCATGTTATTAATCAGCAAGATGTCATGAAGCACCAATATCAATGCAATCATCTGACATCCCCTACCTTTTCTTTCCAATTCGAGATCACATGGAGCCCCAGTTTTCAAGAGTTAGTTACCAAAACTTCTTAGGTAAAGGGCGTGAGTTTCTTATCGAAAGACCGTTGTCTTCAAATCGCTTTGTGCGGCTAACTCAAAAACTCCATTGTGCGCAAATGTTAGCGTTTGCCGAAGTCTTCGTCGTATTGCCTGCATCCCCGTTCTCAGATTTGATACCGCCTTCCTGAGTGGAAATCGCCGCTTGCTTTGTTGAAGTCTATCTTTTTCCCGACTGGATCTGCTAGCCACAGTAGCTTTTTAATCGACAGCAAGTGTGCGACGGGACCGGTGGTGCCCTATCAAACAACAGAGCCACCGCTAGGATTACAGACAGGTACTGTGTCGTAATTAATTGCTGATTTCGGTGCTACCGTTTAAAGTGCTGCGACCAGTTAAAATAGATGTGGCGTTCTTCAAAAACACTGAATAACGCCGTGATTTAGTTATGACACCAGTTTTTCAAATTAGTAAGAGATCTATATCTAAATGCCAGGAGTCAATAGCTGTCGCCTTATTATTAGAATGTGAATGACGTCATATTTATACGCATAGGAATAACATTGTTCTTTGGTTTTTATTTAGTCGATGTTTATTGTATGTATTCACAGCCAATATAGATAAGTTAATTTAATCTTTGCTTTTTACTGTATGTGCATGCGACTTTCCCTTTGTGTGTTTACTTTTGTGAAGGATTTTAACGACCTGCAGGGTAAAAAGATAGGTCTCTGGAGGCACCAAGCTGTGCTGCCACACATCGCTGTGAATAGGCGGAGGGACTGTTTCCCCGTTTCAGGCGTCAAGGGAGCAGTTATATTTTTAAAGTCTGTAGCACCCTTTTTAACATCCTTTATCTAATAGACTTCTCTGTCCGGGACGCTGTTTTGTCTGTCCGGGACGCTGTTTTGTCTGTCCGGGACGCTATTTCAGCAGCCAAACCGTAAGAGATAGAGAAAAAAGTTATTAAAGTTATATGTTTGAAATGGTCATGTCAGGTCAGGAACCGAATTTCAGTCACGTGACACTTCCGGTTTTCGATAAATCACGTTTTCATTTAATACGCGTTCTGTTTGAAAAACGGTGTTTTTTGTTTTATTAAAGGACATTTGTCTCACTGGTTGCTAGTCAATAACTAATTCACCAAGTCATCACCTTAATTTACATTTATCGAATCAAACCACTTCCTCTCTAATGAGCAGCTGGCAAAACTCTTGTTACAGGGACATTTGTAACGTAGTTGGGACAAATTTTTGCTTGTGTATTATCGAATTGTCTATTTAATTAGCGATCCTGTGAGGATCTAAGAGCACAACAATATTCCGCAATCTACAGCTCAGAGCTTTGTAGTTGGGTTGCTATGAGATACGTCGTTTCCACTAGCCACCAGATAGCTAATCCTTCCAGGGCAGATTTCTGGTAGCAAAGCGCTCATACAAATCAAGACAGTGGCACATCTTCCCAGTAGGGCCAAAAGTTCTGAAACTACCTGCATAGCGGAGCTCCGAACAGCGCTATTTCGTTGCCCAGGTGGCACAACTATTTCTGCAGTCAACGCTTATCGTTTCATGTTGTTTACCCGCTCATAGATTTGGCACTCAGTGTAGTTAATATCGATTAATCCTGGAACAAGTTTCGACCTAGGACCACACATTACTATATATGATGTAAAAAATGCCCTAGCAAAACTAAAACTGTACAAATCTTCTGGAGAAAATAACATCGTGATACCCACAATCTGCAAACTGCAGTCTTATAAGTGGCCAACGATTGGACAAGTTTTCATAGTAAAGAACCTAAAGATCGTTGTGAATATTATAGAACAATTTCGCATGCAAAGCAATGCTGCAAATAATACTAGAATGACTGAAAATGTATCTTTTACCAGAAATACCACAAGAACAGGCAGCCTTTATGGCACAAAGGGGTACAAGGGAGCAGATATTAAATATGCCTCAAATCGTAGAAAAGTACAGAGAATACAATATCAAAGGCTGTTTGCTTCTTAGATTGCAGCAAAGCATTCAGCTGTATGCGATGGTGAAGAACGTGGACGATACTGGCAGAAAATGATAATTCCACCACATTTTATTATTTGAATTAAAAATTTATATGAAAACAGTGAAGCAAGAGCCGAGGCTGACAATTACTTGTTCCATCCTATTTAATATCTATGGTGAATGGATAATCACACAAGTCACAGATAAATGGATCGGCGGCATTACAATAGGTAGCACAAAAATTTACAATACGGCGATGACACCGCAACTCCTTGCTGCAACTGAAAAAGAACTAACTAATTTGGTTAATATAATTTTAATAAATCAACATCTCGCGTTGAGTATCTTTAAGATCTTGTCAAAGTATATTTCCTACTTTTCTACGCTGCATTAATTTCAATTCAAAAAGTTATCCGTTGAAGCGCTTACAGAATTAAGAAAAACATGTGGTTTCAGTCTACGTTTTACGACTTGTTAGTTGAACTTCTCCTAATCACACGTGCGTCCAGACTTAAAACACCAGGTATAAGTCGAGATGCTGTGGCTAGCAGGCAATTTAAAGTTTCTACGCTATGAGAGCGACGAAGTGTCTTAGGAATAAAAAGAGATGGATATAGGCAGAGTCACGGACAGATGTAGTGAGGGGAGTAGACGAAGCCTAATGTGAAAGGTAGGGACGTATGGCACTCGGAACAGAACAGAGGTAAACATTTTTCTGCGAATGTGAGCCGAGTGCCCCAGGTCCTCATAGTTTCTTTATGGGTCACCGTGGAAACTAAAATGCGAGGGAGGTTTCTTTCTTGTCGATGTTGTATTAGCAATTAGTCATTCTTTGGGGTTGAAGTTGGAATATAACTTAAGCCTCGTGTTGCTAGAGCTATTTCGAAAATTTACTCGAGGAAGGAGAGCTTTACTACCCACGGCTGCATCTATTCGTCTCAAAGCCACCAAACAGCTGTAATTTGGGTGTGCTACTTCAGTCAAAGCTAATTTTGAAGAAACCATGCCCTCTTTGTCATCCACTTGAGATCAGCTTTCTCGATCTAATTCATTTGTACTAGATTTTACAGTGCTTTAGCGAGTTGTGAGTTTTCTCCTGTAATGTGCATAAATTGGGGACGCTTGCTCAATCAGATACTGACTTCATTCAATGTTATTATTTGTTGTTTTCAATTTTGGGGCTCTTTTAGCTCTGTCATATGATTCATTTTGGATTCGTAACACTACGGAGCCGGACATTTGGGCGAGGCCGTTTGGGCGCGGCCGTTCGGGCGCGGCCGTTTGGGCGCGAAGACACTTGGGCGCAGAGCCACTTGGGCGCGAGACATTTGGGCGCGAGGAAATTAATTAACGTATATTAGTATTAGCTAGCTTTACTATTCATATGTCTGAAAATTTATTTTAAATAACGAAAATTACCTAAAGCACGTCCAAGGAGGTGGCGGGAGGCAAAAATTTAGTATAGAAATATTAATTGTCAAAAATTAGAATATTATTAAAGCAAGTTAAAAATTTTAACTTTCCGGTGAATACTAGCAAATCTTTTGGGGAGATTTATTACATTAAAATAATAAGTAACAAAGAATAAATGAATAGAGATTGGGTACAAACACAGCTATTGATGAACCATCCAACCATTCGGAGATTCGTCGACAGCCTGAAAACTATTCAACGAAGGAGAGATGTTGCTTATGAACAGTTACTTGCGGGAAATGAGCCCACTGAAAAAAAAACAAAAATTTATCCAGTCTGAGAGAAAATAAAAAATTTGGTTAAAGATTATAATAATCAATATAATCATGTAGACGGCGTAAACAATAGGGACATTCTAGAATTTTTAAGAGGCATTTTGTACAATTATGAAATAAATGCGTGGATACTTCTTGTTTATATTTTAAAAAATTGTATACATTTACTTTAAGAATAATATGTATTATAATGGTAAAAATGTCAAAAATTAATTTTGATTATTAAAATTAATCTTTTTATATGATTATTTATTATTATTCTTATTTCTGCTTTTATCTTCAGTTAGTCGGTTTATAACATAACGAAAATAATTGATTACTTTAAAATTTAAGGTTTATTGTTAAGTATTATCATTATAAACAAAACTCGAAGTCGACTAGTTTCGGTCAAAACAGATCACATATTAGAATCATATTAAACATTAGAACCATCAATCGATTAAATATAGCACAGCATTATTCATTTACCAGCACAATAAGTGAATTTTTATTTAAAATTATTTTCAACACCTATATATAATCTATTTCCATCTTTATTACAATTCAGAATTATTATTTCATATCTAACATAGGTACTGCCTTTTTTATGTATTCAGAATTATTTCAAAACTAATCTAATATTCTACCTTCTTTATTTTTATTAGGATTCATTTCGAAATTTATCTAATATAGGTACATACTACCACCTTATTTAAAATTTAATCTCATAACGGTTTCAATAAATAATTGGATTATTCTTTTAATATTGTTTGATTAATTACATTAACTTCTCAGGATAAATAATGATTTAATAAATGTTTGTTTATTTATGCCAAATTGAAATTATTCACACTTAATGTGTTCCTCAATCTCAATGTTGACCCTTTCTCGCGCCCAAGTGTCTCGCGCCCAAGTGTCTCGCGCCCAAGTGTCCCCGCGCCCAAACGGCCGCGCCCAGACGGCGGCGCCCAAACGGCCGCGCCCAAATGTCCTAGACCGGTAACACTAGTATAATATTGCATGAGTAACGTACGTGTTCTATTATTGGTATATATTATTTTGTGCTCGGAGATAGCTTGAACATTTTACAAACGATGTTAGCTGTTTCGATTTCGAGTTCTCTCTATATTTACAGGAAGCCCTCTCTATTATATTATTTTTTGCTATATTGTTTATTTGTTATATTTAAGTGTTTGGACTCCGTTGACTATAAACTAAGGAAGCTTCAATTTTCTAAATTAGTTTATGCAGTATTTACATTTCTTATTTTGCAGTCCCAGTCATTTGAAAGTGTAATAAACTTCATTTGTTAAGCTACATTTTTTTGAGTGAAAGTACAAATCGCTTAGGCAATAAAAAAGCGCTAGATTCAAAAGTTGTTTAGCCATTGATTGGATAACAGTAAAGGAATTCTAAGAAAACGTTGAACTCAAACAGCAACTGTTAATCTTTAATTGAAAAGAAATTAAGCTTTCACATAAGGATCCTTTGCACCAGAGACCGCTGTTTCAACCGTGGACGCAGAAGATTCGTACTGCCACTGGTTGAAATTTCGCGGTGGGGCTCTGGTAATCAGCGAAATTTTCACTGTCCTAAGACGGAACTGGACTTCACGGGTAAAGCAAACCTTACCTTCCCGGCGAGCTACCTGCGGACGATCGGGAGCATCATACCGCTATCTCCCAATGTAAACAAACCTGTGGTAAGTGCGGTCCGGTGTTGTCGTAAAATCTCGATTATACCGTAACAGTCTCACTTACTGTTATACAGTCTTTAATGCTCCTGAAGAAGGGATGGATAATTTACGCAATGGGCTAATAGGAGCGTCCATCATCGAAATCTGCTGGCGGTTGCGCCCAAACTTACTACACCAGACCATTCCGCCAATGTCCTCCACAACTTATTTTCTTCCAGGAACCTTCAGACGCCTTCTTCATGTATGGACATAGTAGAGCTGTTATATGATCTACCAAGAACTGGAAGAGAAGGTGGAGGAAGTCATCAACCAGGAGAAACTATTTGCAGAAGAAGACTGCTAGGCCAGATTAGATGTTAATTTTATATTTGTAAATAATTATATATCGAAATAAATATTATGTTAGTACCGATACACATTCACAATGCAGCGGGGGGGGGGGGGGTCCAGAACGTCCCAATATACTCTACTAGGTTGTAGATCTTGTTAAATTTTTTTTTTGTGCTGTTCCTGTGGTAACTTTAAATATTTATCCTTTTTAAGTGTGCTGTGTATTGTTCATATTGTTGGATGTGTGTGTGAGAGCACAAGAATTCTAGAAAAAAAAATGCACCAATACATATTATATTTATATTTGTTTATGATGGCGCAGTTACCATAATTTCGTTTTGAGTTAGGTCTCAAAGCCAACTAGAACTATAAGGAAGCAAACTAACAATGGAATTCGTTCACACTTTATTTGACTTTTGGTTGCCCATGATATTTCTTCTTTCAAGTTATATTCCTGTACTGTTACATTGGCGATGTTTACAATTCCGATAACTGTCAATTCCATTTTTATTAAGGTAATGTAATTTTTCTATAGTTTCCAAGAATTTATTGTTTAGACAACTGTTATTTAAAATAGAAAATTTTAGTAGGGTAAGCTGTAATTAATCATCAGATACGGCTTGGCAACTCTTACCTCGTTATAACTGATGAATTATGAAGTAGCGCTTTTAAAATAATTTTTATGAAATTTCCACACACTGAACGCGTTTAATCAACAATCTACGATTCACCCATACACTCTATTAATAATGTATATCGCAGCATGACGTCATACCTAATTCTAACTAATCTACAGTGTTTGACTTGGTATTTTTAGATCATAATAATCTAACTTTAATTTAGTATTGTGTGGTTATTTCAACATATTTGGTGAATATATTGGTATACGTGTGTTGTGATATTTACTTTTGCATTGATTTATTTTGCGTTTTTTAAATATTGCATATTAGTATTTTCACGATTATTAGTCTTTTATAGCCCAGAGAAGGGTAATAAATAAAATAGGATTTTATTTAATTAACATAATATAGATAAAGCAAATTTATTTGAAATCGGCCTTAAAGTACCTAGAAATCGTCATTAAAATACGAGAAATCGGCATTAAAGTAATCCATTGTTTTACGACTATTTGGAGGTGGCGGGGCGACATATACCTAAACGTGAACATACGTTAACATAACCTACAAATGTTGGTTAAAATGTTGTAATGATTTCTCAATTTCAAATAAAACATAATGTACTCTTCGGCACTGAAGTTCCTTTTTATCCCTCATGGCGTTTATTTGCATTGGCCCTACGGGCCCCAGCAACTAAATCCACATTCGTGATAAAAAGCTAAACTTCAGTGTCTTGGTATACAATAGCTATTTAAGTAACAAGGAATGTAAGGACCTATTAACATTTGAGGTAGGCAAGTACAAGCCAAGACGAAGTCGCTGCTTATTGCCTGCCGAAAATGTTAATAGGCGATACATTCCGAGTTATCTTATTATATTTTTTTCCGCTGCTTATCGAAATTTTCCTAGATTTAAAAAAAAATCGTTTGGTTTGTCACCTGTCACCAGGATTAGTTTTCGTGAGTCGTGTTACCTGTGAGTGTCACATGTCACATAAACACTTGCAATTTATAAACAAAAAGTCTAAATCTGCATCTTGCTTTACTAATTTTATTATCCTAGGAACTTAATAATAATATTAAGTTCCGTTGTCAAGAAAAAGCAGGAAACAAATATAATCACCGACTTACAAGTTTTGTTACTAAGTCTGTATCACTGACTTACATGATCAGCAGCGGGAAAACTACTTTTTTATTATACCTGCATCAGAATCGCCGTTTAAAGCACGCCTGAGCGTGCGAATACAGGCGATTAAAGCTCGCCGAGCTTTAAAGATTGTCAAGGAAATGACTGAATGCAACAACGGACATGGACGCGACAAAAACGTAAATAATTCTCGTAACTATAGTAGCAATATTATTATGCCCTCTCGATTTATCACGACAAAAATTATTTCGAAGTTTATAGTGCGTAATTTATTTCCAGTATTGGAGGTATAATAAAAAATAGCGTAAAGTATTCGTGGATAACTGGTCTTTAAAACACTTGCTCTATTTCGAGCACTCCTGCTACGCCGTCGTGCTCGAAAACTCGCGCGTGTTTTAAAGGCCTTGTTATCCACTCATACTTTAATATACTATTAATCTAATTTCGGCATATCTACGCGATTTTGTATGCTGTATTAGATGACTAGATGTTTTTATAATAACTTTTTACAGTCAACATTTTAGTCAATTCTGGTTAGATAGTCAAAAAGATCACACTTTTCCTCATAAAAATAGGTTCTCTTGCTTGGAATCGTTGAGAGCGATAGCTTTCCAGAAATGCGAATCTAAAGATTGATTTCGTAGTAAGCTCCATTATGTACTGAAGTGTCATAATTCAGTTATTGTGAGGTTATGTTTATTGGCTTTTGAGTGAAGAGTGGCCATTTTTTTGACGTTTCACCGTGGTTCGTTGGTCAGCAAAATGAGCTAGCAAAGCAATTCTGATCTCGTTTTTAAGGTGCTCCTTATCAAGAACAGGAACTTAGAGCACTCAGGCTATAATCTGTGTTGGTTGTTTAATACTAAACTGTGGAAGTTTATTTATGCAATAGTAATAAGTATATAAAGATGCACATTTTATCTCCTTGTGTCATAAAGTTCACACGAGTTTAGTCGCAAAACCTTGAAATAAAGAAGTTTTATAGTTTCTCGAACTTTTACCAGTGTCACTTGGTAAATCATATTCTAGAATAAAAAATGAAAACGCAGTAACAAACATATTATTAGCCACATTACTGTTATTTTTAAGCACACGTTGTTTTATTTTACTTCTAATTATTTAAATCAAGGCTAATTTTACAGCAGTTACTGTTTATGTGTTTGGAAACCTTCTGTTAAAGTTGACGAAATCAAATAAGTACGTGCTTCTTAACTTTGTTTGGTAATCATTTGACCTACGGAAGAAACACGTTATCCGATGTACTTTTTAAAATATCGTTTGTTAATGACTAACTTGGACACCGACTGCTATGACCATATACCTATAGTCAAATTTATTACTTACCAATATTTGCTTATAAAAAAAAAGATTGTGGCAGAATGCGATAGGTATCTAATTGAACATATCCCTTTTTGTTTTTTCTGGTGTTGCTTACTTTTGTAAAATTTTATTGAAGTTAACCGTAAGTTACCTGTATAAAATTTTATAAGTAATTTTCAGTGTAAAATTTAATGTAAACATTAATTTTACCTTTTAAAGAATAGTTTGCTCATTCAAAACCACTATAGATGCAACGTACACTACTGAGAATAAGGACATGAGCGAAAACAAAAAGAAATTTACATAATAGAAATGAAAAATACACAAAGAATAGTATACTGTGCAACTACGCATTGTTTCCATACGTGTTGCACACGTTATCTAAATTTGGTGGAGAATGACTTTCAACAAAATAGTTAAAAAAAGTGTTCTTTCTCTATGATTTTTCGTTAAAAAAGTGATACTTTCTCCACGATTGTTTGGTAAATAAGACGATTTTCATGATCATTATGCAAAAAACAATCTTTGAAACGAGTTTCTTAGTCGCCACAGGATGTGTTACTTACAAAAGAATTAAAACAGGAAATAATTGGCTTGATATAAGAGCATGCTCTAACTGAACAAAAATAAGAGGAGAGGAAGACTATACAAAGCTAAAACTTTTTGACAAGGTATCAGAATAAATTCACAATTCTGGGGGTTGTAACACAAAAGAAACATGAGAGGTAAAATATACGTCCACGATCGGAAATCAGAGTCTATGCGAAGAATACAATAAAAATGGTCAAAACCTAATAGGATTTGCAGCTGGAAAGAAGTGAGAATCATGAGCATATATTTTGACATGGGTGATACCAAGAATACCAAGAGCCAACTAAAGAGACTGGTGCAAGACACAAGATACATTCTATACACTAGAAGCGTAAAAGGAGGTGACAAAGACAAAGGCATTAAGAGGATAAAACCAAACATACAGCACTGGATGTGAAGGGGGCAATAAAGGAGAAAAATAATTCCTTGTAGCGACAGAAAATAAGGGATGAGCAATTAAAGAAGCATGAGCGAATATGGGAAAAAGTAGCACGTGGCATAGTAAAAATAAGTACAACAAACAATAAAAATAAATGGTTTAGTGAATAGTATAAACAACAGTACTAAAAGACGATGAAATAAAGTAGCAGGAACGAAGAAGGAGACAAAAATCTTTAAGGAAAGCTAAAAGGAATGTTACAGGAGAAATCCTGTTTACTACCTGTAACAAGCCTGAAAAGGGATCCGGTAGCTTAGTGGATTTAAACTGTAAGAATATGGGTTCGCGATAGTCAAATTAGTGGGTAGGGTACAAATTCTTGTTATTTTGTAGAACACTACCTGGAGTTTTGTTTGCCGGTGACGTTATGGAGAAATCCTTGCAGGAAAACATCCTCGACGAAGATAATGCGCGCGGCGCTCCTGTATTTGGAACCTACCTGGTTTTGTGATTTTTCGAATTGCTTATCAGCACATACAAAATTGAAGTTAAATTACGTAGGCAAAATCTTATTCTACCGCATTTTAAATTGGAGGAAAATCATGCATACAATGCGATATACTAAAACGTATGAAACATAGATGGGCGTAGTAATTCCATTGTCGGAAAAGAGCGAAAATAAAGGAAAGTGACAGATATCGAGCGTTGAGCGATATCTTGATTGGGCAATGGTGCAGTCGACGCTAAAAGTTAAGCGACGATGACGGGCTCACAAATGAAACTCCTGGCTCGAAAGTGAACCAAAATAAACAGCACCGCAAGCAAAATTGACATCAATTGTATCCGCGATGTAGGGAAGCTTCTCCCAAAATGGACAATGGTAATTCGAAGAGTAGCTACGAGCAATCGGCGTGAATCCATACGCTGCTAACGAGATATTTCGCCAAGTCTTCGTCGGCATGCTGAGCGTCGATAATATACAAGACATTGGCTGTACAATAAATGAGTACTGAGATGAATTGAAATTCTGCGGTGCTCCAAAGCAAGACGTGATTTGCAATTTCGGATTAGTAATCTGGATTTTGGGAAGGTGGATATATCCAACAACCGTGGTAAATTTGCAAAATCGGCATGGTAAGGGGCTTTTCAAGTGGCTGTATTGACGAAACAATAACACAACACGTCCATTCTTCTTGCTACACTACCCCTGGTCAACTACTAACTTGTTACCTGACCCCTTCCTTTTTCATGTGCGCTAAAAAAGTTGGGGTATTGACTTTCAAACTGCCCAAACAGGACAATTTGAACTACTAAAGAGGATATAAGAACGGAAAATAAAAAACCGAACAGGTAGACCGCGGAAACAAATAACCAAATGAAATAAATAGAGAAAACTCAAAAACACAAGAACATATTAGACGAGAAAATACCAAATATATGGCGGAGAAAGGGAAAGAACTCGGTGCGACGATAGAGGAATAGCAATTTTAGATACGCATATAAAGTACTGGCAAAAAATATTAGGAACAAAATACAATTTATCCATAAAATAAACAAGGTTGTAGCAAGGGAGAATTAGGCAGTATAGTCTGTTCACTAAACATAAAAACACAAAGTGGCCTTTGATTTCTAAAATTTCAAGAGTGTACTTCCAAATTCATCTTTTGTCTAAGAATGTACTTACAAAAAGTTACTAAAACAAATAGGTTAAGAGTGTGACATTTAATTAGTATCTATCATAACTACTTTTAAGGATATTAAACAAATACTGTGTTGGATAGTATTGATGTAGCATTTATTAATAAGTATTTTTATTACATTTTATAAAAGTTCAGGCAAGAATTTCCAGAATAGTATGTACTTTGACACTGAATTAACGATATTTATTAATTGTAATTTTTAAATTCAAAATCATCTTTATGCAGGTATGGAAACCTTTGCAAAACAAAATACAGAATCCCTAGCAGACAAATTTTATGTATATGCCAACTTTAAAAAAATTTATATGTTTTTGTGTTTACTGAATGGCCTATAATAGATTAGTTTTTACTGAAACAAATAAAAACAATCTGCTACTACCGTAACATTGTCACCATGGATTTTAAACAAGCTTATGACAAGTATTAACAGAAAGAATATGTATAGATTCAGAACTGGACAGTAATTAATTACTTTGTAATTCAAATTACTAATTAAAATCATTTTTGTTGATTTGTCTTGAAATTGAATTACTTTTCAAAATACCATGCCATTTTGGTTGAAAAGTACTTGACAATTACTTTTTGAAACTAATTAATTACTACATTCAATTACTCAATTACTTTTGAGTAAGTAAATCACTCCAGGTACTCCCAGTAATTGAACTACATTCTGGTAATTCAGTTACTAAATTACTGACCTCGATTGGGTATTACATATCCAGATCGAAAAAAGGCCTGATTAAGTTACACGTTAAGCAAATCGCAATAGGGTATTCCTAGAACCATATAAGTACTATAATTTATTATTTATTATGAGTTATGACTAGTCAGATAACAGCTAATTTGGTACAACATTTGAAATTCAAACGACGTGTGTGCGAGTAAAGAGGAAAATATTTGGTTCGGGCGCGTCTGTTTTTAGATGGGATATGCATAAAGTGACCATTTGCTCTGGAATTTTGCGAAATAGTTCCGGATTTGTCCAACATGCCATGCGAAAGTAAACATCCTGCAAAACGTCCCTAAAAAAATGCGTTTTCTCACATAAAACCGAAACCATGTCATCTGTCCTAATTTTAAGAAAGTATTCATTATGCGCCCCATGGACCAATGCTCAATGGAGCGATTTTCTTTCTTAAATAAATAAAATATGAACAACAGAAACACTCAATTGTCAGTAGTAACATTAAAATCAATACTATTTGTGGAATATAATATTGAGAGCTGTTGTAAAGGCCTTATTATAAAAAATAATGGTGAGATTCTTCGAAAAATGCAAAATACAATAAAGTAAGAAGTGAAGGTGTTCTTTTATCAAAGTAAACTAAATACATACCTATACGGTTATGAAATAGAGTGGTCAGAGGGTGCAATTCAAGTAATTAGATGGAAAGTTACTAGAGGTAGAAGAAGCGCAAAAGCATACATACTTAGATGTATTAAGAACAGCAGACGGCAACGAATGAAAAGAAACATTTGCCAGACTAGTCAAAAGGGCTAAAGCAATGGGAGGTTCAAGTGAGGTGGTTAAAACACAAAACGTGTTTAGACCTATTGTGACCTATGGTAGTGAAGCGTGGGTGATGTATAAAGCAGCTGAAACTGCAAGAAAAAGGGAGAGAAAGATTTTAAGTCGGTATACCAAGGAAAATCTAGTGTGATACACGCACACAACTTCCTTTTACAGTGATCTTATAATTAGCCAAAATTTGATTTTAAATTTTTAAGCATTTGTCAAAAATTTTCAAAATTTACAAATTTTACAAAAACGGTACAAAATAGTGTTAGTTCAAGAGACAAATTTTCTCTAGAATTTTAAGCTAATTTTAGAATTATTCAACTGGAAAATCACCTATCTCACATCAATACACATTAAAAATGTATTAAAAATGTAAAGTTAAAAAAAAAATCGTTAGAGCCGTTTTTGAAAAAATCGAAAAAAACTGAAAAACCACAAGAGTAAACACCTACTTCCGGTTATGCGATTTTCTTCAAAAGCTTGCTGTCGCATCTACATAGTACGCAAAACTTATATATGAAGTTTCACCGCCATACCTCTTTCCGTTTTTGAGATATTCTGTTCACAGACAGACACATAGACAGACAGACAGACACACAGACAGACCAATGAAAAACAAAATATTATGTTTTTTGGGATCAGGGGACTCTAAAATGTGAAGATCTGTTGAAAACTCAATTTCGAATTTTTTGGGTGAATCCAATACTTCCTTTATTGTAAAAGAAAGTAAAAAAGACGGAGAAAGGAAGGTTATGAAGAGGGTATGAAACGATAAAGACGGCTGCCATAGTAGGGAAGCAAAATGTGATTGTAGATTTTCAAGGTTTAAAGGCTTTAAAAACGAAGAACATTTCTGTCCAGCCTACATGGCTGCTCTTAAAGTGAAGCAATCATAATTTCTGATTTTTTAAACTAAACTAAGCAATTTATCGATTATTAGGAAGTTTAATTCCTCATTAGCGTTTTACAGATAGTTGATTTTAGATATTATTATCATCAGTCACGGAACATACTTTTTTGAATTTTTGGAACAAACATTTTTCTTCGCATTACAGTGTTTTTATTACAGGAAGAGACAACTGAAAAATATGACTGTTTTAAACAAATGCCATTTCAACATTAATGGGTTTTTGATTACCTCCAGTCTTTCTTCTTCTTCTTCCACATTTAGCCTTTCTTCGTCTACTACTTGTAAGATTTTGTTCTAAGCTGGATGGCGCGTCATTTTTTAGTCACCCTCTGTACTACCCATCCTAGACAAATTCTTCAATTTGTTTTTACAGATTATTTGGATAAGTTCCTGTATTAAAATGAATAAATAGTTGTTCTATAATTGCATAACAGCCTGTAGCAGTGCAGCCAGAATAAGCGAGTAATAGAGAAACATGGGTGATTTCGATTTACGAAAAGTTTTCTAGTCACAGTTCGTTTTACCCAAAGAGTTTCGTATATCAATGGGAATACGGCGCGAATATGAATTAGCGTTAAGTAGTTGATAAGGAGACTGCGGTTAGAAACGTTTGATTATAGTTGAAGCTTTGTGGACTAATGATCAATTTAATTCTGCTTATTATAATCGAAATATGGCGATACTCTCCGTGCTGTTGATATAAACAAACAATAATAAAATTTCGCTTTATTGACTTTTAACAACATAGGTACACTAAAATAAATAAATAAATAAATATCTATTACAGCTGACTACCAATTAAATACTTAAACATTAGAAATAAACTTTATGAAAAATTCAACTATTGTTGTAATTTAACTATGGAAGTTATTTCCAAGGTCTCGCAAGTATATACAGAAGGCGTTATATGGTGCCCTATAACCTCCTTGTCAGTCAACTTAAACGTATTTTTAAAAATGCCTATCAGTTTGAAAGGTTTTACTTGTTCGAAGACTACGTTATTGTAGCAATTTAATTTTACTATTTCCATTGACAATCAAGGCTCTTCAATGTGGTACAAGGTTAAATATGAAACGGCGTTGTTTGTATTTGATTTGAGTATATATCACGCTTGGATTAAACACTTCTAAAGATACAATATTTGACAGACATTTCGAAGTTTTAGGAATTCAGAATTTTATGCAGTGTTTCGTTACCTTGCTAATAAAAATGTAACTTTATTACTAAATAAATATAAACACTAACAAATAAACGAATGTCAGTGCATAAAAATTCTGTTAACATAGCTTAGACCATAACTAAAATTAAATAAATAAATTATGCAAATTCGACCTTAATTGTAATTTCTATGAACTCAACAAAAATATTATCTGGAAAACTGAGGCAAGAAATACAAAACATCCATTTACCCTTGTGAAAAATAATCGATGTTTATTTTTACATTTGTTAGACCGAAACCGCATGTATATAGACTAGTCAGACACATAGACCTTTGGATTGAATGGATATAATGTCAAGTCAGAGTAATTTAGAAGGAATACGTAGATGTATGCTGGACAGCATTTGTGTAAATTTGTAAAAATACTGAAATTATGTTGCACCATTTGCTTCCGTCAGATGATTTGTTTGGCACAAAATGGTGTCACGAAGCATATGGCGCGTCAAACTCGCAAGTATTGTTAGAATTGTTTCCAATAGATTAATATCCAAGTTTGGAAACATCAATTGCCCTTCAATATCTCCGATCTGCAAAGAAAATTGGTACCATTGCCAGAGACCGTAGTATCTGACTAGTCTACGGTATAGATTTTCCATTAAAAAATATTACCACATCATGAACCACTTAATGGTCGTTGGTAGTCTAGATAAGTTTATAACAACAGTTGGAAACTATCACTGTGTGGTAGGTCTTCCCGTGTAGCCCGTCTCATGGTAGTGTCTTGCGTCTCCTACAAGTTGATCGATACTCTTGGTCCCATTGATACCACCCAGTAGAGCCGTATGGAGGCGCAGCGCCAACCAGCACATGATAAAGGCCGAGAGGAAGAGGAGGCACCCCAGCACAGCTGCGATCACCAGAAAAGTGCTGCAAGAGTTCTCCAACGTCGACGTCTTGTGGTAGAAGTCGCTGGGCATCAGCACCGTGTACTCGATGTTCTCCTTGAACTTGGTGAACTGTGAGGTTTCGTTGTACGTCCTGGTCATGGCTTGGGCGTGGGGCGCCTCGATCACTTCCACAACGTCGCCGGCTTGCCTTCTTCTCCTGCCGTGCCCGGAGGGCTCGAAGAGATCTAGGCAGAAGTCCGGCTGGCAGTCGGCGGGGTCCATGCAGGCCTTGATTTGGGAGTGGATCCACAGCGTGGACCGCTCCTTCATGGTGCTCAGAAGGAAGGCTTCGAAGTCCAGGAAGACCTCGTTGTGGCGCTCGCGGTAGCGGGCTGGCTGGTGCGGGATGATCGAAGCGAAGTCGCGGTTTCTGCAGCTGTAAAAAATTGTGAGTAGGTTAATAGGTCAACATATTTTTTGTTATAATCGTGGACGAATTGGTTTTTGGTTTGATGTAGCTATCGTCACAGAATATAGGCATAAGCCTAAGCTTAGGACGTCCCTTCCTACGTTTATAAACTCTCGTATAACATTTATGTATTTATCATTTGTAGTTTAAACGTTACACGAACGAGATATGGACTAGTAGAACATAAGGTCCCTACGTTTAAATGCAATAAAAAGAATCAACACCTTTTAAACCGAATGTAAAAGATGTATTAACGATATCCGGATTGACACTGTAATCAATAATTTCTATAAACGAAATCTAAAATCATGTTTAATGAGATTATGAATCGTTTTAACAACATTAAAGAGCCTATTAACGGTACTAAATGCCATTTTTACGAGATTGAACTCGTCCAAACGATATTTTATCGTTTAAATCAGATTAACGATGAGCCGGGGTTAGTTAAAGGTGTTTCAAACAAAATTAAATCGTTTAAAATTCGTTTGAAGTATTTGGACTATGAGTATATTAAAAATCATTTTAAGGGTTTTAAAGAAATTTCAACAAGCTTGAAGATTGTATAAATGTCATTAAAGGTGGTATAAGGCAAGGTTTAAAATTCATTAAAAGAAAATCAAAAGTTGAGTTACGAAAGCCGGAAGATTTTTAACGAGACTAAAGACGGTTACATAGAATTTAGTAATTAAAGTAAAATAATCTAAACAAAACCAATGTCATTTTGATAAAATGTATTAATTTCTCTAAATCATTTTCACGAAATTATTTGAACTTTAAAATCTATGACGGGAGTTTAAAAATTAGTTTATAAAAATGAAGCTGTAACAAAGGTGGTTTAAGCAAAAAAAATGAAGTGAAAATGGAATTTTAAATCGGTTTAACGAAATATTAAATCGTTTAAAGTTTAAACGAGATGAAAAATCGATTTAATAAGACTGAATAACCATTTTATGGAGTGCAGAAGCAGTTTAAACAAAATTAAGACAACGAGACCAAAATCGTATAAACGAGACAATTATTTAAACTAAATTAAAGATTATTTTAATGCGATGAAAGTAATTTTACAAAATTGTTTTAGCTAGATTAATATTACTCTAACTATTTTCTGGAGGGATTAATGGGAATTAATAAGAGTCGCATAGACTAAATTTAAGGTCGGCTAAAATGGTTTAAATGATGTTTTATGTTTGGTTGCATCATTGTTTAAGAAATTGTTTGAAATTCATAAAATGATACTTTATACCATAATGATTATTATCAAGTAACTGTACACATAACATAACATATTTCAACAAAATTGAACATTAACACGAAACAGTGCTTATAAATGATTAATTAGCGATTAATTTTTTTATTGTAATTAACAATTATTATAACACATTATTTGTTCTTCTACATGTTTATCAAGAAATATCTGGTAATATCCATCAAGGCACTTTAATGTTATTTTTTTTCTGTCACAGAATATACGTCAAACTTTTAAACCCTTTTTTCAATTTTAGCAGACGAACATAAAGTTTTGTATGCCACTTGTTACATACTCAGATTTTATTGACTCGTGCTCTTTATTGACCTCGCTTGCAAGTCGCTCGTCCATAAAATAGACTCGTCCAATAAAGTCCTACACTTGTTATATAAATATCTATTACGTCATTACGTGAAAATTTGCTACGCAAACTTTGTAATTGAAATAGCAAAATGTCTGTAGCATCGAGTTTTAAAGTGTAGTAGTTTTTAATTTTAAAGATACTTTTAAGTACTGTTTCAATTTAGTTGACACGCTATACCAACCAATTAATAAAACTTTCAGTAAAATTCACGATCTAATGTTGCAAGTCCGTAAAATTGACGAGAGTACGGGCGTATTTCAATGGGTATACCATGGTATTAATATAATCGAACTTTACTTTTACGAAGAGTCTATTCAATGTGTTGGGAAATTCATGCGACTGAAAGTTTCTACTACATATCAAAAACAAACTACATAATGGTAAAACAATAGAAGTACTGCAGTTCTGTTTGTCTGAACAGAGACAAATCAGCTTCACTGTTTTTTCAACTTCTAAAAAACAATCACAAAAATTGCATGAAGGAATGGTGAAAATGAATAGATATCAACAAGAATAATGTTCTTTCACTAACAGAATGTACCATTATATATCCACAATCGCGATGGCCATAGTTTGCTTTGTTGGGCTAGAGACGTTAAGATTTATGTTGAGAAATGAACAAGAATTCAAAAGAGTTTGTTATTTTTTCTACACCAGGTTAAGAACTGTTGAAACACATCTCTATGCTATTGATATTTGCAAATGCAACCATGACGTTAACACTAATTACATATTTTAACTTTCTAATGGGGGTTTTAAATATGCGAAGCAATTTAAGTCGCAGTTTCTAAATTTTCATTATTAGTAGTGTAGTAATTTACATAAATAAATTGAAGTAAAATTAAAATGTAGATGTGATCTCATTGTTAACCTTCGTTTTCTAACAAATAATCTATATGGCTAGTTCTATTTATTTAAATGTCTTCGCCTACAATAAATTACAATTGCCTCTTGGTTTTCGACATTTTCTTGTATTAGAAGGAGATTTTTTGGTGGCCAATTGTTGTTTCTACGATTTTTAATGCAAAATTGATAAGAATAGTCTATTGTTTATTATTAATTTATTAACAAATTTACTGTGAAAGTGAGAGTTCTTGAAAAACGGCAAACTATATTCTTAGTTTTAAAATAATTAAAAACCTTATGAAATCTCGTTTTGAAGGCGTAGACTTAAACGTATAGCATATTTTGAATTTTATTATTAGTTTTTATAAATGGATTTGGTTTATATAGGAACGTTTTCATTCAAAAGCAAATCGTAATATAAATATCAATAGATTATACAATAACTATTTCAGTACGTTTCAATGACTTTTAATCCAGAGAGTTATTGGCTTTTCAATCCTTCACGTTTCGTAAAATGTTTCTATTAACTTTAGCAGTGCATCTTTATATTGCAAGTTTCAATTGATCCACACTATTTTATAGATATTCAATCAGAAGGTTAGGTGTAGATCAGGCGATTTTGCAGGCCAGAGTTAGCATCTTCCTAAACAGTTTTTATGAGAAAACGTCTGTAGAATGGGACGGATAGAACCATTGAAGTCAATAGAATTAAAAAGAGCATCATAGCCTGACCATTTGACCTTGATTTGCTCCCTAAATCATTATAACAGAAAAGTTGGTAATATTTCGTGACTAGCTGGCGGTAGTACTGTTACAAAATTATTAGCTATCAGTTGGTTTACTTGGCGAAAGATTATTGTGTCATGTGAAAAAACAGCAAATGAAGCTCATGGAGATGATATCAACAACTCTTTAGTAAGCTTTAACGTGTATGAGGTATGACGATAATCAGCTAAGTTATTTATGGTCCAAGCGTACTCGAGAAAATACCAGTCTCGGCCTGACGGCCTCGAGAGTTCACCTTTTCTCGGGTGGATTATTTGTAACTAGCGTTCTGCACTCAAATTGGGCGCGAAATAATTCATTTAATGCAATTTGTACAAGAGTGATCCATTTTGTGTGTCGAGCTAATTTTGAGGTTAGTGATTCCAAATTTAAAAAAAGTCACTTATAAAAATTTGAAAGCCCTGCTACTGGCTTACTTGCGTCGCCCTGAGTCGATTGACACCAAAAATAGCCAATTCGGCCCACGGGTACCCTCCCACGGGTTTGCTCTCAAAGTGGCGTCAAGCAAGCAAGCAAGCAAGCAATGAAAATTATTATGTCCGATAACACATGCGTGCCATACAAAAATTTATCCAACTCAATAAATACAAAAAGACATACATTTTGTATTGACAGTTGTGAAAAGTCAAAATGACAAATTCATTGAAAGTAAGCTGAAGTATTTGTATGCCACGAAAGTGAGTTAAGTACTTATCAATCACGTGTGGGTTATTTATTATAACCCACAGTGTTACGGATAACGTGGGTTACGATGTAAACAGGCTAAATTACCCACGGTGTCAAGAGCAACGTGGGCTATAATTTAAGCAGGGTAGAAATAGCCCAGTTTATTTGTTTAGAACGAACTAGTAAAACACCATATTACTATAGAGTATTGGATAAAGACAATTAACGCCCCTATTGGGAAAAATGCACGACTTTGAATCGTATGATCAAAGCAGCAGACATGTTAGCACTCACGATTCGAATTCTCATATTAGTCCCCTGTTTGAGAACAACGAAAAGAATGCGTCTTCGGAACGTTCGAATACGCAGTTAGAACGAGCTAACAATAATCTTAAATATAAGCAGCCAATAGCCAATAGCATTCAACGGGCTAGCTAAGCTACTCCGTAGGAGGTAGTAGGTTAACATTAAAATGATCAAATCAAATACGGGCACCAGAAACTTGTTTGTTCAACAACTCTCGAATCTAAGTTGGAAGATTTTCTGGTGATACGCAGGCTCTTGGATAAGCTATCACCTATTATAGCAAGAACAAGATATGAATGCGGCATAACTAAAGTTATATTTTTTTAATTTTTAATACTTGCAAGTAACTAATATAAAAGGGTAGTTCCTCGTACTAAAATAAACATATTCAATCTATGATATTTACACGTAAGTAATTGAGACCAACCCCCGTATTAAACCTGTGACGTGTACACTTGGCGTTTACAGCATAACGTATGTAATTTCAAATGTAAGCGTAACACCCAAATAGGTACACAAAGCTCAAGATACTTAATAATACATATAAATCCTCTTAAAGGGTCAGACGTAAGGTTTTTGGCGATTTAGGTGAACTGGTTTTAACTAAATCTCGAAACTGTTCACTTGGAAACCATTGCTCTTACCATACACGGTAGCAATACGATAAATTCGCAAAATAGAGCAGATGACATGCACAACCCAACAGAGAACACCCGATAATCTAAGATAATACAAGACATTACGCGCGGATTCAATTAGATACGCATTACTGGGAATGAACTGTCAATAAATTCACACAATTGGAACCAGAGACACTGCCTATTGTAATCGCCTGCAGAAAAAATCACTACAGCTATTAACCTCTAAAACGTCATGATAAACACTTGATTTCACAGGTAAACATTGAGCTGCCAAGTTTAATTAATCAACATACACTATTCGAGGGGCTAACCAACCCGGGAAATATTACGTAACACGAGGAGGGAAAATGCAAAGGTTCATTTGAAACGTACACCTGCAGTTCTCAAGGTACGTAAAAATACCTATATTCTTTAAATTTGCATAGCACTTAAGTAGCGTTCAGAGGAATCAGAATCAGAATGAAATAGATTAATAGATTTTTTATGGAAATTTCTTAAGAGAAAAGCTACCAGGGATTATTTCTCTCCAAATCAAAGAGATGAAACATGTGGCACAAGTATTTTTGCTTTAAAATTTATTTATCTGAGTATAACTAAAACTACAGATAGGTTAGATGAATTATGATCAATTCAGTGGCGTAACAAGACGGTTTGGCGCCGGTGTGCAAGAATAAATGATAGCCGCTGTAGACAAGAAGTTTCAGAAAAAAGAGGTAGGGGGGAAGGGTTTTTTGGTCATGCATCACTTTAAATTTAAAAAAAAATTAATAAGCTCTTTTCTTAACATGCAAGGTTACTTACTGCAAAATAAAACAGATTTAGATGTTTCAATCCTTTATTAAATACTAGCAAGATGCCCGTTCTTCGTACGGACTACAAATGTTTGTTTCTTCTTCTAAATCTTAAATGAATTCTGCCCCCCCCCCCCCTTGCCCTCACTCAATACACTGAACTAAAAAAGGCTGCAAAACAATATTGAAAGTAAAAAGAAAACAATATTCTTCTGAAAAAAGTTTTCCTTGACTCTTTCATTCTTCACGTACCCCCTGGAAATGTGTATATAATTGTCGTTACCCTCGTATAGATTGATAAAACTATAGTTTTAGTATAACAATGAGATATCATCAAAATTATATGTACTTAGTAAATATTGTATTCAGAAATTATAGCAGGATACCTGTTTCCACCACAAGGGAATGGAATTTCAGAAATTCTCCTATTTTATTCTAAGAGATATTGAGAAATTCGTGCCAACACAGTTTACCCTTTTTCACCCCTTAGGAGTAAAATTTCTAAAAATTCTTTCAGCCCGTTTTATTCTGAAATGAACCCAGAGGAGAAATAATTTATAATTTTAATCCCCTACCCCTTTTCAGTTTTCCCTTTTTACCGCTTTAGGGGTGAAATTTAAAAAACTCTAAAACCCATTTCTAAAGATTTGAAAAACACATCTATGACAAAAAAGAATGCTCTAACCTTACAAACACAAGACATACAAGAGGTTCTATAATTCACCCCGAATTCAGATTCGCACCTTTAAGGGTTGATTAGGGAAAAATCCTGAAATGTGTTTTTCGACATTTGCCTTGGATACCTATGCAATCAAACAGCAAGTCGATATCTTATAGGGTCTAGGAGATATTGAGGAATTCGTAAAAACACGGTTTACCTCTTTTCACCCCCTTAGGAGTAGAATTTCAAAAAATCCCTTCTTAGCACGACCTTACGTAACAAATTGAATCTTCCACCCAAATTTCAACTTCGTAGTACCAGTAATTACGGCTCTGCGTTGATTAGTCAGGGTTGTGACTTTCCTTTATATATGTATAGATAACATAATAATAATAATAATAATAATAATAATAATAATCCCATTATTCCCTATTGGGACATATGGTATTCGTATATTCTCTCCAGTTGTCATTTTCCTTTGCTATTTGGCTCAGTTGTGCTATAGTCATTCCTGTCTCTTGTTTTACAGTTCTCCTCCACGTTTTTCGCGGGCGTCCTCTGTTTCAGAAACCCTAAGGATCCCAATCAAAACTTTTCTGCAAATTTCAGTTTCATTTTTTCGCAATGTATGCCTTAACCATCCATATTTTCTTCTCCTAATTTCTATATTAATGTCCACCTGATTTGTTCGGTCCCAAAGATTTTTGTTCGAAATAATGACTGGCCACCAAACACCTATTTACAAACACCTGCAATTTCTGCTTTACCAGTTCTGTAACCGTCCACGATTCCGACCCATAAAGTAGAACAGGTTTTACCGATACATCAAACATTCGCAAAATATAACATGAAACATTAAAATACATATAAAAATACAAAAACAAAAACCACGTAAAAGGAATACAAATTTAAATAATTCACAAGAAAAATAAAATATGTACCAGGTGAGTTATTTAAAGTGTTACAAGGCGATATCTCGATAACGGTTTACAATATTTTCAAGAAATTTTTGTGAGGTAATAGGGAGATGAGAGGACATATAAATACATATTTTCGACATTTACCTCTTTTTTGTGTTTTGAGGGGTGCGGGGTAACTTTGGAATTTTAAATAGGATGATGCACTTTTGTTTAGAAAATTCGAATCTACGTAGAAAACTACGTATATGTACAAAACATTCTTTGATTTGCTCTTTCGGTTACGGAATTATGGTGACTAAATTTTGATGGAAGTTAAAAAATAAATACATTTTACCAATAAATCAAGCTTACTTATTTCAAAATTAGAATTCGTTTTCATAGAAATGCATTTTGAATTTTGACGTTTTAACGAAAATTTCACAATTTTTGAATTTTATAACCTAATAAATCATAATTCCGTAAACAAAAGCGAATCAAAAAATCTTTTATAGACATACGTAGTTTGTTACATCATAAACAGTTTTCGAAATATCGCCTGGTAACACTAAAAAACTCACCCGGTAGATATATAAATATGTAGGTATAGCACTTTAATTATACTCTCTTTTGCGAGACTTTGCTAAAGCTAACATATCTAGCAGTGAATTAAAACCAAGAGTACTGGCTCTTACTTTCTCGAAACTGAGTAATGCAAAACTCTTTAGGCGTATTTGGCTCATCTTACTTAGCAAAAAGTTTTTAACAATTTTTAATTTTGAAAAAGACCTCTCAGTGGAGGCTGTAGTGACGGGATGTAAAAAATAGAATATAAGCTGTATACAAATCTGGAAAGCTATCCAATGATGTGTAATTAGACAGACATTTTTCTCCCACTTCCTTCACTGATAAGCAAAATTTAATACTAGTTAAGTACGAAGATTGAAATTGTACAATTTACTTTAAGCCGTCATCGAGATCAGTTTCATACGTAGTTTGAAGTAATTTGACACCCTCTATGACCTCTGTATCTGAGGCAATCGTCAGAAATTTGCGGTTTAAAACTTTGAATTTATAGTATGTTACTATGCACTATGCACTATGGAATCTAAGAATCACAAACACACACTAGAGCTGGAACTTCTAATCTGCTCAAAATGAGAAAAGACTGTGCACTCAAAAGAGCCCAGTGGCGCTCACGTATCATAGTCTGTAGCCGCTTTGAACCACTATTCTAGGAAAACTTTTATTTTCACTAAAAACTCCGCTGCCGCGGCGCCTATATAGATTCGGCGCCGAGGTTCTTTACACCCCCTGCACATATGATAGTTACGCCACTGGATCAATTTGCATTATATGCTGCAAAAATATAAATATATTAACAATTTTTGTATTTGAGCTTTTAATTCAAATAGAATATAAATACCAAAAATTAGTGTTTTGTGTATTCAAAGTTCAGCACTAATTATAGAAATACTTGTTGCTATAAGAACATTCTGTGATCCTATACTTCTTCCAGATATTTAAATAGGATTGAACTAGCAGTCCAGTGAGACAAATGTCTCATTTAATAAAACAAAAAAGACCGTTTTGCAAATAGAACTCGTATTCACCACACGTACGCATATGACGTCATTGTTGGTAGCAAACTACCAGTCGCATTCACCTTGATAAAATTTGCCTAGAATCTAACCTAAAAAGTTAGGATTAGGATAATTAAGTAAATAATTAGTGTTAGAGACTGAAATTCGGTTCCTGACCTGACATGATCATTCCAAACATATAACTTTAATAACTTTTTCTCTATCTCTTACGGTTTGGCTGCTGAAACAGCGTCACAGACAGACAAAACAGCGTCCCGGACAGACACATCTATTAGATAAAGGATACTATAACACATGAACGCTGCTAGTCACCGCAATGGCAAGTGAACAGAGAATGAACAAAATATTGTTATGATATGGATATAGGGGTATAAAAATCAGTTTAAATAGGATTAAAAGATTACAGTAATTAAAAATTATAAAGATCAATTTGGATATGAATTTGGTATTTAAATTATTAATATGCATTTAGTAAAGAAAGAAAATAGAATTTATAATTTAATAATATGAGGCTGATTGAGAAACAGATGGATTCTAACTTAATGTAATATCTAAATATGAAATTGGAAAATGATGACAAATACTTTTTCGAGGTAGACTATTACACATAGTGGGTAGAAATCAAAATAAAGCTTTTATAGAGTGTTGGATGGAGAAAATAAGCAACATCGTTAAGGAGTTGGTTTTTATCATCAATATAACAAATTTGAAATGAAAAGATGTAATCGATTTTTGTAACTAGAAATAAACCCTTTTTGAAAAGCTAAAAATGTTTGGAGTACAAAAGGGTTGCAGTTAATACAAAATTCGCGTAGTGAAATAAAAGGAAATGTTAAAAATAAGAAGATGAGCATACTAAATGGAGGAAGACAACAAATATGGTGAGAACATTTAACTAAAGCAGTGCTAATCTACAGAAGAAAATAAATAGAAAGAAATACTGAATTAAGTTTATTGTGGAATTACATTTGACATTGTGCGTCGATTGAGTTGGATTACAACGAGCTATTTACACGGAAGGAGAAACGTAGGGAAGTCGTTCGCAGAGTGAACATGTTTATGGGGCTTGTCAATTGAGGTCTGTTGTCTTGCCCTTGGTCGGGATTCTTGGTGCTGAGCTATGGCGTATTTCAGGAGAGTGGTTTGGATTCAATATTGAAGAGAAATAACTACGACTGGGGTCTATTTGGATCCATGCTGTGAGGGAGCTGTATGGGCTGATTCCTTATGCAAGCTAGTTTTTCCTGGGTTAAGTCAGTTCCTGATTCTGGGCTGTTTGACAGCTTGGTTGTCAGTAGAGGTCTTCACCGTGGTTTTGAGTGGTTTCTGCCGAGGATAGTGATAAGTTCAAATAAAAGGTAAATGAGTTTAGGCATTAAATAAGAACTGAAATAAAATAAAGATTAAAAGTGAATTAGTTATTAAGTAAGTACTTACTGTTTGAAATTGTCATATAACAAATGTAACGATCAAGTATTTGTGATTGAATTTTAAAAGTTGGTTTGACGTACCGTTTGACAGTTTTTGAATAGTCATAATTAAAATCGGAACATCAAATTTCAGAATAAGCACTCTAGATAAAAGAAATCCATTCTGATTTTTAGTCAAGTGCATTTTCAGGAGCTAGCCGGAAAAATAATTTTGAATATCTCAATTAAATTAATATGGCAATTTTAAATTGACTAAACATTTAATTATAGCATACATTTATAGGCAAAACAAAGTGGAGCCTTAACCTTATGGGAACCATTAAGCATAAAAAAATCTGTATCAGAAATGAATAGTCCAAGTGTTTATAGACTGGCGTTTTGGTGTTTTTGTGTCTACTTCAAAAACTACAAAATTCCAAAGTTCATAGGTTTACCTCATTCTGCGATACGTGAACCGTTTCGTTGAAAACAGATTAGAGGCACACTTTCCAGATAATCAATTAATATATAGTCTAAAAGCAACCATTACGTCATTATACTTTCCTTTAACGAATATTATTTACAATTTGATAATTTAATATACAGAGTTAAATATTTGTTTGTATTAATATTGATTCTTAGCGCTTAAGACAAGGTTGGGATCACCATCAACAATTTTGTAAAAAATTATGTTAAGGGTGGTTTGATCGAAAAATTAGAAAAATGACAATGCTTTGGAGAACATTAATTTTTTGCCCCTATGTTTGCCATCCATGGAAAAATAAAAATATTGGTTGCAATTTCATTTTAGAAGAGTTTTGGTAAAGTCTGAATTAATTTATTTATACTTATGTTAGCTTTAAAACACTTTTTCTGGAAGTTATAATTTTTTCCAGCTTATCACAGTTAATTTAGTTGCCTTCATGCATTGTTGGTTTGATTTGGATGTTTCTAAAACAGATTTCTAACATAGCAGTTTAAAAACTGTACCTACTAAATAAAATGGCGCTCTTCAGGTTCCGTTTATTAAATATAACGGCAATCGCTCTAATTAACTCGTAATTACTTAGAGTAACATTAATTCCGTCTTTTTATGTAAACATTTACAATTGGTAATTGCAGATATAAACTTTAAAATTTAATATTCATCCAGAAATTTCGGTTTAATGAGTAGTGCAAACACAGAATTGGAATGCATAAAATTATATCAAGAGAACCTAATTGTGATGAGAAATAAATTTTTCACTATGCTACACTTTTTGAAGGACCTATAATAGGTTAAAACTTTATCAGTTAAAGGTTAATCATTTTAATAAACTGAGTTTGTATGTATTTAATTAATAAGCACGAACTATGGATATGAATTGTCCTCTACGAAGAAGAGACAAGAGACGTTTACGCTTAATGGACGCAGCAAGCGAGGAAAGTCGAGTACCTTTTTGGTCTTGGCTTTGAAATGACAAATTATTCTTTAATGAAGTCACGCTTTGCAGGAAAAATTAAGCTTTGAGCTGCCACTGCCAAGCACCTTGTAAAAAATGACCGACTTGAGTAAGTGAACGCACGAGTTACTCGAAACTGCAAATTTTGAAATCGTGTAATTACATAACGGACGCGGCGACAATGAACCGAAAAGAAAATGTTGGTTTCTGCCGAGCTGTTTACATCAGCAGCAACCAGGGCCGGCTTTAGGCGTCGAGGAAGCGTGCGACGCACGAAAAAGTAAAACTAAAAGAGCCAGATGACATAAAGTGGAAACGAGAAGAAAGTATCGAATAATAATAGTACCTTTAGACTTTAGAGAATGGATGGTTTTGTAAAAAAGAACACTTTGATGCATTTGTAGCTTGCTCAACAAAGACAAAAAAGTTATTGATATTATAAAAATATGTTTTGCCGTAAAACTGAAAATAACCTTTAAAAAAACACATGTTTCAAAATTATTGAGAACGAAGGACAATTCTCACATATAATCTCATAAGAGCATTAATTCTCTCCTGATTTTTTTTAGTGCATTCCAACAACGTCGTATTAATTTGGCCGACAGGAACGCGAGGGCAAATGCTCGAATGCAGATTCGCTAAGAAAATTGTAACGACAGAAACCCTAACACGAAGTAATGTCTACATACAAAAAAATTCCAAGAAATTTTGTTGTCTTGGTTACGGCTCGTGAAATAATTTTTCGATTGGTCATCAATGAGTGTCGTACGATTTTCAGTAGAAATTTAACAAGTGCTTGAAATATTTCCATAGGGAAATATTTTAAGCACGCGTTATATTTTGATAGAGAATATCACGAATGAAAAAATACAGTAAAGAAAACATTTTTATTAAAAAAATTACGAAACTAATATCTAAGTAGTATTAGTTTACGGTTTTTTGTGATGACAGTGACATAAGTGGAAATTTTCAGGTATATTTTCGATTACCCATTTTCGCCGTTACCATGGAAAATTTCCAACTAAATTTGCATAAGGGATATTTTCGGCGAAATTTCGGAATTTAGTTTAAATTTAAAATAGCATTTGACGTCAATTCTAGTGTAGTAAGGGTATGTATGTTTTATTTACCGGTGCAGAGGCTGGTGTTTTGTATGCTACCATCTGCTTGTGCAGTGCTCAACTTGTCCCGGTTTTGGGTTACGAAATTGGAAAGCGTCTTTTAAGCTTGCGCAGCAACCATTGTGTGCTGGTGATGTATTGACCTTATTACTCTATCTCTTAGGTCTGTGGTTCCGAGTAGAGCACAGTTAATTTGGTACCAACTGTGAATGATCTCACCGAACTCGATACCGATCGCCAAGGTTGCGGAAAAATACCGCCTACCGTGGGATTCGAACCAAGGGCTTACTTGATGCAAGACTAACACTCTACTAACTGCGGTACACCGCTTCTTGCAAGTAGCAGAAGAAGTAATAAGGGTAAAATTGTTAATTAAAAATGTAAACTTGAACAACACCAAAAGCCATTTTAGGGAGACTGGAGCTCATTTAAATAAGATACAATTATTGCTCAAAGCTACTTTGATTCTGATGATGCAGGCTGCAATGTCTTGCAAAACGTTAGTCTACATGGGTGCACAAACAGCAAAAAGGACAAATCTGCCTAAGTATTCTAGTTTTTTTCTAACACCATTGGTTCAAATCATGGGTGGCTTGTAAACGTTCACGAGCCACCAAAATACATAACCATCACACAAACCTTGTTTGGGATCACAAGGTGTAAGGCACATTAATCAAAAAAATGCTGGGTGTTTATTACTAAGACGACGCGGTCTAAGCCAAAATTTAATATTGACAATTCAAGCCTCAAACAATATATAAAATACAACTGCTTATACTAAATTAAAACTCTTTCTTCACAAAACAGAAATTTGTTGACGAGATCTAATGTCGTTAAAACGAGACTGGAACTAATTTGAACAAAATTAATGCCCATTATAACGAGATTGTTTTTAAGGATTAAATTCCAAGAAACTAAGTCCTTAAACAATATTTGAAATTGTTTAAACGGGATTACAAGTAATTTTAACGATATATTTTTCAGCGAGATAAAAAATTAGATAAATGGAGGCGCAACCCCGTTTTAACAAAATTAAAAATTAGATTAAATAATACATGAAATATATTACACATGGTTCAAATGAGATTTATGCCGAATTTAAAATTCTTAAAAAGAGGTTAAAATCACTGTAATGAAATCAACTCTTTATTCAACCAGGTTAACCCCGCGTTAAACAATATTTATTCCTTTAAACGAAATTAAATATAGTCCAAATAGATAAGTATTACTGAACTGCCCACAGAACATATAATAAGTAGTATGCTTATTATAGATTTTTTATAAATATTATGAGTTAGAATCCCGAAGCTTTCTTGCATTGGGATTATAATGAAGTGATATTCTTCAAAAATATAGATTATTAGGCGTACAATGAATTATATTTAGGAAGAGAATATAATGATCTAAAATATATACCAGAGAGTTTACACTATTTATGAGAGATGATCGGCTCAAAATTTAACAAATTATATTCTCATTACCATTAAACGTAGCTTTAGCAATTAAAAACCTGATAACGAAATATAACTATATTAAAATAGTTTTAAAGAGAGCAACACACTTGTAAAGATTCTGGAGGCCATTTAAAATTTTAACGAAATTAAAAGCGGTTTCTACCAGATTAAAAATCGTTAATAGACAATTAAAGTTTGGTATAATAGAACTAGCAGCCGTTCTCACAAAATTTGAAATGGGTATACTGCAAGGGAAGTTATTTTAACGAGATAAAAAACCCTTTAACGCGACTAAATGTAATTTGAATGAGTTTTAAGATTATTTATACCACATCAAAAATCGCTAAAAGCAGAAAACGTTTGATATAACCAGTTTAAAAACTACCTACGAAATTTTAATTTTCTGTAACTCAATGAAAGCATTTTGTAATGTGATAAAAATAGTTGCGCTAAACTTAAGTCATTTTAAAAGCGATAAAATATCATTTTGACGAGATTTAAAAACTAAAAGCCCTGAAAACAAAATTTTAGATGGGTTTAACTCATTCAAGATTATTATTTTAACGAGATTAAAAACTGTTTACACCAGATTCAAAATCGTCAAAAGAAAAAAAAGCTTGATATAACCAATTTAAAATCTATTACACAAAATTTTGAGTTCCTTTAATTCAATTAAAGCAATTTTAATGAGATAAAAATAGTTTTGTTGAAATTAAGTAATTTTAACGCGATTAAATGTAATTTTCATGATATTCAAGCTCCTTTACAAATTTGTTAAAATGAGAAGTTTAATATAACCAGACAGATATCCACTCACACAAACTTTTATATAGATTTAATTCGATGCAAGCAATTTTAACTAGTTAAAACTCTTTTTCCGAAATTAAGTCATTTTAACAGGATTAAGATGAAAGTTCGATATAACCAGACTAAGAACCATTTACTTAAAATTTTATATGGATTTAACTCAATGCAAACAATTTTATCGAGATAAAAATTATTTTGCTGAAATTATGTAAGTTTAACGAGATTCAATATAGTTTACTCCACATTAAAAATGGTTAAAACAAGATTAAAGCTTGATATGGGCGGATCAAATGCCATCCACATAACACTTTAACTGGGTTTATCTCAATAGCTGCCCATAGACACACGTTTAAAACCGCCACGAATGTAGTACATCCGTGCCGGTTTTGAACATGTGCATATGCGCAGCCATAAGCTGGGCATAAACACGCGTTCAAAACTTCCACGAAAAACTACATTCGTGGCGGTTTTAAACGCGTGTCTATGGCCAGCTAATGAAAGATATTTTAGTTGGATATAAATAATCTTTCTGGTAGTTAGTCATTTTAAGGCGATTAAAAAACATTTTAACGAGATTTATATAATTTACTCCCGATAGAAGACGTCAAAACAAGTTATTGTAACGAGTTAAAAATAGTTTTGTTGAAATTAACTCATTCTAATGCAAATAAATGTAATGTCAACGAAATTCAGGATATAGTTTCCACCAGAATAAAAATTGTGAAGGTGAAACTGGAATCTGGCCTGCCTTACCTGTATAGCTAATTTTAATAGTTAAACATATAGCTAGATTAAGCAGTCTTACATGATAATATTTGCATTTTAATAAATTTAACTTAGGCTCCAATACGCAATTTTGCTTGTGCAGTGCTTTTCTTAAACACTATGACACAAAAATGTTGTGTTTTACAACGGAGACGGACTTTGAGTTCCCCTTATGACGCAGCCAATACAGCGAATGTTGTGCTTCCAGAGCGTTGTTTTCGAGTCAGGTTCCTGCGTAATTCTGCATACCCTGAATAATATTATGTTTGATTACAAGCTGACAGCGTTGCCAACGAAAAGCTACGATCTAGTGAAGCACACACTTTCTAGATTGGGGCCAATTTCTCTGAACAACGGGGGAAGTTTGCCTCAGGCGTAAAGAAGCGGATTTGCGTACCTACACACACAACTATTAAAGGATCGTGCTTTTCACTCATTGAAACCTGAGATGATATCGGATTACATTATAGTGCATATAATGCGTCTCAATTTAGGAGGTGGTATTGGATGCGGCATAGAGAGAGTGCAATAGATTACAGTGCGAGACGGCGGGTTTAGATGCAGCATAACATTTGCTTCTTAAAGACAGTTACTTTGGCGTCTTTTTAATGTTATTTAAATGGAAATAATTTAATTCAGATATAGTTATACGGCTATTGTTTGATTTGTATATGCGAGTAGGAACAAGTTGCTGCGCTTTAATAATTGTATATTAAAACCGTTGTGTTTATAAATGGAAGTTTCTTTTAGAGGTTATTTCTAAATTTTTTATTGTTTTATGTGTACATTTAAAAGTTTAATATATTCTCATTTATTTACGTGAACGAAGTTGATTTAAACATGCAAGTTGCAGATCAACTTATTGTTTTTGGCAGATAGTGCGACATCATAGCCACGCGTTAAGGCAAACTAAGAGTTTTGAATGTACTGAGCTAGCTAGGTAAACAACGAGGGCAAATAAGTAAACGTCCCAACGAAGGGGTTATGAAAAGCCTTATTTGAAAAGGAAGAAAAGGTTTGATATTACCAGACTAAACACTTTTCATAGAAAATTTTACATGGTTTTAACTCATTAAAAGTTAATTTAAAGAGTTAAACTGAAGTTAACTAATTTTAACGTAAATAAATATAATTTTAATGAGACACACAAAATTTTAACTGGGTTTAACTCAATAAAAGAAATTTTGTGAGACAAGAATCTTTTTGCAGAAATTAGGTCATTCTAACGCTATTAAATATCATTTTAACAAGATTCAATATCGTTTATACCAGAATAAAAATCGTTAACTGAAAATTATAATTTGATGTAACCACACTAAAAACCGTTGACACAAAATTTTAAGTGGGTTTAATCAAACAAAGTAATTTTAAGGTGATTAAATTTGTTTTGTTGAAATTGAGTCATTTGACAGAATAACAACAGTCGACACAAAATTTTAAATGGATGTAACTTAATAGTTATATTACCGCAACAAAAATCGTTTTGTGAAAATTTTAACGCGATTATAGATAGATTTGATCTTCATCCACAAAATGTGGTTGATTTTTTTTATATAAAAAGCTCTTAAGCTCTTAACGATACTAAAATTAATTTGGTTAATAGTCTGTAACAACATCGATAAAGATAAAATACTTTAATGAAGTTCAAGATTCCTTACGCTAGATTAAAAATCGTTGATAGAAGATAAAAGTTTGATATAACCTAACAAAGAACCATTTACATAAAACTTTAAATTGATTCAACTCAGTGCAAGTATTTTCAGGAGATAAGAGTAGTTATGTAAAATTAAATCATTTTAACGCGATTAAATATTATTTTATCGAAATTAGAATTTATTTTAAGTAAATAGCGGTAGTTGTAACGAGATTAGCAGTCGTCGTTGTTGAAGTTGTCTAATTTCTTTGACAGTTATAGTTGCACCAAATATTTCTTCAACTTGATCAATTAACGTGCATATATCGTTAGTACGATCTTCTTTTTCTACCCTAATACCCTTTAGGCCAGGTTGTGCAATCATTAACACATTATTTAACAGGTGAAAATGGATGGCACTTTACACTTAAAAACCTGCAATTGCAGAATTGCGGTTGAAGAGAAATGTTTATCGCGTGTGACCAAGGCCACCTGTGAACTTGAATTTCCAGATCAAGCACAGAGATAGAAGGTGATATACGGAGACAGTAAGAACATACGGATATTATGTTGGGTAGAACGTATGGCTACCTTGAAAACAGTAAGAGTTTTTACGTCATCTTTGGCCAAATTCACGTGTATAACAAAAAGACAATAGAAAACAAACTACACGCTGCAACTGTAAATTGTTCCCCTCATTTTGTTAGTACGTTTATCATGATTTTTCTTTTTTTAAAATAATTATAGTGGTCGCGAAATTAATCACTTTTAATTTTTCTACAATTGCCTTTGGCGTGCTAAGAAACACTTTTCAGTCAAATTATATACAGCAGGTTATAGTTTTTAATGAAATATTTCAATACAGAATAGCTAATCGAGAATTTATTCTTTGTTGACAGCCTTAACAACCTTAGCCAAAAGAACATTAAAGAGAATTATAGAAAAAAGTAGGCAATGTTATAATTTTTGGTGAACTTACTTAACAAAGAAATGTTTTTAAACAGTAGCTGAGCCTGTATTTATCCACAATATTAAAAAAAGGCGTTACTCATTACTGTACGACCAGTGGGCCAAGGGCGGAATATGAAGATTTTCTCCGTTATCACACATGTCACTTTCTATTAATGCCCTAATTTAAATGAGAGAAAGTACATTTCTAACCATATAGAAAAGAAAGCTTACCCATCTTTGACGAGGGCGACGCTCCCCATCATGTGCGGGTCGTCAGGGTCTGGGCTGACGGTCACCTCCATGAGCTTGACATACTTCCACGCCGATTCCTGGCTGATGCGGGCCCTGAGCTGCAGTTTCGTGCCGATGGGGACCGCCTGGTCCACCGGAAGCTCGCTGGTGGTGCTATTGCTGTTTATTCGCGCCGCTGGAGCTTCTTTGTACAGGGCCACCTCGTACTCGAGCCGCCCGGGGGTCTCTTCCACTACCCCTGATACCCTGGCTCCGTGGGGACTGAAACATTGTTTTACCTTTAGTTTTTTAAGTACTTCAAACCGCTAAGTTAATAAAGGCGCCCTTAATGGGATAGAGTAGTTTTGACAAAATAATTGTTCTAATGTGAAGAAACCCTGATGGGTTACTTCTCAGTTGCTGTTGATATTGTTGTTATAATTGTGAGAAAACAAGTCTAACTCCTACTTAAAGTAAAAAAGAAAATCAACTCACAGAACTATGAGTAGGATAGACAAGGAAACTGTTGGAAAGATGTAAAAAATTAAAGTAAATGGAAAAACATGGGCTACACCTTTACATATTTGCTCCATAGTAACTGAAATATTGTATTTTTCGTTTGTTAAGAGCTTAAAACCGTTGGAGTTGCAGAAAGACGATGTCAAGCTTACCAGGTAGTGTTGAAAGCAGAATATTTTATACGCGTCTTTGTTACAATCTCTTTAATGGGAACAAAGAATGATGGCTCATATTTCAACCACTTTGATATTATTTTTATATGTCGTGAGAAAATTAAGATCCCAGAGTACTATTAAACGCTACCCAGAGTAAGAGAGGGAACTGGTTCTCAGAATAAACCGCAGATCAGACAACGAATATATTGAAAGCCGACCTATAAAAGGAGCAATTAGAAAAATCAAGAATTACATTTTGATTTGGCACCTGGACTGTGAGGTCGGTGTATATAAAAAATTAAGAAATTACAATGCGAAAATGTGTGTTCCTAAGAATGGAAACTCGCAATTTGCAAACATTTGTTGAAGATATTACATAAATACACAAATGAATAGAAGACGACATTGTAACTGGGATGAAATGCGTATTTTGCGATGGTAACATAAAACACTTGCTAGTAAAGAAATCAATGAACATCAATGAAAGTACATCTGGCGTAACACTTTAGGGGCAGACGGCGACCAACCATTGACTATAGTGTTAACTAAAAATAATCATGCTAAGAACATATTGAACATACAATCGCAATATGCGAGTAGTACTGAGAATAGGATACCCAAAAATTAGTAAACTAGCGAAGAAGAACACTATCGTATAAAACTTCAGTAAAAATCGAATAACTGAGACACAAATCTATAGATAATTCTATAAGAATAGAAGATTTGTAAAGATAGAAATCCTAATTGATCTTAAACATTAGCTGAATTTAAAAAAAATATTAAGACCAGTGTACGAGGTGTTAGAAGAAAAGTCATGGAGAGGGGTATCAACAGAACAACAATAAAGCACTGCAGTTGTAAGAAAAAATAAGCACTGAACGGAAACGGAAGAGACGCATACCTCAAATATAGAATTAAAAAAGAATCGCATTATTTTTGTTTTGGGGCCGGAAGGAAGATTGAAAGAAAACTTACGCATTTTGTAGTGTCTTCATAGCAGGTGTGATTTAGATTAAGTGAGGCCATAATTTCAGTAGAAATATTTTTTGTCGTGCTTGAGATCTGGCAGTTACATTTATTGCTCATTAAGTTACCGTCGGACTCCAAGGATCGCTTGTTATCGGATTAATCCGCATCACCCATCTTTCCGTTATCGTCGGGTTTCTTCCGGACTTCGGATAAATCACTTTCCTATACGCCAGCTTTCCCCCTCAGTCCATGCCCCAGTATACAGCATTCTTCAGATCAATCGGGGCAATATATCGTCAGCCCTGTACGCCAGTATTTCAACACCTCAAATTACAAAAATTCATGGGCCTAGACTACCTTCCGCGTGTCAGCAATTTAGGGGTCAGTATTTCCAGTTATCTTCCTGGAGCTGGGTCTATAAGCCTTGACGATTCAAACTGGAGATCAACATTTACCTTCATGCCTGTACCTCGCATCCGTATGTAATTTCTGCACGTTTATCACCTATCTTCGTAGATCCGACATTTGTACCTCCTTAAATTAGCAATTTTTATTGTTTTATCTGTGTGTTTTTGCATGTGCTACTTTAATACACACATTTTGAGCTTTTCCTCATATGGGACGGCTAATACTTGTCTTTTTAGTACGCCAGCTTAACTGCGAATTTTTTGCCAGAGCATGTACTATCCTGACGTTATTTAGGACACTTTCGTAAGGCCAATACGGAGATTTGTTTAAAAGAGAAATAAAGCAAATAAGACTTTAACATTCCCACGACACCTTGGCCGTCTCCTTCTGAGTTGGGAATAACATAAACAATTATAAACACCTTATACGTCTTTACCAAATTGACTTTTAGACAAACACGCCTTTAGTGTCAAACCTTGTCCATGTCCCACTGAAGCCAGGCGTGTGCACTTTTAGTATTGTAGTATTGTTATAAACGAATTTTAAGGTGTAACAAGATTATAACAACAAGCGGGCAGCAAATACAAACATAACTATATAAAACATATTGAAAGAAGTTTTTTTTAAATATTGGATCTGATTAGTGCCCCAAGACAGAGATGTATGGAAAAACTTATTAAACTAATCAAATCAGTCGACTGGATTAAAAAAACTCAAAATTAGGAAAATTGGAAAGTAGCCTATGTCAAAACATATATCCGAAATAAGATCTAGCAGAAGTCAAACCATAAATTCCGGTATAATTTCAGCCTAGCGGTTACCTTCTCCAAATTAAAATAAAATTATTTCTGCACGACGTCGCTGTGTTAACAAAGCGTTACTGTTACGAGAGCAACGTTTTGTTTCAAGAAGGTGATTGACAGTGCAAGTCGTTAAACTAATAAAGTCTACGAAAGTTTGTTAAGTCTAATTTAGATTTTTTGCCATGTCTTCGCCCATTGTGTTTGTTGCAATAGCGGGAATACCGTTTTGCAAATAAGTACTAGTTTGCGGTCTGATTTAATAATATACTTTGAAATTCCTGGACAAATTGCTTTTCACTGTCTCGTTAGCTTGGAAAATATTTTTTCTGCTGCAACTACAAGAAAGAAACAAATAGCAAAATAAAAAATAACAAAACTATTCTTCACTACTTTTACCATTTCCCATTCTTAAATGCAGTTTGCATTTGCAATTTTTAATATTGGACAATGGCCTGAATGGAGACTCGCTGATCCACCTACATGTGAAATGTAAAATAGTAGTAAAAGTACCGATTGAAAAGTTACTAAAACTCGCCATGCGCATGTTTAAAATACTGGACGCTGAGGATAGCACGTCATAAACTACGGTCACTATTAAATGGAAGCTAACTGTGCAACAAGAATGACTAATGGCGCATATGGAAGTTTTAGGTGATTATGAAGGGAAAGAAAATAGTTGTTTTTCAAAGATTTTAGACTTTAGTGGTAGGCATATTGTTGGCAAAACCGATTTCCATTGGGGAAAATATATACTTACAAGCTTCCAGCAAATCCTGCTGCTTTATTTTCAATAACTGTGGGTTCTGGTGGCTTACACATGATGATAAGTTCCTGGTCAGACTGCATTACTACTCCAGGAAATTGGGGAAACCACACTCGAACATGGACGAAACCCTGTAAGTAAGGAGTTATAAAGTATGTTTGGGGCTAGAAACGAAAGTATTAGAATATTAGTTCTGACGTTCTACCTGAATCTCTATTTTTCATATTGTTACTGAATTATTGTTTTCTAATTTTGTTACTTTTGTTGAAATTTAGTAATTGAAAAAGATGTATATGTTGTTTGTACCAAAAATGGCTTTACGTGCTTAAATCATAAAGCTTCATTTTTGCTCCTAATGATGTAATACGTATGCTATTACATAAAAGTTCTAGGTTCGATGGTAATGTATACTACTAAAATATTTGTTGTTATTGAGGGTGACTCAAAAAAGTGTGGCGAATCAAACACGCTTTTTTAATGGAATTCCCTGTATATGTCTCGCCGAATAATTTTTTGCCAAAATGAACATTTTTAATATACAGTTGTACAGGTCTTTCAGAAATAAAAACGATTTTAGGCAAACAATTGTTGAATTTCAGGTTGTTGCTGTAAGTAACAGAAAACAACTGAGTGAAAGAAAACGTTACTAAAAAATGAGTTTGATGTGAATTGCCTTTTGGTGTGGTGTAGTGGCTCTGGGTGTTAATGTTATACAGGGTGCTCAAAATTTGAAAATTTAATAATTTTGAATCTTTTTAAATGCAAAATTCTGTATTTTCAAAAATCTCTGTTCTTTTGATATCTTACTTCATACCTCTAAATTCAACTGTTCTTTAGATATGCGAGTTTTAAGATAAATAACAATTTAAACACTTTTACATGATTTATTGAAAGAGATAATAAATAAACGCCTTTAAAGTAATAATATAATCACTTGAACTCTCTGAGCATAGAAAACAGGTTTAGAATATAAAAATCCAGTAATTGTTGATACAAATACGAAAAAACGCAGTGAAAACTGAAAAAGATTGAATTTTAAGATATGAAGTAAGATATCAGAAGAAAGTTCATTAATAGGGATTTTCAAAAATAAAAAATTCGAAATTATTAAATGGCAAATTTTGAGCACCCTGTATAGCATTAATACCAAAAACCACTATTTCACACTCAAAAGGTAGTTCGCACAAAAATATATTTTTTCTTTCATTAAATTGTTCCCTGTTACTTAAAGCAGCCCCCTAAAGTTATAAACAGGCAGCTGGTCTCCCTCGCCTGTATTGTGTATTTTCAACTTAACATATATAGCCAGTTAGTATTTAAATGTTTCTTTATTGTTAATTAGGCTTAAACGTTGTAACTTAGCATAGTTGAATTTGTACGGGTCGGGCTTTCTGTAATGCGGGCGTCGATTAGTTTTGTGTCTGTAGCGTTCGCTATGAACCCTTCAACGACATTCGGAGTAAACTTAAAATCAGTAGCCAGGGGACGTTAGACCAAGCTACATGCGGGTAAGTTACTCATAGTTAAACTTACAAGAGACTAAGAAAGCCTTGCGGTGTTAAAGTTTGATGCATAAAGTACGTAGCAAGCAGTGATTGCGTGTCCAGCAGACGCCATTTGAATTGTGGGTAATTACACAAACTGCGAAGAAACCACATAGTTTTGTGACGTATATGAGTACGTGATTTCAATAGCCATCGCAGCAGTAGAGCTATCACCCAGGGTACTTCCGCATTGTTCAAGGTTTGGTGACACAATCCACGGAGAGCTCAATTAGAGTGTTTGCGTTCAACTGTAAGGAATGCGCAACATGGGCAATTAATGCATATGCAAACTGAGAGGATGAATTTTGATGCACGAAAACCGAAAGCAGGCTTTCATGCAATTGAATGTTTGCGGTTTAAAGACAGTTATTTTAGCGTTCTATTTAAATATTGTTTTATGCATGTTTAAATTGAAATGCGAGTAGCCTCCAGCTGTATCGCCCGTAAAGTGCCCTTCTTACATTTGCTGTTGTTTTTAGCATTGTTTTTATATGTACTTTTTAAACATCGATATATTTGTGTAAACAAATTGGCTTTCTTGTGTGCATTTTAAAATTTAGTTGCAGCCCGAGAACACTACAGATGCAGTACAGCTTCTTGTTTTTCGGAAATAGTAATCGTTCGTAAGCACGACTAGCATATTTGAGACTTTCATGTGTACTGACCTAGCAAGGTAATCAAACAGGGCAAATTAATCTATAAAAATAGTAAAGCCTACGAGACGTCTAATTTAAGTTTAACGTCTTGACAGAGGGCCTACCAAACATATCGTTAGAAGTTCAGCATGCTTTCACGTAAAATCGTTGATATCTCTAAAAAAGTTAATTTTGGATCCGTACAATTTCATATTAAAATTATCACTTTGACAAAAACTTCTAAGGGCGTTCCATTAAAAAAAAAGTTTAGTTTGCCACAGTTTTTCGAACCATCTTGTATAGTCAAATATATTTTAATAATATGCATCACCTTCGTACTTTCACGTTTTGTATACACAAATTTTATATAACATATATACTTCTGAAAATATCTTCCACCGCCACGCCGCGCCGCGTCGTTGCCGAACGCTGGTTATTATAGGTTCTAGTTTTTCTAAGAAAGTGCAGGAGCCACAGGTAAGTTTGAATAGATGTAATAATTAAAAACCAACGGACCCTGTCTTATTAATGTTACCATTAGGGCCATGCTAACGTCATATTGTTGAAAAACACTATAAAATAAATGTTACCAATGCTGCCTTATTAGAGCTCTCCAAAACGAAAAGTATTTGTTATTTTACTGTCTTCTGTTAATATGAGTTAAGGTTGCCCTGTACACAACATATATATTTGTTCTACTTACTTTGCAGTAAGAAATTCTTAGCATTGGTTTTAATATAATTAGCAGAGAGAACTTGCAAGGGTATAAATTTACTTACATTTCGCCTCAAGACCCCACATCTGGTAAAGTCGGTGATTCGCAGGTTATATCTAAGCGCCGTTTGGTCGGCAGGGTCCTGTCGAATCTGGCAAGCCAGGTCCGTATCCGGATCGACCCCCCTATCGTCAGCAAACAGGGGGTGGCCTTTGAATCCGTCCGGTTTCCTGAGCCTAGCAACTATGGAGTCCCTCGAGCCTATGCTGGTGGTAGATGCGAATGTACATTGTATTTCCGTTACTGCAAAAATAGTTAAAAACTAATTAGTTTATTGATATTAATACAGTTACGGAAAAAATAAAAACATCGTTTTAAATACTTTTTTCGTACACTAGCATTGAAAGAGCTACTAAAAGCAGCTAAATGCGCATGCGGTGTAACCAAGACAAACAAACATATGAAAAGAACCGCCTGGTGGAATGAGGAGATAAAAGGCCAAGTTAAGCTAAAGAAGAAGAGGTGGATAGAATACTTGGCGAAAAAGACAGAAGATACTTACAATGCATACAAAGAACAGCGTATAATAGCAAAAAACATGGTGAAAGAAGCGAAAGAAAAAGCGTGGCAAGACTTTGGCGAAAAATTAGAAAAGAAAAGTAAAGAAAACCAAAAGCTATTTTATAAAGTGTTAAAAAATCTAAGGAAAGGAAAAAACAACAGAGAGCACAGTAGTAAAAGATAAAAATGGAAGGTTATTGGTAAAACCAGAAGAAATAATGAACAGATGGAGGCAATACTTTCAGGAACTTTTACAGACCCAAGAGATGAGTAATGAAGAAAGTGCACACACTGAAGAAAAACACCAAAATATAGAACACGAAGAAAAAGGTATAACAGAAGAAGAGTTAGTAACAGCATTAAAGAAAATAAAAAATGGGAAATCACCAGGACATGACAGAATTACAGGCGAAATGTTGAAAAAAATGGGAGAACAAGGTAATAAATCATTCCTAAAAATGTTTAATAAAATATGGAAAGAGGAAAAAATACCAAAAGACTGGGAAATAGGGCAGATTGTCCCAATATTCAAAAAAGGAGATAGGAAGACATGTAATAACTATAGAGGCATTACGCTGCTGAGTATACCCCTGAAACTGTTTGAACAAATACTCCAAGATAAATTACGAACACCAATAGAACCAACATTATCAGAAGCACAGAGCGGTTTCCGAAAGGGTAGAAGTGTACAAGACCACGTATTCACTATTAAACAAATAATTACAAAAACACTACAGTACAATGAGAAAGCCTTCTTTGCATTTATCGATCTCGAAAAAGCTTTTGATAGAACACCTAGAGAAAGAGTATGGAAAAGTTTGAATAACAGAGGAGTAACCCCAAAATTAACAAGGGTAATTAAAAGCTTATACCAAAAGACAAGGAATTACGTGATAAGCAATAACAGAACAACAGAAGAGTTCATTACAAACGAAGGACTAAGACAAGGAGGGGCATTGAGCCCGGTACTGTTCACCATCTTTATAGACGAAATAATACGAGTATGTCACCAGAGAATTAAAGGGCTAAACGTGGGATACAGAAAACTCCAACCCACATTCATACAGGATTGTGCATTTGCAGATGATATTATAGTAATGGCAGGAAGAGAGGAAGAGCTACAACGAAACTTATTGATATGGAACGAAGAACTAATAAACAATGGAATGAAGATGAACATAAATAAAACGAAAGTTATGGCCATTGGGAAAGACCACCAGAAAATAAATATACAGATAAATGGAGAGAAGATTGAACAGATACGGAAGTTTAAGTACCTAGGGGTTAATATTGAGGATAGTGGAAGACAAGAAATAGACATATCAGAACGAATAGAGAAATGTAACAAACTATATTATGCAATGAATACAAACTTCATAAACAAAAGAGAGGTGTCACAAAAAACCAAACTTAGTGTGTACAAAACAATCTTTAGACCTACCATGATTTACGGATGCGAATCGTGGGTACTGACACAAAAAATGAAGTCAAGACTGGAAGCTACGGAAATGAAATACCTGAGAAGAGTGAAAGGTGTCACCCTGAGAGATAGAATAAGAAGTAGCCAGATAAGGGAAGAACTAGAAATAAACATAGTAACAAATCTCATCGAGGAGCGACAGCTAGCATGGTGGGGTCACCTACATCGGATGGAAGAAAATAGACAAGTAAAACAAATATGGGAAACAAGAAAAGTAGGCAGGAGGAAAAAGGGAAGGCCACAAGAAACGTGGGACAATGTTATAGGAAAAATACTAACAAGGAAAGGAAGAACAATAATGGAGGCAAAGGCAATGACAAGTAATAGGAAAGAATGGTGTAAATTTGTGCATAGCTAATTAAGTTAATTTAAGTTAAATATAATTAAGTTAAGAAAGTATAAAGTTATAGTAAACATAATGTATTTATTTTGTAAAGCCAACACCAATAAGGTAAATGGCTTTTGATTATATATATATATATTTGCTATATACGAGGATAAATTTAGTATTCCGTTTTGTATGCTAGTGTACGAAAAAATATTGTACGAAACTCGTATGAAAGTGGCTTTTCCATACTCGTCTCGAAATTCCGGACTCGGCCTAACGGCCTCTTCCGGAAACATCTCACTCGTACTGAAAAGCTCCACTTTCTATACTTGTTACGTAAATTACTATTTTAGTCGCTTAATGTTATTTACATTTACGCGCTATATATTTATCGAAAAGTCGTTTTTCCTACTTTAGTGCAGAAAGTACTCACTTTGCGCACGCATTTACGTGCACGAAGTGACTTATATTAACACTTCCTGTACTGTAATGTTAGCATTTCCTGCACTCTAATGTCAAGTGATAAACATCTGATTGGTTAAAACTCACAAATGTATTTTTTCACAAATATTTAAAAATTAAATTTCTTGCTGAATGCGAAGCCGTCGTAGGAAATAGTATATTGTACAAGTAGTTATGAAAGTCATACTTTTTCAAGAATTTTCAGTTTGATTAACGAGGGCGAAGCTCAGTAAAAAAGTTGCTTCCATACGTATTGTACGGTTGCGGCATAAAAAAATGGGACAGTTACGTCTATTTTCGCAATTATTCCACCCTTCGTCACTGCATTTATATGCGGCATAACTAATTTGTCTTATTATTTCGAATTTGGAATTGTTTGGCAGATGTCATATATATTATTCAATGTTGCAATATGACATACTAATAAAACAAATCCAAGCAGCTAGAATTAGACAAAAATCTGTTATAGGTGTTATTCCATTTTTTATTGGCCGCAACTGTAAACGTTATTTTTTTGCTGCATAGTGATCCCATGTAACTTTACAGCTGTCAGATTAACAATTCATACTTTCAATAAAATAGTTAAAAAGTGAATGTTAATATTAAAAAAAAGTTTACTAGGTGCACTCGTTGTACTTAATGTTTGTATCCAGGTATCATATTATTGACTATATTATTTACATTTTATTATAATTATGTGTGTTTTCATTACCTTAAACTGAGTTATCACGGTTACAATATTTATTACATTTTAGATTATGGTGATATCGGTTAAGCTTTGAGTTAATGAGTTCTCGTTTTTATCTGAGCACATTTGTTATGTAAAGACTCATTGGCGCTCCTTCCGAATCGATTAATAAATTTCACCTTTGGTAAAGAACCACACGCCGCGCCGTCTGCATTGTTTAGCTAGCCGTCTCCTCAAATGTGTAAATATAGACACGATGGTTTGATTTTGGATTTAAATTTGATAACAGATGGATGAATAACGTCTAATAAGGACCTAATGCTCTGCCGGATTGTCATAATTTTGCCATCATATTTGGCAGATTAATTTCCAGAATTACTTCATCGTGTTCCACCACTAATAAGAAAAAAATGCTATGTAAACAGGGCGGATCATCTTTACGCTTTGGTATTCGCTTCTTTATGCATCCTCTTCTCTCTGCTTATTTAAGTATTTAATTATCTTAACTGTTCATTTTATACAGGGTCAAGTAGATGGGCAAGGCTATGGATCTGTAGGAAAACTAACTAGAAAGACTGTGGTATCGTGGGAAAGATAACTAGAAAAGGCTTTCCAATGACGTCATTGTCGACTATAATTTATATCTAAAAATGATTTTTTGCACTATGCCGCCGAAACTAAACGCTATGACGAATGGTGAAAATTATAGTCTCAAACTAGATAACTAGAAGAAAATGTCTTAATCAAATCAAAACAGTTTCTTCGCGGATCTCCCTTATAACTTTTAAAAACCTCGCTTATTCTTCAACTCAAATGAAGAAAAATGTCAGTTCTTTGTGTGTGTTTTTTTATGTTAATCAGAAAGTAATATTTTCTCCAATTTAACCAAATCTCCATCTTTGTATTTAATATTTTCATGACAAGCACTATTTATTTTGAATATTTAAAATTATTTCTGCTAGCTTCTGCAGATGCACTTAACTGACAATCAGAGTGGATTCCTTTTCTCTAGATTGCTTATTCTGAAATTTGATGTTCCTATTTTAATTATGACAGTTTTAAACTTCTGTCAAATGTTACGTCAAAATAGTTTTTGAAAATTCAATCACAAATACTTCATCGTTACATTGGTCATATGACAATATCAAATAGTAAGCACTCCGTTAATTAAATTAATTCATTTTAACCTTTATTTCATTTCAGTTCTTATATAATACGTGGATTCATTTACCTTTTATTTGAACTTAGTATTCTCTTCTGCAGAAACCATTTCGTCTAACTCTGCAACTGATCACACCACAATTGCTCCACTCAACACCACGATGAAGGCATCTACTGACAACCAAACTCCCTCACAGTACAGATCCAAACCGACCCAAGTTGTAGTTGTTTTTTTTTAATATTCAATCCAAATTACTCCTTTGAAATACGTTACAGCTCAAAACCAAGAATCCCGACCAAGGACAAGCTACCAGACCTCACTTGACAAGCCCCATAAACATGCTCACTCTGCTAACGACTTCCTTGCGATTCTCCTCCCTTGTAAATCGTTCGTTGTAATCCAATTCAATTGATTCAAAATGCCAAATCTAATCCCGCAATAAACTTAATTCAGTATTTATTTCTTTTTATTTGCTTTTGTAGATTAGAACTGCTTTAGTTTGGTATTCTCACCATATTATTTATCTTTCTCCATTTTAGTCTGCTCACCTTCTTACTTTTAACATTTCATTTTATTTCTTGTACATCACACGAATTTAATCTGAAACCCTTTTATACACCAAACATATTTAAATTCTTAAAAGGGTTTATTTATTAATTTCTTATTACGCAAATCGGTTACACCTTTTAGTTTTAAAAATTTTATATATCAATAAAAACAAACGCCTTAACGATCTAGCTTATTTTTCAATCCAACACACTATAAAAGCTTTATTATTTGATTAACGACCACTATGTTCAATAGTCTATCTCGAATAAGTATTTGCCATCAATTTCCAATTTCATTTTAGATATTAAATTAAGTTAGAATCCTTCTGTTTCTCAATCATTTTATTAAATTATAAATTCTATTTTCTTTCTTTATTAAATGCATCTTAATAATTTTAATATCCAATTCACATCTAAATTGATCTTTATAATTTTTAATTACTATAATCTTTTAATCCTATTAATCTGATTTTTTACCCCTGTACCAATATCATAACAATATTTATATTTAAAAAAAAATAAATTATACCGCTGAAACTAAAAGCTATGACGAATGTTAAAAATTACATTCGCAAACTAGATAACTAGAAGAAAATATGTCTTAATCAAGTCAAAACAGTTTCTTCTCTAATCTCCCTTATAACATTTAAAAACCTTGCTTATTTTTCAACTCCAATGAAGAAAAACGTCGGTTGTTTGTCTGTTGTTTGTTAATTAGAAAGTAATATTTTCTCCCATTTAACCAAATCTCGATCTCTGTATCCAATATTCTCATGTCAAAAATGTAGAGGTCAGTGGATATTTATACCACAATTGGAAACGTGTGAAAAGGATGTACACAGTAGCCTAAAACCTAAAAATATAAATAGCGAAATATATGAAGAATGAAATGAATTAACTCGTGACCTACATTAAAATCAAAAACTTTTCTAGCTACGCAGTTCTCATGAAATATTGGAAAACACTACTTGGAGCGGTGCTCATAGAAGTGTTATATAAACTGCCAAACATCTTTTATTGCTTGTAACGGGTGGTATATTTGGTGTCACTGAAGTGACAACTTTGAATATTTTGTGTTCGATCGCAGCGACATGCCGCATTAACATTCACAGCGTTGGCGCAGGCCGACCCTTAACCTTTCAAAATGTGTGAAATAGGCGTAAATCTATCTGATTACCCGACTTGCAACTTTTCAAGTGTGTTGGGTCACGATACCTGGCAGATTTATTTCATGGCGTTTTATATAGCAAGCTCAAAAAATAATAATGCTTGGGGCTTGAATTCGCGATTTTTAAATTTTAAATTGAAAAATGTGTTACGTGTGAAAATAACAAGGAGAAAGTGCAAGCTGCAAGTACAATACAAATTCTTCATATTTGATATATAGTTAATTTATACGCAACCAAAATTGTATAGGATTGCGTAGCCTTTCACTAAAATGTTTACATAAAAATCCGTAATTCAAATTGAACATTCTGCTAATTTTACAAATGCTTCAGCTTCGTAAGACTGCTGTTTGTGCAACAGTTCTTCAATATATTTTTATTTCATCCAAAGTAGATAACATTGGAAGTATTTTGGTTAACACTACTTAATTCGTAATCGTTTCTACAAAAGTACTAACACATCTGAAAATTCTTATAGATTACAATTTAGAGTAAATGAGAGTAATGATGCGTATTCAAAAATTGGAATATTTAACACGGTCTTTCTTAAATTATGAGTTGTTTAATAGTTAGTATAAGTAATGTACTACGTACCTACCAGTTTTACATGTCATATTTTTTCTTAGCGATGTATGTCAATACGCAATAATACCATTTTGAAAAATACATCAACTTCTTTAATAAATAGATGTTGATAACTTAGGACATTCACTATTTTTAGATCACGTAAATAAAAAACGTTAGCAAAATGAATTTAAACATCCTTGTGCTAAAAGAAACAAAGAAATTGACTAAAGCACACATGTATGTAGTGAAGAAAAAAGGAAAACATATATGAATTTACATAGTTATAGCATAGCCACTTTAGGTGTATATTTCCCGATTGAAGATGCAACTGTTGAGAATAAGTATGAGTTTACTAGAAAATTACAAGAATAGATAGATGATAGACAAACAGTGTTTGTATCCCATTAGACCAAAACCTAAAGGAGCGAGAATATCGATCTGCAGAAGAAATGTATATCAATCACTTGCAGAAAAGAACGATATAAAAAGGAAGGGAATACGGAACTGACTCGAAGAGATACAACTGGAAATAGAGAAGAAGAAATGGCTTAACAAGAAAACACCAAAGAACGTACACCTATGGAGACAACATAAAGGAAGAAGAAGGTATCCAAAAAATAAAATAATAAGAACCTGTGGGATGAGAAATGTAAGGAAATGGAAAGTTGTATAGAGGATGAAGATGTACGGAAACGTGGAATTTTACTAACTCAGTCCGGAAAGATAATGGTACTCTCACACAGACCACAAGAATTGAACAACAGGAAGAAATTGATGTAAGGTGAAGATGTGGTGTTTTTGATTCTCCCATTTTGCTACACACCCACCCCATTTTAAGTGATAAATGGATAATTTCCATTAGGCAGAGAAGAATTCATGGAAAAACAGCCGAATGTTACAGTAGAAGAAGTTATAAAAATAAATGTTGAAACAGTAACAAAGATAATAAAGACACTGACAAAACGAAGAATCTGTGGGGATACACACTTTTCCCAACTTTAAATATAATATCAAGAATTAACACAGATGGAAATTACATTGGGTGACTAATAATAATAATTAATGTTGTTTTTTATCCTTCATTACTGCTTAATATCTTGATCGCTAAGAATTGCTTGAAGATTTGGTGGTAATCGCTGCAGCTATAAAGTACGTAAAAGGTTGTCTTGTACCTGGATACCTTCTGCGAGGGTTTGCAAGTGCCCAAGAACTTGCGAAGGTCGACGGTGTCTTAGTTCGGCATCACTTAATCATTTTCGTACACGCTGTTCCGTTGACTGGACATCTTCTTGATCAGTTCTGTCCGTAGGTACAAAAAAGCTATTGTCTGCAGGTGGACTTGTTATAATGTCACTTCTGCAGCACGACGATTGTCCAAGCTTGAGACCACATAATGGAATTTAGTACTGTCCTGTGTAATTCCATAAAGAGCGAACTGCGATTCAACTTGAACGAACTAAACAGTTGGCTGCTCGGGCCAAAGCGGTGGAAACTTGGCCTTGTTTGTTCCTGTTAAAGCTGCCTGAGTTACTTCTTCCATTGCATTATCACATATGATTAATGTCAGTGATTGTTGCAAAAATTGTCAAAATTTTTAAGGAAATGCACGATGTATGAAAAGGTTTGTGTTCTATTATGGAGTCACCATTGTAGAGAAGACGCGCTCATTAATACACACGTTTCTCAATTTCAAATATAATATCCGTCATTACTGCTTGGTATCTTGATTGCCATAAATCTTTCGGTGCGGGAGGAGTTAACGGAGAATTATTGAAAGATGGAGTTAGCAAACTCTTTAAGATTATAACAAATATGATTGCATCTTCTTCTTCTTTCTCTTATTTTAGGTCAGTGGCCTGTTATTAACCACAAAGTGGTTCCATGAGCCCTCTTTACTCGTAAGCCAGGTAGGTGGCTAACCTTGCCCGTCGAAAGTGAGGAAGAGTTCCCGTGTTAGAGGTTAACAACTACCAGAGGTGTTAACGTGGTAGACGGAGAGCGTACGATATTTAAAATCCCGGTGCAGTGGCCGGGAATCGAACCCGATCCGACTGCCTGAAACTTAAGCATTTTGCTTGCTCGGCCATCCGCTAACCAGATGCATAAATAGTGAAATTCCAAAATAGTAGAAAATTGGATGGGTATCGTAAATATATAAAAAAGAAGATCGAATAAAGCTAGAAAACTACAGAGGTATACTAACAGTGACAGCTACGTTTAACAGACTATATTGTCAAGTGTTACGAGATCTGGTGGAGGAGGAGTATGGTAAAATGAAAGAACAAAGCGACTTTACAGCTAGTCGCTTCTGCTTGTATAACATACTACTTTGTTTGAAGCAAATAACAGACAAGAAGACAGCGATTACAGAGGAAATGCATTAATTATTTAGAGATAGCGTATCCAACACCAAATTACGACAGGCTATTCAAGAATTCTGTAAAAGTTACAATGTAGTAAAAGCAATATACAATATGTATAAAGAATTCATATCAACGATGGAAGTGGGTAAACGTGTGTGAAGACAGTTTTTGAACCGCGAAGGCCTAACACAGTTTCAGAACGTGGGAAAGGAAGTGGAGGAGCATGTTAATAGAACAACACTAAGATATATATCCTACAGCTTATGAACTATCACGTAGCCCAAGGTACAGAAGATCTAGAATATATTTTTATGAAGTTACAAGAAGAGTACCAGCAATAGAGAATGAAGATTAACGTCAGAAAGAGTAAATGCTTATGTAATTTAGAACTTGAAAACGGAGAGCGAAAAATATAACTATCTCGGGGTGATTATATAAAATGATGATACAGATACACGAGAAATAGAAAAGAGAATAATACAAGGAAGAATAGCTGTTAAGAGATTAAATAGTATCTGGCGGGGCAAAGAAATATCTAGTAGGAATAAAGTTGACATCTATAATACTATTGTGAAGAGTATACATTCGTGTCGGGCAGAAGCGTGGAGATTGAAGAAATTCGATAAAAAGAAATTACAACTCATAGAAATGGAAGTATTAAAATCATCAATAATCTTGTGAAGTGAACTGGTCCTAACACGATGATAAGAAAAAATGTAGGGGTAAAAGAAACAATAACCGAATAAATAAAGTCGATTACCAATCATTTTTTCAACAGCTTTAAGGGAGTCGGTAATGAACTAATTGGTCTGTAGTTACTGCAATACTTTTTATTATTTCCTTGTTTGGGAAATATAAGGGCATGAACATACTTCCATAAATTTGGGAAATAGCCAATTCGCATACAGGCATTGAGTAATGTAGATATATATGCTAGAGCGTTTTTAATCAAGCGTTTTCAAACTAACTTTCACATATAATCTCATAAGAGCATTGATTGTTTCCGGAATTTTTTTTTGAGTGCGTTCCAACTTCTTATTAATTTGACCGAGCGGGACGCGAGGGCAAATTAGGACGTTGTTGGAATGCACGAAAAATAATTTCCGGATATGAATTAATGCTCGGATGCAGATTCTATAAGAAAATCGTAACGACACAAACCCTCACAGTTAAGGTGGTCTAACTACAAAAAAATTCCAAGAAATTTTGTTTTTGTCTTGGTTATGGCTAGTGAACTAATTTTTCTATTGGTCATTAATGAGTGTCGTACGATTTTCATATATAATGCAACTAGGGGGTTCTCGATTATCAAATAATCATTTCTGTTTACATGAGATATATTGTTTGGCAATCACGCGAGTCCTTCGGACTCGCGTGATTATCTAAAACAATATATCGAGTGGAAACAGAAATGATTTGATAATCAAGAAGACACGAGTTGCATTCGGCTAGATTATATCACGAGTCAATAAACAGCGTTTAAATAGCGTATTTTAAATATTAAAAGTACAGTTAACGTGGTTGTTATGGCAATTGCACTGACAGCAGGTAACGTGATGTTTGTGAAGGCGTGTGATTATCACCTATTAATCAGGAAGGTATGTGATTGTCAGTTGCTATGTACATTATCAGAAGTTAGTACATGCGTAACTACGCATTTTGCTGTTATTCATTGGTTGATGTTAGAGGGAGTGGTATAATCAGTACAATGTCATAATCAACTGATTTCCACGTAGGACTACGTCTAACTCCCTTGATAGTATGGGGCGACTTACGCCGACAGCCTTTGACAAAAATACGTCTCAATTGAAATCGTTATATCTTAAAAATACGTACCGAGCAGTAATCGTGTTACCATATTCGTAAACAACATAGAATCCAGTTGGCAATATTTCGTGCGAGCGACGCTCCCCTCGCTTCCCGTGCGCGAGTGAGATGATACAATATTTATGGAGGTACCGCCGCGCTTGGATTAGTTTATTTCGGCAACCGTAGAAGCAACATGACACTGCATGGTATCGTTTTAAAATCTCTCGACGAGATCTATTCAAATATAAACATGTTGCAATGGTTCAAACTACCATTTTTAAAATGGGGTATTTATGAAAATTGTGTAAGCTTCTTGTCAGATTCTAGATATTGGTTGGCTACAAAAAATTACATAAACGCTCTGAAACTACACACAACTAGCTCATTTGGAATTTGGATGCAGATTAATACGCCCTTCTATCTCTGCTAGAATTTGGAAGGTTTGTTTCGTTATACAAAACTATGTTATAGAAAAAGTGTCTGTTGTATGGAAGGAGGCTGTTTTACTCAGGATCAGTGCTATAAGCGGCATAGTTGAAGGACAAAGCGGGTCGCTTTTTATGGTGCTGCTCCAATAAAATTCAAGATCTTAGTATCGCACCCCAACACAATAGAAAGTGATTAACTAATTTTTAGTTTTTTTGTATTATTTCTTAGAAATTTTACTTTATTAATAAAAGCAAGGAGATGAAGATATAGGTATCTGAGATATAAGTATACAATCGTACATTGCACTTATTACAGATTGACCTTCGAGTAAAATTAGTAAAACAGAAGATTTTTACATTTTGTACGTGCTAATACTAATGTGGAATTTGATTTATTACAAGTTTTGAAAGTTCTATAAGGCGGAATTTAATAGTTATCTGCGTTTTAGTTTGTTATGGTCACAGTTGGATTCGTAATTTAATTTTTGTAAGTATAAAAGCTGAAAGTCTCTACTAACACATATATGTAGCAACACCATTCAATGGTATACTATTTTAATTAATGTTTTAGCAATGCAGCTCATCATTTCTTCTTTTACTTAGTTTTGCATTTCCTTATTATAACAACTAGCTAAATCTGTAATCGTTGATTCGTGGTTTAGAAAATAGACGACTAATAGAACATTGCATAACTGGTAGCTGCCTGTACAATGATAGGTGTACTAGGGGTCGTTTTTATGTTCCCGAACTAAACAAGAAAACAAACAGCTATTACGCCAATAAGAATTAATCTTAGTGTCATTGCCTAAGAATCTAAACCTTCATAAAAATAATCTTCTGATTTTGTATTTAAACGACCTTCTACATCTGTTGCGAGTTCTTTGTCGTCTCTGAATCTGTTTTTTCAGAGGCCTTTTTTTAAATTCGATCTTAAAACTAATCGGAAGGAACTGGATCCGGACTGTAAAGAGTATCGCCTAATTTTTTAAAGCCACACTACCCTATTGTCGTGTAACGGCGCCACATTCGGTTTATAAGCTAAAAAAACTACGTTATAAATTGCGCAATTGTTTTGAAGGTATATGTGATTTGAAAAACTTAAATAGATAACTTGTAGCTAAACAAGAAAGTGTCTTGTACTGGGCCCCTCGTATTATCGAAATAATCGAACTTGAATTCGAAGACACAACTACCAATTTGTACTTTTGGAATACGTTTAGAATATTAAATTAGTTTTGTTAATTTACTTCGTATTTTATTCATTTACGTATAAGTGAAGCAACAAGCTAAAAGATTACTAATCACATATATTACTTGTCGAGTTTGGATCGTAACATCTGCTACAAACATAAAGAAGATTCAGCCATTCCAGGACAAAGTGCTCTGTATTGCATGTAATACACCCTGATATGTTAAAAATTAGCAACTGTAGGCAGAATTAAGCATCGACACCATCAAGAAGAACCACAAAGAATTTTTTTAAACGGGACGTGAATGCAGCAGTTCACAACACCATCGACTATCCACAACGGGAATTCATTTGTAATCGACCGCCTTAATTGACGATTGGAATATCAGCGACCCATCGAGAAAGTTATTTCTCGTCCATAATTTTAAAGACATTTTAGCATGTATGTGATATCGTAACCATGTATAACATTTAATAATGTTTAGCTGGTTTACCTAAAATAAAAAAATACCAAACTCTGATTTAAGATATTGTGCGGATCACTATAAAGCTACTAGAGTGTTGATTTTTATTTGGGTGGGGGAGCTGAAGAGGTTATTCATATTAAAATCTAGAATCAATATACAATCAAAATTTCTTTGGAAAAATTAGACCTCAGTAAGAAGTTATGATTTACATTGGTTAGCAGTTTAGTGTATGAATTGTGCAATGACAGTCGTGATTTCGATTCTTGGCGGTACCTATGCCTCGAAAACAATTGCAAATGAAAATCTCAGCATTTTTTCGGAAATATGTAAACTATTACATTTTTCTGTATATGTACAACTTTTAAAAATAGTTGGTTAACGTGGCAAAGCGTTTAGAAATGTATGAAAAATTTTACAATATTTTCGAATTTCAACTCGAGTAGCGTAAACATTTGGGAAACCAAAATCAGTATGTCAACGTTTCGCACCCATAGGTAAAGATGCTCTTCGCAGTTACTGAATACAACATGTATGCTTACGTTTCCACTCCATAGAATTTCATTCATACTGTTTATTGCTATCGTTTGTCTCACTTTTGCTTTAGTATCTGTTGAGCTGTTACAGGAGCCAATGTTGTTTCTAAATATTTAATTTTCAGAGAGTTTTCAATACCCCGTCTAGAACTAGCTCAACAGCTGCTCTTTCTATGATGATATATACTGGATCTTCTAAAGATTAACTTTTACTCACAGTTTTTATAAAATTTCTCTATAAATTTTCTTGTCACATATTGTGGTCTTGGATGATTACGACTTGCTCGTCTGCAAACAAGAGTAAGCGAATGGTTGTCATTTTACTTCCCTCGTCTAAAAAACGAAGGAAGTATTGTAATCACAAAAAATCACCTTTCGAGATTTCTTTATATCTTCACGTTTCAGGGTCCGTAGATGATAAAAAGCAGGTTTTCTCAATTCCGTTTATTTGTCTGTCTGCCTGTCTGTTGGCGGTATAACTCTAAAACTATTTCGTGGAGGAAGACGATATTTTGCATGTATATTATGTTTACCCCGCATGAAATCGAACAAAACAGGAGAAATATATACAAAGTGGGCACCTTAAAAAATAAAATTCTGTTTATTATTGCTTTACCTAAGAAATAAGTACAAGTAATAATTTACACATAGCACAAGCTTTATCATTGGCGAAAATGGAACCTAACATATACAGGGTAAACATTACAAATTCAGCAGAATGGTATGATGCTTTCTAACGCAGCGGAAACCCTTCCACTTGAAGTACGCCCGTGCCTTGGTTATTTTAGCCGCGGAGCGTGGAGTGTGGATCCCAGTGGACTATATTTTGACTTTCCTCGTCTAAATACGAAAGAATTTTTTATTTGCAAAAGATAAAAGTAGAGATCTAACAGATACAGAGTAAACATCACAAAGGTACAGAATAGTATGGTGCTTTATAACGCAGTAGAAACTTGTCCAAGCCGAACACGGCTGTGGCATAGTTGTTTTAGCGGCGGACAAGAAACTGGCTCGATATAGTCGCCTTGGAGATGGGAGTTCGAATCCCAGCGGACTACATTTTTTTAAATTTGCAAATTGATAAAATTCGCGCGAGGGAGTTTCGTGTAAACTCATTTACATATTTTTATTTCAATGCTATTCCTCGACAATTTCTTCATGTGTCATAGGCCTTTTCAATTCAACGAAAACCAGATGTTCATCCTTATTTTTGCCTTTATATTTTTTATGATATGTTGGAGGCAGAATATATTGTCAATGCCACTCCTCTTCGCAGTAAAACTTGTTTGATCTTTGAATCTTTAGATATCTTCGTGTAATACATTTTCATGTTTTGATCTCTCCATCATTGGTAACTACTCTACAAAAATGTTCGTTATTAAAAACAAACATTACAAGAACAATGTAGCCTGAGTATGAAAAGAACGACTTTATTATCAGAATCACTGATAGATATTAAAATCATTAGTGTACATTTACGTACAGTAAATTGTACTCTACCGCAGTGGCGGCTTCTGATAATTGTGTTTGGGGGCTCTTAATTTTTAACAATCACTAAGCAAAAAATAATAATTAATGACTCTCCCACATTCCTTCGATGTTATAATTCAAATATAGCAGCAAAAAGTATTCAAACACAAAACAAAATGGACATAAGTGTCAAAAAACGAAACACGATAATTTATTTAACAATGGCAAAAACAGAGCATGCATTACCTCCGCAGATTCATCACTCAAGATAAATAAATACGTTTCAACTACTAATAGGTGATATCGTGCAATCGTACTTTGAATCGCTACTGAGATTTTTTACATCAGGATTTTAAGCGTGATGTTATTTCATATACGAGTACCTAACCTGTAAAATGTATCAAATCTGTGAAGGCCTGACTTCACTTCTCCTTGTTTCGTAAGCAGCTACACCGGTAAGAACTAATGTATACTAAAACAGTGCTCGGAGCTCTAATACATTCACGTTCAATATCAAAGATTGCACCATATTTGCTATGGGCGGCTGCCTTTACCTTCGGATTGCATTACATTTCGGGAGCAGTACCTATGTTTATAAATAAGCTGTCAATTTAAGACGGTATCGGCTGCAACGTCGTTAGCCTTCGCGTCACATTGAAACTGCTATATCTCGAGTCTGCTGCGACAGCGTGTTGGACCTCAATTGCCATATAAGTTTGGGTCCTATTTCAAATCGCCCTCAGCAGCTACGAGGGCCACTAGAAAAGAAATCTACCTAGCCATGAAACAAAAGGCATATGATTTTTTTGATATTTTTACTTTTCAACATAGTCCCCCCTTACATCACCGCACTTACACCATTTGTTTTCCAATGAACTTATACCAATGTAAAAAAAAATTCCTCTTGATTGGCGCCCTCGAAGGTTTTTCTTTAGTAGTATAAATAGGTAAAAGTCAGATGGAGCCAGGTCCGGACTATAATGAGGATGATCTATCTCTACAAAGCTGAATTCCTGCATAATTGGTCGGAATTTGGCAGCCTTATGCACAGTTGCATTTTCATGCAGCAGAAACACTTCTCGATTGGAAAAATTGGGTTGTTTCTGATCAATTGCTTTACGCAGATTTTTCAAAGTGTTAGCGTAGACATCTGCATGTATTGTGGTCCCTTTTGGCATATATTTGATGAGAAGAATGCCCCTCACATCCTAGAAAACTGTTGCCATCAGTTTCCCAGCAGATGGTTTCGTTCTTGCCTTTTTTGAAGGTGGAGACCCTTTATGAAACCATTGTTTCGATTCTGATTTTGTTTCAGGGTCCCAGTGATGCACCCAAGTCTCGTCGCCCGTTACAGTTTGTAATAAAAAGTCACAATTCTGCTCCAGTTTTTCAAATGACTTAGAAATTTCCAGCCTACGCAATTTTTGTTCAGGTGTCAATAATCGTGGAACCCACTTGGCTGACACTTACTCATATTTAAATTGTCATGTAAGATGGTTATTACGCTAGGTTCAGATATTCCCAACGTCATACTAATGGTAGAAACCTTCACACGACGATCCTCAAGCACCAGGGCTTCAACTTTTCGCGTAATTTCCTCACTCGTGGCCGTTTTTGGTCTTACACTTTTGGGATCGTCTTCGTCCCCATCGAAGCTGTTTAGACCAAAATTTTACAACATAATACGATGGTGCATCATGTCCATACACGGCGACCATTCTTTCAAGAATGGTTTTTGGCTGGTGGCCCTCTTTTGTAAGAAATTTAATGACGCTGCGATATTCTAATTTCAAGTCACTCATTTTCCCTCACAAAACACCTTATAAAAATCAAACTAATTATCACAAGTAACGCAAATTTTCCACGTAAGGTTAGATTACACGCCACTATTTGACAACTAAAGCTTGATCGTGTCAATTGTTTTTTTCATGGCCAGGTAGATAACATTGCTAGTGGCTCTCGTACCAGCCGCTTGGTGCATTGATACGATCGCGTGTGTTGACGTATAACTCATGTTATGTTGATATACGGATCTCATTACTTAAACATTGTTTATTACAACGGTAGGATATATGTTAAAATATATTTTCAATTATAGAATAGTTGTTTTTAATGTCATATAGACTGGTGCCGCCACTGCCGTACTGTGTGAGAAGCAATTGGAGATTTGTGATATCAGATAAAATAAGCTCCATGGCAATAAAACTCAATGGAAACAAGAAAGCGTGAAATAGTTTTAGATAGGGTATTACAAAATGATTAAAATGGCAATACAATCGTTGAGAGGTATACGAATAACCTTAAAACCCCATTGTTCATTATGATAATCGTCATAATCATGGGGAAAATGGCAGAGCAAACAGTTTCAATTGTGTAGCATAAAGATTGGAATTGAATATCGCAGCATAGCTATAAATTGCTGAACGATAACAAAAAAGCAAATGAAATGTAAATTGTATAAATTGGCAACAAGCAGAAAAAATGCTCAAATATTTTAACGTTCTAATTAAGTGAAGAAAAATTAGATCTAGAGTTTTAAATATGTTTAACAATTGCAGCATAAAGGTGAGAAGTAACTCTAGGTAAACTGTATAATTATATCCAACAAAAGTGTGTGTCCCGGAAACGAGAACAAGCACAATCCAGAAATAAAAACTATGTGAAGTTGCGAGGCTATTAAGCAGGTGAATACTAAGAGATTAGAATGATATAACCTAATTCAAGAAAACATTAAAGCAGTAAGACGGCTTAAAAATAAACGAAAACGCATTTATTATTACATCAAAGATTCTTATTGAGGGATAGAGAAAATATTTTACTTCTGAAGACATTTTTGCCATTAAGTTAAATAATACCAAAACAGGAATTTCGAAGGTGTTTTGCAAAATAGCAAATAATGTATCAAGTGTACAGTACATATTGTTTGCTTATAGGTACTTACAACAGTTAGCATCCACTTGCTAATTATGTGGTTTGTGATGGACTACTTACTTTTAAAACCATGCTGACACTCCCTTATTTTGTTTTCGGAATATTGTGGTACTTAGTTCTTGATTACATGTTGTATTGAGTAGTACCATTTTCTTGTGATTGTTGTAATAAAAAATTTCAACATTTTTAAAACTATTTTACATTATCAATTCTAATGCTGACATGTTTTGTTTTGAACTATAAAATTTTTAAATGCTTTTCAATTGCTTTCAGCTTTCCATGAGCTGCTTTTTCCCTTTGACTGATTTAACGTCGTATTTCATCAAAACATTACTATTTCCAAATAGGTTTTCATCGTTATCGCTTAGTCCTTGCTGAGAATGCCATACTATTTTTTTTGTAAAAGTCTTCCAATGCATTTGTGCATTCTACAAGTGGTTTAACAACTTTTGAGTTGTTTGAACGTCCAATTGTTTCGCCTTTTCCGCCATGTTTAAACTCGTTTACCCAACATCTAACGGTAGGTTGTGATGGAAATGTCAGCCTAATGGACAGATTATTTGCTTACTTATTGGCTTACTTCTCCGACATTATAGCCCTTTTTGAGTTTTATCCTCTTCTACAAACCTTCTCCAGTGTTTTCCGTTTCCTATCACCACTCTGTAGTTGTTCATCTTCATCGTTATCATGTATTTCTTAACCGATGATCTACTGTATCCAGAGCTCCATTCTATAATAACTTTGGCCGCCCTGTTAGGTTCCATTCTTGAATGATGCTCGAACCATATGAATATTTACGCTTTGATAAAACGAACAATATCTGCTCCTTTTATTAGTTTATTCAATTCCTGTTTATATCGTTTTCGGCGCGTTCTTTGGGTTTTCAGCACACTAAAGTACACCGTTCTTAATATTTCCGTCTCCGTGCGTTTAAGTTTGTTTCGATAGTTTACTATTAGGGTCCAGCATTTACATCCTGTATTCCCCTTGAATTTTTCTTCTCTTCATCCAGATCTTTTCTGTTTATCTGTGATCCCAAATAATTTTTTTTAATTTCTGGAAATGTCATTATGAGGATTTATAACTCCTGTTTCACGTAGTTTCTTCTTGCTTCGGTAGATATTTAGTTTAAATTCGCAATTAACGTTCTTTTTCATTAAAAAAATTCCTATGCGCAGTTTTAGGGTGGGTTTCGGCTTTCAATTTCTTTTTATAAATTTTTAAAGGTCATACTTTTACTTTTGCAACTATAAGACACGATTGCTTGGGGATTCTCTTAGTGACGCTTTGCAAGCGAATCTTAGTCCAAAAGATCGCAAAAAATATTAGTTGGGTGAATTTCTGCACCCATCTGATTACTTCAGGATTTGACAGTATTGGGAGTAAAATACCGTTAGATCGGTTGCAATCTCAGCCCTTGTGTTGCTCTTCTGATCTTGTTCGCTGCGCTCTTTATTTTGATTTCTTTTTTCGATATTTTTACGAGTTATGTCAAGATTCATCGTGCTACTTGATACGGTATAAATGCTCTCTTAGCGTTTGTTACTGTGTGAAGAGACCTTTAGTGCCGAAATTTGATTGGCATTCGTGTGATGCCTTTGTTGGTAAAGTAAGTATGGCATTTTCAGCGTCCTTTTTTCTAAATTCTGCAGCGAAGCAAGCAACTTGTGCAGTTTCTCGTTTCATAATCCGATGGCGGAGTTAGTATACATTTATTCTTTTGATGACCCTCGTCTTTGGCGGACTTTGGGTTTAGAAGCGAATTGGCAGAATAATTACAAGAGGGCTCATACAAATTTCTGAACACATGGTCCATCCTATTGGGGCGAGTAATTTTTTTGTCCGCTTTCGCGTGAACGCATGTGGCTTATTTAAGGGAATTTCTAGCTGCACCTACCAGCTCTTCCCGTATCTAAAGTACCTTTCTCAAATAATGCGATTGTACCTGTCCGTCGCCATTTCGTGACGCATCGATTCCGTGGCCCTAGGAGGGCATCTAGGATTAGTTACCGTCGATTCATGTCGAGTTCTTCTTGCTGCTGAGAGTTTCGTGCGGTTTCTAATTTGCAGAAACTACGGTTGATGGAGTTATTCGCCGGAAACGACTTTGGCCCACGTTCCTGCAGGTGTCCTTGGCTACAGCTGAGCTAAGTATCTCTTGATTGAAATACGAGCCGTTCATTGAGATCGCTGTAATAATTCGTAGATACCATGTGGTTATGTATGTTGGAACGTTTTGAGACTGCTGATTGGTTGCGTCTGGACTTTCCGGTATATTATTTGCTTAAATTATATTCAGTTAATAGACCATCATCCAACATTCAAATGTTTTATAGTTCGTCACGTTAATGTAAGTTTAATTGTATTGTGCACACCTACTTGTTTTTTGTATGAATTAAGCCTGTGGTAATTTATGCTGGTAGAAGTGATACAAGTGATTGCGGTGCACCCCACGTAACCTTATTTGTAAGCACCACTGTACTGGCTATTATAAGTATTAACAACAATTAAATGTTTTACATTGTTCCTGTTTTGTAGATCTAATTTCGTTGCTGCAACCTGACCTTATGTGCTCTTTCTTGCAGGAGTATTGTGCATATAACAACGCTAATTGAGTTTATAAGTTTTCTCGATGCTATCGGGACACAATAGTCGTGATTTAAAATTTGTTGGCGCCTGTATCAATTATAATTAGATTTAGCCTTGTTTCCTAACCTAGCCGTCTCCACTGACTCAGCCGGCCGGCGATTATGTCCTCATAGTTTCGCGATTGTGCGCATTAGTCACGTTACTATTTTTGAACTTCAGTCTAAATTTTGCTAACAACCTGTCGAAAACATGTGAATGTGTGAAGTGGCTTGACATTGCTACTTTTCTCGCCTGATGGATTACATATTTGGCGTTTGTTACGGCCGAAACACGCGAGCATGCCTTGAATGGCTCTCCTGGGTCTTCCTTGCAGCTATTGAAGTCAGATTTGTTATTTGTATCTTTCGCGCGCCTGGCGTCGTATCTCAAGCTTTTCATTACGAGTGCAGTACATCATGGATATTACTTACAGTCGGAGTGCGGATTATATGCACTAAAACATTGTTATATATGCACTTGTATACAGTGTGTCTCACTTAAAAGTGTGACACCCTTATATAGTTTTTATCCGAAGTAAACCAAATCTTCATCTGCAAAGTCACGTGCGATACAAAAATAAATGAACAGAATCAAAAAACCAAATTATACATTTTATTATCAGAAAATATTACTAATAGAAATGGTTCAGATGCAAAACGAGCTTAACTCCAAAACTTGATCAAAATTGAAAATATTGAAATTTTGATTAAAACAACTTGTCAACTCGAAAATGTCAATTTAAAGGGTAAAAAATTATATTTAACATTTTCGTGTTGTACTTATTTCTAATTTTTGAAAAAAATAAAAATAAAGTATTAATGCCTTATTTTTATGACTAAAATTTAGGAAAACAAAATTTCTAAATAGTTCATTTTGATAACATTTTAAATTTAAGTTGCTTTGGAAAACTTTTATTAGTAACATTTTCCGATAAACAAATGCTTAATATGGTTTCTGATTTTATTCGTTCGGGGCGAAATGAGCGAGTGGCTACAAGTAGAAAATAATGCTTACTATTTTTAAATAAAATTTTATTCAAATCAGATAAAAACTGAAAAAGATATAAGGGTGTTACACTCTAAGTGGGACTCACTAAATTCTTAAAAAATATCCACAATATGCATTAATACACACCATCAATGCTGTAGAAATATAAAATATGCTCTAGAAAATTTTAAAATACACAGATGGTTGTTGATATACGAACTTTAATAACAAAAGTTATAACACAAAAATAAACAATTGAATTTTCAGCATTACTAAATACTTTTAGGAATGAATACAATTACTCACACAAAAACAATCTCCAATGTTCCACCCTTCACCGAACAGCTCTCTATGACAATCATTTGCTCTTAACATATTCAAATTTAATATTTCTATTCTTTATTTCTTAAAACGTATTTTGTAAAACAGTTTCTTTACGTTTCAGGGTCCCTAGATGACGAAAAATAAGTTTTTTAATTTCGTCTGTCTGACTACTACCTGTTGGCGGTGCAACTCAAAAACTATTTGTTGCAGGAGGATGATACTTTACATGCGAATTATATATATATATGCATTAAAACTGAAAAAAATA
>CALNHX010001812.1:61558-204611 GCA_940337035.1 Agriotes lineatus | reverse complement strand
ATGTGCAATTAATTTAAATATGTGACATCAGGGCGCACAACAATAACTTGTGCAAGATTGCAGGAACGAGAAAGCTTTCTGCTGAAGAAGGCGAATCGGCAGAACAATTCAAACACGATTCAATACATGAAGCTATCTGCAGGCAAAGTACCCTGCATTTCATTAGGTCAGTAGAAAACTTCCCGTTTAGGATTTACTTTTCATCAAATAACAATTAGATTTAGTAAATTTATAATTAAGCATATTATAAATCGAATGTACAGTCCTAATATCGCAAAATCTCAACATTCAGTCCAATACCACCATTAACAATTCTGCATCGACGGACGTTATGGGACGAAGAACTGCATCCCTGTAGAGCATGGATTTCCAACAACTTCCTTCTTAAGGGTGTAACAGTGACATCTTACAGGAACAAGGAACTGATTTGCAATGTGGTTACAAGGTTCCTAACAGCTGTATGAAGTTTTTGTTTCCTCTCACAACTAACCAGTCTGTACTTCCTCGAATATAGCGGGCAGAGAAGTTTATCAGGGCGTATGAAAGGAATAAGAATTGGAAAAAACGCATTAAATGCAGTAATATAAAAGATGTCAATATAAAACAGTTCATACCTTGGTGTTATCGCGCTGTAGTTTCAAGCCAAAGATCCCCATACGGGTAAAACCTATTTAGTATCAGTAACAAACGACTTCCGGGATTGGACCGTGTCATGATTGAGATCGAAGAACTCAACGTTTCGCCCACTCAGTCGAGTTTCGCCTCTGACGTGGTTAACACGTTGAGTTACCGTGCTCTTTTGCTTTTTTCCTCCTGATGAAGCCCCTTACGAAAGTGGGCGAAACGTTGAGTTCTTCGATCTCAATCATGACACGGTCCAATTCCGGAAGTCGTAAGTTACTTAATGACAATGGCCGTGAAAGCCTCAAAAATCATCTATTTAGTATAATTCATATAGATCTGAATTGCGGCATTGACTCGCAAATCCAAAATTGACAACCATAAATAAAGGATGTAATAATAATCGATCACCACCTGCTAGCGTGAAAACTTAAAGTGCCATCGCTTCGATAATTCCACAATTCTGGTTAAAGATAACGCCCGAAGACGGCCGGAGCTGGGCGCGCAAGATATCAAATTTAATTTTCAAATTTAAACGGACCAGGCAAAAGGACTGCAACCAAAATGCATCACTGTAAAGCTGGAAAATTTGCACCGTAACAACAGTGGATGAGAAAAAACAATTTTAGCTACTTTAAAATCAATTTTTAAATGAAAATATATACTACCCTTAAAAATTCCCCCCACCAAATAACTCACGCGTTAACCACAGTGATTTTCTATCCCGCCTTCCTATCATACCTACTTAAAGTTACCAGATACGAAATTATTAGTTCTGTCTCACTGCCCGTCTCACTGTTCCCACATTGACCCTACTCTTTTGGAAATTTAAATAGACTAATATTTTTGATAAAGTAGCTTCTTGTACAACTCCTAACTGCGCAAACGCTTTTAACATTTTTGTGCAACACTCATGACTAGAAAAGCTCAACAATCTAAAAACGCGGAATACTAAAAAATAATGAAAATGTTAGAAGATAACAAGGTTTTAAACAAAAACTTATACCTGACAGGCTATATTGTCACAATTACAGCAGTATACTATTTTATCGCATTTCATAAGGAATGTAAAATATACATTTTTACACACAAGTGACAGGCACAATAAGCAGCTCCAGTTGATGTTATGCGTTTGGCAGTACTAAAGTGTGTTGTTGGTGACACTGTAAGTCTATGTCAAATTCGAGGTTAGCAGGTTAGGTTTTGCGTCAATCTATGTCAAAACTGACGCAAAACCTAACCTACTAACCTCGAATTTGACATAGACTCACAGTGCCACCAACATCACACTTCAATATTGCCAAATGTAAAACGAATCGCCGTTGGTAGGGATAAAAGTGTTGCTAATGATAAAAGTACCACATTTATTATCGATTTTGAATGAAGAAATGTAGTACATTTCCAAATGAAATGGGATAATAGTAATTTACGTTACAAGTATAGAAAGTGGAGCTTTACAGTACGAGTGAGATGTTTCCGCAAGAGGCCGTTAGGCCGAGTCCGGAATTTCGAGACGAGTATGGAAAAGCCACTTTCATTCGAGTTTCGTATAATATTTTTTCGTACACTAGCATACAAAACGGAATAATAAATTTATCCTCTCATCATTATTAATTAGAAAGGTACACTTCGCGGTATTTGTATGGCAAAGTAAAATTCGTACGGCAAAGTGCCGTACGAATACCGCAAAGTACAACTTTGCCGTACCAATACCGCAAAGTGTAACTTTCTAATTAATAAATTGTACAGCAAAGCAGTTCTTCCAATGTTAGTGTACGAAAAACAATATTTTCAGTTGTCTTGGTTCCTATACGTATACGCTCACTTTATTTTTTAACTCATTCTTGTAGGATTATATGGTAGAAAATGGAAATGCAAAATAACTACAGAATTAGCATAAATTCAAATAAATAACATGAATTTAGGTTCAGGTAAACGTTTAATTACGGTTTTTTTAAATTTTCTGTAGAATCTTTCATTGCATGACTTTTGCTGGACCATTTCATTTTTTGCTTCTTTTTACTCTTAATTTATTTCCTAGGGTTTCCCATTGATCCACCGCAAAATGCTTTTCACACAATCTTCCATTATATGGAGGAGCAGTATTCAACTTATCACCCACACTTTCCAATTAAACCCATGTTTTGGTATAGCCTTAAATAAAAGTCCATCTTCTGATCTACTTTTTCACTGCAACCAGTTATCTTGTTTAACTTTCAATATACCATATTTATTTTTCCCTTGGAAAATTGAGAGATTTCAAAGTCAAACATTAAGCGTCAAACAGAATACAACGTTTCCAACCGTTCCTATGCGCGAAAACACGCCTACACTTTTCAACAGGAACAGAATGAGCGCTGCTTAGCGTTGTAAATGTAACCGTAAAAACACAACATAACCTATAAAAACTAACGTTGCAGTGTTTGTAGTTAGCTTCACGATGGATGATTTTGATGTTTTTATACTATTTTATAATCTGTATTTATTGTATTTAATGACCCTAACGATCAACCTGTTGCCGACCAGTAGAATTGAGTTTCCATACTACTTTGTAGGCAATTCAGCATTTCCTCTCAAAGAGAATATAATGAGACCATACCCAGGACAAATATTAAATATAAACAAAAAAGTATTTAATTATCGACTTTGTAGAGCACGCAGAGTAATTGAAAATGCTTTCGGAGTTCTTGTGGCTAGATGGCGGATATTACGTGCAACAATCCATGCATTTCCAGAAAATGCAGAAGTCATTGTGTTAGCAACAATTGCTCTTCACAATTTTATCAAATTAAGTACACTAGGAAATAGTATGTATTGTCCTAATACATACATTGATAGAGAAGACGAGAATGGCGTTTTAATTCCTGGTGAGTGGAGAAATGAAATAGCCGAGCAAATGAAACGTGTAAAATGGCGGTCCAATAATGCAATACAAAGAGCTTTTCATCTGCGTGATACACTGGCTGAATATTTCCTCAATGAAGGCTCTGTACCGTTTCAATTCAATAATATATAAGGCTTTATAGTGTAATTTATAATATTTATAATATTCAATACTCTTTAAAATTTACTTTATTGATAAAACAAAACAACATAAAATGATTCTTATTTAACCTAATTATAGCTATTAACATATCTAGGAATGTTATGAGTATCATAACTGCCGCAGATGTTGTATTGAAATCCGAGCTCGCAGAGCGAGGATTTTAAAACATCTGAGGCTGTTATGATTCATAACATCCGTGATTTGTTCAATAGTTCATCGGTTGCTGTATGGTTATGGTTGCCATGTACGGTAATAGACTATTACCGTACAGATCAGTTATGATTTAGTTACTAGCCTACTTTTGTATATGCAAACAAGGGATTAATATCCTGCAACCGATAAACTAACTAACTAACAACTAACTAACTAAGTAACTAGCTTAACCAACTGTAATGAATATATTACTGGTTCACATGTTCTGTTGTAACTTCGCTGTAACTGTAAAATACTTGCCCTAACTGTTGGCTGTACTCTATCTGGCAAATTGTCCAGTAAAGTTGCCACTGCTTGCCAAAATTTTTCATTGGCACTCTGTGTAGGCTTAATTTTATGTTCTAACATGGTTTTCATGACATTGGCAGTCTCAATGAAGGCACTGTTCACTTCATAGGGAAGTTTGGCCTCTTTTTTCACCTCCATGGGTTGTGAGGTAAGTGACCCGCCCACACCTTTGTCCTCCTGCGTTGGTGTTGGTGTCATCAAGTTCCCGGCATCAGTGCTCGTACCACCCGAACTGGAGCTTGAACTCGATAATGTCAAGTCCTAACTCGTACCACCAAAACAGCTGCTGCTTCCACCTGGAGCTGCTGCGTCACGTGCATTGGTGTCGTTAGCACAGAGGCTTCCAAAACGTACTGTTCTTGAAAGTTGAAGTTACTTACGGTTCTATGAACAAAATACAAAGTTTACATGTGTCTGTGTTTATTATATGAATAAATTACCTTCTTGGCATCATAACGTCGTTCAAAAATAAAAGGCTATTGAATAACTCCCACTGTGGTGCCTCATACCCCTGGGATTCTGTTCCTATTCCGCCCTCCATTTTCTTCACTTCTCTTGTGAAGCGGTCTCGCAGAGATTTCCACTTTTTTATGTATTCCTCCCCTAAAATTTACGTGTATATGCATTATCTTACGCATGTATTAACAGATGGTAATAATCTGTTTACATACCTGAAATGCCCAATTTATTGGTGATTGTATTCCAAATTCTTGTTTTCAACATAACGTTTTTGTATCCGGCGGTTGCCTTATTGTATAATACTGAATACTTTTGTACTAAGGCGATGAATTTCTCGTAATTAAACATACCACAGCTTATGCTCCTTTTGGAAAATCTGGTATTTTTTGTTATGTTTGGGTAGCGTTGACAGTTCACGTAAGGTCACTAAATCACGTTAGCTACGCTAACACAGGTAGGGAAACTCGGAGTTATTTATGTCAAACCAAACTCGTTTTTGTCAGTGGCGTACCCAATCAGTTTATAGGTTATAATAGAAATAAATTTAAGTTTGTGTAATGTGAACGCGATAAATAAATAATACATAACAAATTATTTGTAAACGTTTTCCTGCTTAAAAACATTAATTTTCACAAATATGTATAAAGCTTTAGCGAATATTGTGTACCGCTCGCCGCATTCCAAAACTTCGGCACCTCACATACACGTAAATGATGCATGTCGTCTAGTGGTCTATTTATTTCTTTCAACCACTCCTGCCGTTTCATGCTATTTCTTGGTCCTTAATTTGCAATAAGTAATTCATTAAAGAGTATTGCTAAATATTGCAGTTTAAATTACCTTCAGCTTCAGGAACTTGAAACAGCGGGTATCTTTTTATGCTGTTGTTCAGGCAACCTTTAACGCAGTAAATGAAAACCATAATGCTATTAAATATACATACGTTTTGACAAAATTCGTCCGGAGAACTAGGGAATCGGAGATCACAATCATCTCTTTAGGTCATAATTTAGGCAAATGATTTGTAAACGTGAAAAAATACCTTTGATATTTCTTCAGATCTTCAAGTTTCAGGGTCAGTAGTTGACGAAAAACATTTTAAGTTGCTGTTAAAAACGATCATCTGCCTAACTTACAACCTAGAGAAAGGATTGTGGCATCGCATTCGCAGAATGTTAAATTTGACATTGACAAACTCGTTTTTTGAACTTGTCAAATGGTGTTTCCCTACCTGTGTTAGCGTAGCTAACGTGATTTAGTGACCTTAAGTTCACGGCGTTGGCAGCGTCACAAGTAGAAAGTTGATCAACTTCAGCAGTGTAGAGCGCTGACGCGCGTTTGTTCTAAAAGGACAAAGGTAAAGGTTATTTCAATTCCCCCAACTGGGGGCTGGCTGCTATAGGGACCTTCCGTCCCTCTTCAGCCAAGAACGGGAAACTCGGGATGGGTGAGAGAAAGGAGGGGTGGAGACTGGAAGAAAGGTCAGGAAAGGTGGAGAAATACTGCCCCGGCATTCGCCTCAGAGAAGGTACTCTGTTGACTCAGGAAAACCACCTAAAAACCTGAATCAAGGCAGGCGGCCGCAGGAATCGAACCCACGACCTCCCGAATGCTAAGTGGACGTGCTACGCACTAAGCCACAGAGCTCGGTGCGCTTGTTCTGTGCAGTGCTACCGCTTTACCATATGAGCGAACTTGGGTTTGACGTTTGGAGACGGTCAAGAGCGGTAGAGAGCGTCTATTCTGTTTCACACTTTAGAAAATAAAAGTGACATTTACTGCAGTAGTTAACTACTCTTTGGAAAACGTAATCCACCAATTAAATCGTGTTATACGAATTTTTCTTACTCTTATCAAGTAATTAATATTGAGGTACACTAGTAAAGTATAGAGTAATTGTATGTAAAATATAAGGTTACTAAATCATAAAGCTACCGCCAACTGTGGAAACCATTGAACTGTATACTATGAGTAACTGGAAGGGACTCTCAGTATGCAACCCGCGATTATGAAGTATACCTATCTCTGTCTCTCTACAGAAGGTAGCCGGAAAGATCAGGCAATTGCTTAATAAAATGAAATTAATTAGCAGGCTCTTAGACTTTTGGATTGTCTAAAACAATGATGAAAACTTGAAGTTCTGGGATGTATCGGGTAACATTTGTATTTATAGTATAGGAGAACAAAAAAACAAGATCATTTAAAAAAAAAATGTTCACTAATACATTAAACTAAAAAAAGGACATGTATACATATTAGGTATAAGTAACATTTGTTTTACACATTTTTGAATAAGATTTTTTGTCCAACTGAAGCTCCCTTGCCCTGAAGGGTCTCTGTAGCTTTCCTACTATGACTATATAATCTACATTTACTGTAACAATGAACATTTTTTTTATTAGTTGCAGTTCATGTAAGTCTTCGGATATAAACTCCTCTGTAACAGGATGTTTAGGCTTAAATAGTGTAATTTTCTGAGAAAAATACAGCATAGCTGAATGTTCTATTTGTTGTCTAAAGTTGATATTTGACATTCTTCCATTTAAGAATATCCTAATGTTTTTCTCAGCAAACTCCACTATCTTATATACAATACTAGATGCCTTTATTAAGCCCCCTCTAGAAACAAAATTAGTGAAATGCGTATATGTAGCAGCACTTGCATTATATGTGTGGTCAGAATTACATCGTTCTTTATATAATAAAATATCTATACAATATTTACAACTAATTAATCCTATCAATTTTCGTACAATGAATCCCGAAATGTAAAAGACAGCATTTTCTTGAAAATCTTAAAGATAATTTGTTGGTAAATACTGAGAGAATTCAATTTCAGAAAAGTCGCTTTCATTTACAGAATTCAGCTGCCTGTTTTCATTTCGGAATTCAAACACTGGAGTACATTGACTTCCAATATCGATGCAGTTTCCATTTACAGCAGCTGTAAATTGATTACGAAATAACAACTGTCTTAAGGCCCATTTGATTTGTAAACAATTTGGATTGTTATTCCAGCCTCCACGTGCCCGTATGCAGGAAAAAAACAATTCAATATGATCTTGGGAACACTTGTAGGCTAAAAAGTACTTCAGGGGCTCCTGTGGTTTTTCAAACAAATCTATACCTAATTTTAGGGTACTTTCCATGCTGATAATAAATCCTAAAGCAAACGTTTTCCGTGAATGGTTTAATAACGCAATGCCATCAATTTCTAAACTCTTAATGTAGTTCGTTATTTTCAGAAAAATTTCAGAAAAGTATTGTATTGTTTTCGGGCGGATAGGTGCTTTGAAGCTTTTACCAAAAGGATTTCTAGAATTTAGGATATCAAACATTCTATCTATTTGCCTAATAAATTCTACAGGTGCATCGCAATTTTGGAACTTTACATTACCTGTTCGTTTCAAATACTTTAGTGCATCAGCCACACCTGAACTAAGTGCTTGTGCAGCCAAACGGACATTCATGATTGTATTTTTATAATTTACATGACTTGAAGTTAAGGAGTTAGCTAACTTCATGTCTTCCGCTTCTTGGAGTTTATTTAGCTCCGTTAAAAAATCCCATTTTATATTTTCCTTCTTGGACGACATATTTCTTTCTGCCATTGTGTTTCTTGCAAGTTTAAGCATATGACAAGGATCCATCATCAGTACACTCTACACTCTAGAGAGGGGTGCTTAAAGTAGGAAAAGATTTTAGCACTTGAAATTTTACAGCCCAACTGCACAAATGTTTGAAAGTTTGTTGCTATTCCGTCACAAATGATTGATCTGATTGTGATCCCAACATCAGCCACACTTCGTAAACAGCAAAGCACCAACTGCGACTGTACGTTTTTATTTGTTTTTTTGTATTCGCTCCCCAAACTGGTTACTTTGGAAACTGTCTAGGATCCTCAAAATGGCCATTTAGAGGCCTTGTACTTAAAGTCGTCCTGGCAACATTTTAGCGGACTCAAACATTAGTTGCCATGACGACTTTAAGTACAAGGCCTCTAAATGGCCATTTTGAGGATCCTAGAAAAATACATTTTCGCGCGGCCTCCTAATATAATGCCGAGTTAATGGTAATTGAAACTTCATATTATAATGTTTGGAGACCTAATACAAAAAAACGTTGTATGCAACACGTCCTCAAATGGCTTTAGAGGACTCATCTTCATATTACGGACTCGGCTGCGCTTCGCTCCGCCTCGTCCGGAAACATTACGACTCGTCCCCTAAAGCCTTGCTTTGAGGACTAGTTACATAAACTACTATTATTAGTCAGAAAATAAGCGACTGGACATTTAAAATTACCTCATAGCTAACTATTTGAAACATTAGCATTTCTGAAGCTGGGCATTCTACATCGGTACTGATGATACCTCCATAATCCTCGTAACCGACAAATCTTCCAGACTTTATATCCCAAGATATTCGTTTCCTTATTTACATGGCATCAAAAACTAAAGCACAGTCTTTTATATGTGGCTTTTTAAGACATTCTTCTTTTACAAATGTTAATACTTCGCTTAAAGTGGCGACGCGTTTACCGACGAGTCGGCTCCGTTACGCAATTTAAGGTTAATAGTGTTAACTACGATCCAAACGTGAGAAATTAAGTGGAATTAAGTGTTAAGTGGTGAGAAAAGGGTATATGTTGTTTGGAAACCAAAGATAACGCGGAAAGTGTAAACGTTTGTGAATTACAAATAGAAGTAAAGTACTTTTCCCAAAGATAACGCTAAGTAATAAGGATCATAATCGCCGATGAGCAAGTGTAACTAACGCGCATACACGTAAAGCGCATGAAGGTTATGCCGGGTAAAAGACCGCGGAATCCACATCTACGTCAGATGTGATATTTAATACATATAATACAGAGTGGTACGAGTTAATATCGAAAGAAATGAAGGTGAAGGAGTTCAAAGGGCATTACAAGTGATAAAATCAGAGATTGGAAAAATACAAACAGAATTACGGATGGAAGAACTAAAACTTAATTTTAGTGAATTTATATCAGAACTGACAGAATTAAAGGCCGAAATACAAAGAAATGAAGACGAAAGAGACAAAGAAAGGAAAGCATTACATCAGACGTTAAAGGACCTTGAGAACAAATTGCAGAGACATAAATTCAGCAAAAAGGGAAGTAAATTGCAATATACCCAAGAGACATTGAGACAGCTCTCAAAGAGTGCAGGAATAAAATCAAATGGAAATTGGGTGAAAATAATAGATCAGTTGGGCATTGCAAGTAGAACAAAATCTGGTATCAAAAGTGAAAAAAGTAGGGAGAATAAGGTACACATAGCAACCTGGAATGTGAGAGGATTAAACAAAGAAGGAGCTTTGAAGCAGTTAGTAAAAGAAACAGTGAAATATAAAGTTGATATATTGTGTCTGCAAGAAACGAACATTAAAGGAACACAAATAACGGATGTAAATGACTATCTGTTCCTAAACTTTGGGGGAGAGGTTAACAGATTGGGCACAGGATTCATGATAAAGAACACACTAAAAAATGCACTAATAGAAACGAGGAAAATAAGTGAGAGACTGAGCTACATTAGACTGAGAGGAAAATATCGTAAAATAAGTGTGATAAATGTACACGCCCCTTCGGAGGACGATGACGAAGACATAAAAGAAAAATATTATGACGAGTTAGAAGAATTATACGTCTCAATCCCAAAATTTGAGGTTAAATTAGTTCTAGGAGACCTAAATGCAAAAATTGGAAAAGAAGAACCTGAATTTAAGAAAACAATTGGGTCAAACAGTAAACATGATAATAGCAATAAAAACGGAAAAAAGGCTTATAACATTTGCAATGACAAAAAAAAATGATAGTCAAGTCAACAATTTTAGCAAGAAAGGAGATTCATAAAGCCACCTGGATAAGCCCAGACAAGAAAACGATGAATCAAATAGATCACATTCTTATTGAGGGAGTCCATGCTTATACGATAAATGTAGTACGAACGTTAAGAGGAGCGGAGATTGATAGTGACCACTTTTTGGTACGGGCAAACCTAAAACAATATATACCAAGACTAAATATAGTGAGAAGTAGACAGTCTCGTAAAATAGAATGCCAAGGATTAAATGAGAAGTATATACAAGAATTATTTATCAGTGGCATAGAAGAGGACTTAACGAAGAAAGGGATACAAAATAACGCAGAAATAGAATGGAATGTAATTAAGGACAGTATAAAACAGAGTTCACAGAAAAATTTAAAGCTGAAGAAAAACGTTAAAAAATGAATGGTTTGATAATGATTATGAGTTAGTGATAGAGGAAAGGAGGAAAGCTAAACTAAAACTACTGCATACAAGGACACAGCAAACCGAAGATAACTACAGGCAATCACGGAATATGGTTAATAGTTTACTTCGGAGAAAGAAAAGGGAATTTCTACAAAAAAGATGAGAGGAACTAGAAGATAGTTATAGTAAGCAGAGCATGAGACAATTTTTCAGTAAAACAGCGGAGATAAGTAAAACCTTTCAAGCAAGAGCGGTGCTTATCCAAGACATAAATGGGGAGATTGTAGGCGAGGAAGGAGAAGTGTTAAAAAGATGGGCTGAGTATTATAAAGAGACACTATCAATCGAAGATGATGAATTTACGGAAGTACAACATGAAATAGTAGCAGGTGGTAAGGACGACATACACCCAAACCCACCAACCCTGGAGGAAATTAAAGATATCAGTCAGTCATTGAAAGGCAATAAGAGCTCGGGCAGTGACGATATACCGCAGAATTTTTTAAATGTGGGAATCAACTACAGGATAGAATCCATAAATTAATGTTAAGAATATGGGAAAGTCAGGAAATGCCTAGAGAATGGACAAAAAGTGTAATAATCCCAATATTTAAGAAAGGGCATCATATGAAATGCGAAAACTACCGTCCAATCTCATTGCAAAATGTAGCCTATAAAATCCTGGCGAAATTATTGGAAAGAAGGTTGCGAAATTTCTCAGTAACGGAACTAGGAGAATATCAGGCAGGTTTTGACTTTGCAATCCTAAGTAGAACAAGAGAAGATCTAAAAGGACAACTTCGTAAGTTAATATCAGTAGCAAAAAAATGGGAGCAGAAGTTAATGCAGAAAAGTCAAAATACATGGTGATGGGGTCAAGCAAAACAACAACACAAGATAACTTGAACGTAATAGTGGAGAGTGATAATTACATCCTGGAAAGAGTGAAAAACTTTATATACCTCGGAGTAGAATTTTGTGACTATGGAAACCCATACCGTGAAATAGAGAGGAGACTGATGCTTGGAACGAGAAGAGTAGGCTCATTAATGAAGATATTAAGAGATAAAAATATATCATACAAGGCAAGAATTAGAATTTATACAACTATAATAAGACCGGTAGTTAATTACGGAAGCCAAACATGGACCTTAAGAGGAAAGGATATCAGAAGTATAGAGGTGTGGGAACGAAAAATATTAAGGATCATCTATGGAGGAGTTAAAGAAAATGAGGTTTGGCGACGAAAAACAAACAAGGAGTTAGAAGAACTGTATAATGATGATAGCTTAATATTCAGAATAAAACAATCCAGAATTAAATGGCTAGGGCATGTGCTAAGAATGCAAAATGACAGCTCACCAAAAAATGTGCTAGTAGATGAACCGCATGGAAAGAACCGTAAACGAAGACCAAAAAGGGACTGGAGGAAATGTGTAGTTGAAGATTTAGAAAAACTCGGTATCGTTGATTGGGAAAGCAAAGCAAAACAGAGGGAACAGTGAAAGATAGTGATACAAGCCATATGCCTTAAAGGCCTTTAGAGCTGACCCATATCCTTTATCTAATAGATTTATCTGTCCGGGACGCTGTTTCAGCAGCCAAACCGTAAGAGATAGAGAAAAAAGTTATTAAAGTTATATGTGTGGAATGGTCATGTCAGGTCAGGAACCGAATTTCAGTCTCTAACACTAATTATTATCTTAATTATCCTATTCCTAACTTTTTAGGTTAGTTTCTAGGCAAATTTTATCAAGGCGAATGCGACTGGTAGTTGGTAGTTTGCTACCAACAATGACGTCATATACGTACGTGTGGTGAATACGCGTTCTATTTGCAAAACGGTATTTTTTGTTTTTTTTTAATGAGACATTTGTCTCACTGGGTTGCTAGTATATATATATAATACTTCGCTTAAAATTCCGGCATTGCAATCGAAGCTAGCAAGCCACTTTCTTATCGTACGTGGATTTGGTAATAAAAAGTGCTGACGGACAAATTTATACGCTTTTGGGGAGTAAAAATATAGTGTCTGTGAAAACTGTTTCATCATGTGTCTGTATTTTCTTTTCTGTAGATTTGTATTGGAGTTTTCCCTTTGGTGCACCACAAACTCTAAAGGAAAACCTTTAAATAGTTGTTCTAAAATTGAATTTAAATTTTCAGTCGAATTTCCAATATCTTGAAGCTGTTTTATAAGGGCGGCCATCGATTCAATTTTGTTTTTCCTGCGACGAACTTTTTGATTGAGGGTTTTTATTTTTCTCTTCAACTGAATTGTAGATGTTGATTTTTTATGGGGGACGTAGTAGCATCTACATATTTGGATTCTGGGTATTCTGTATGTAATTTAATTTTTTTCTGAAAATTAAAAAAGCTAGTAAGTATGTACACAAAATTTTGAATACATTTGAGTTAGTAAACTTGCAATAGTTTTAAATTGTAAATCTAGTTTATGAGACAGCTAAGAGCTCTAACAACTATTTGTTTACATATTTTAATGATCTGCATTTCAGTCAACCACACAAATGTTAAACCAAACACATTGATTAGTATAATAATCATTAGGTAAACACTTACACATTCTGGCTCATATGCCACACACTCCATAGCTTCATATGACGATGGTTGTGTCTGAGCTTGATAAACAAGTTTTCTTCTGGATGTAGGTATTTTTTTGGAAATGTACTGGAAACGCAAAAATGCTAGGTACAGCATCAGGCTTTAACATTTTTACAGCAGCATCCGGCTTTTCTTTATAATCACCGTCTTTAAAATGATCGCTACATATCCTACTAGTTTTTGAACGTTTCCAATTCTGTCTTCGAATTGCTGCAATTCAAAGACGCAATGCCTCTGGGCGAGAAAATGGAAAACTAAAAACAGTACAAAATGTAGGTAGGTAACAACATTAACAGTGCATACTATAAGCATATTTCATAATCTCAATTAAAAATACATTTGCATGTGTAAATTGAGACCTCAACATTGTCTAATATTACTATTACTACGTATTTTATTAAACGTTACACGATTAATTAAATAAACGTACCTATAGGCATTACTTAAAGTTTTTATTAAAAAATAAATGCAAAGAAATATGTAGGTTACGTTTACAATTGGATATAACTTACGTGTGGAATTGTCTTTTAATTCGTTTATCTTGCAAATTATTGCACCCATAGGCCACACAATATGTGACCATGATTATCTTTTGTAAAATTTGACAAGAAAACTCAACACAATTTAGAAAATTAGATAAAACCTAAATATAACGTGAGCGTTACTGTAAACTCCGTATACAACACTGAGGTGGACGGCGATGGGGATGCTTCACAGCTAGTCTTATTTGTCACACAAAACCTGCCTCAGCGCCTACAATGCTACCCTTCCAGGTACTCATAGTATACAGTTCAATGGTGGAAACATATATCTTTTGTCTTTTAATTTGGGGTTCCTGTCATTAGTGTCTCATTCTTACTCTCGCTTTTTTACAATGTTCTGTCCTTTTTAATTTGGGGGAACAAAATCTTGGAATGGAATCGCTGTACCTTTATGTATTTAGTGACCTTAGTAGAATATACAGTGCCACAAAATGGCGGCCAATGGCCTACTAACTTTAATAAATCGAACATTTTTGAATGGTCATGGTTACACTACGTATAATATGTTGGTGGCACTGTAAGTCTATGTCAAATTCGAGGTTATCAGGTTAAGTTTTGCGTCAGTTTTGACACAAACTGACGCAAAATCTAACCTGCAAAATAAATATAAATTATGTCCCATAAAGGTTATACTAACGGTTAATTGGGACAATTCCACAGCCAATAGGGTTAAAATAGGGGAAAATTGAATATTTCCCATTTTACCCCAACGTCAGTGTAATTTGGGACACTAACAATTTTGTAAAAAGTAGTATAAACATTTTAGAAAAATTTGAAAATACCCCAAAGATTATAATACCTTATGTAAACCTTTATTGAAGTGTATGAGCAAAAATTAAATATGTTATCAATACAATTAATTAATTAAGAATTAAAAAAAAACGTGTCCCATATAACCCCATTTGACGGTACTATATGCCATATCCAATCTATAGTATATAACCTAGAATATACAATATACAATATACAATGCCCAATACTCACAATTATAAGATGTAACAATGTTATCAAGTTGCACCCGTTAATAAAAGAGTTTCCGAAATTATACACCATTATTAAATAGCATATTTCTAATTTGAACTGTAAAAGTAGTCAAAGGAAGAATTTTCAGTGAATGCAGAATGGAATTATAAAGCTTCGACACATTATAAGAGAAAGAACGTTTAAATAACTCAGAGCGATGTATGCAACAATCTATTAATCCCCTAAGTCTCAAATTCAAATTATGAATATCCGTACGAAATTTGATTTTGAAGTATAGGTAAGGAGGAGTTTTAGTATGAATTATTTTATGAAAAAATACTAAGCAATGCAGAATTCGACACTTATTCATGTTGAGCCAATTGGTCTCTTTAATTTTGTATGTTATATGTTCCCGACGTTTAATGCCATGAATAAGTCGCAGACATGAGTTCTGAACCATTTGAATGCTTGTACTGGTTATATTATCGATACAAGGTCCATAAACGACATCACAATAATTAAACTGAGACAGCACAAGAGAGTTACATAAAAGCGCCTTGATATTTTTGTTCAAAATGTGCCTATTATTATAAATAAGTTGAAGATTGGCGTAAGCTCTACGGGTGCAAATATTTACATGCTCACGAAATCTGAGTTTATAATCTAAGGTTAGGCCCAAATTTCGGGCAACGTCTTTACATGGAATTATATTATCATTAATCGTTATCTGAATGTGAGGCTATTGTAAAGTCTATTATTTCTACCACCAAAAAGCATAACAACTGATTTTGCAGGATTTATAAGTGAATGGGCAGAACAAAATTTAACTAAATTATATAGATCTTCATTTATAGGACTACAAGCAGTTACAGTATCCTTGGGATTGAACGAATAATATAACTGCGTGTCATCTGCATACTGATGATACACACAGTGCTTTAAAATATTACATAAACCCGTAGAATAAATTATATAAAGTAGCGGACTTAAAATAGATCCTTGCGGAACGCCATATTTAATTTCTCGGTAATCAGATTGTTCATTTCGAATGAGAACACATTGCTGCCTGTTTTGAAGATAATTTTAAAAAAATTGTGAAGGTGTTCTATCGAATCCGAAATGATATAAAACAGCAAGAAGTATCTCATGATGAATTGTATCAAAGGCTTTGGAAAAATCGAGAAGAATTAAAGCCGTAAGACTACCTTCGTCACTAGCGCGAACAATATCATCCGTTACTTTTAACAATGCAGAAGCACAACTATGGTTTGAACGAAAGCCGGACTGGAAATTTGAAAATAACCTATTTTGACAAAGATAGTTTCTGACCTGAGAATCTACAATCTTTTCCAAAACCTTTGACAAAACCGGAAGAATACTAATAGGTCTAAGATCTTTCAATTCTTTAGGTGTATTCACTTTACCTATTGGTTTAATAAAAGCCTGTTTCCATTCCAATGGAAAAACGCCTTCCAATAAGCAAGTGTTAATCAAATGAGTTATAATTGGCACTAAAAAAGGGCAACACAGGTGTATCATCCGTATGTTGATGCCATCACTGCCAGTAGCCCCAGAAGTAGTAATCGAATTCAAGTGCTTGAGCACGTCACCATCTGTAGCAGCAATCAAATTAAATTTTATATCAATATTAGACTACGGTATTATAAAGTCTAAGGATATTTGGATCCGGTTGATCCTGACCCTGAACTGAGTTAAGAAATTGTTAATTGTATTAGCATTACCAATAACTGGCGCAATCAGATTAGACGTTTTTTTATTATATACATTGAAGTTTCTCAGTTCTTTCCAGAGAAATTTGGATTTACCTTGCATGCATTTATAATTTAAGTATGCCTTTTTCTCATTCGTAATAGACAAAGTTACTAGATTTCTTAATGATTTATAATAATCCCAATGCCCCGGTCTTTTGGGACCTTTTAAAGCGCATATATGCCGCGTCTCTCAGTGTCATTATAAATCTTATATTGTCAGTGAGCCATGGAGCCTTTGGCTTACGAAAAGTTGAAGTTTTAAAGGGAGCAAAAATATTAAAAGTTTCCAAAACAAAATAATTAAATAAAGTAATTTTATCGTCAATAGATTGAATATCAAAAATGCGATACCACGCTAGTGATCTAAGATATTGCTGAAAATCATCAAAGTTAAAATTAGAAAAATCACGGAAGGTATGAACTATTGGCTGCGGCTTTTCCATGTCGACGATGATATTGCAGTATATTAACTCGTGGTCAGAGAACGAATGCAGATGTTTCGTACCAGAAACTTCTACCATAAAAGGATCACTTATAAGAATATGATCCAACAGAGTAGCAGTAGAAGCAGTAACTCTAGTCGGCTCATTAATAAGTTGCTTAAGACCAACTGCATCAAGCATGTAAGTATATTCAATAGTTGCAGTGCAATCAAATTCAAGCATATTTATATTGATATATATGAAAGGATCATAGAGCGAAAATTTTCTTCGGAAGTATTAATAAAATTACGAAAATTTCTTCTACGTGGCAAATATACTCCACCAATAGCAAGTTTATGTTTATTTATATTAATAGAAACCCACAGCTGTTCGAAATCTGGATTATTTATAGTAGTAATAAATTCATATTTTAAAAAAGTTTTTATATATAGAGCAATACCACCACCAAAGGTGGGCCAATCTTTTCGAACCAATGTATAATTTTTTATTGCAAGTATATTATCATTTATGTTTTCATTCAGAAAAGTTTCGGAAACAAAAATTAAATCATAATTGTTAGATTCAACGTGTTCTTTAAATAAGTGACAATCATTAGTAAGTGATTGGGCATTGATATGCGCAACTGTTACGCAATTAATATTTACAGTATTTACAACAAAATTAAAATAAGTTTTATTTTTGTATACAAAACAAATTAAACTAAATAACAAGTCAATTCACAAAAAATAAAATAATCTTTTTCGGTTTTTACTCTGACCTTTTGATTGTTCTTAAAGACGATAATGACACTATCCTGTGTCCAGACGTTTTTATGCCCAAAATGTTCGCATGCACTTTTTAATAAATCTGACCTGGTTTTAGTGAGATCCTCCCGTATTACAATGCCAGTACCTTTCAGCTTCTTTTTTGCTTGAAAAGCTTTCATGCGATATTGATAGCTGGTGAATTTCACGATTACTGCCCTTGGTCTAGATGCGTTAGTTTTTATCGAACCCACGCGGCGGCACCGATCTAAACAGCCCTCATTGAAAGGAATTTCCAATTTGTTTTTAAAAACAGATGTCATCAACTGATACACGTCTTCAGCTTTTTCCTCTTTCAATCCAAATATTCTAACGCTATATCTGCGAAAATATTGCTCTAGCTTATCGACTAATCCAATCAATTCGGTGTTTTCTTCTTGTAAACGGGCATTCGTTTTCTCTAAAGCATTGCATTTTTGTGTCGGTCCTTGAATCTTCTCTTCAATTTTCTGAGTTATTAAATCAGAAAGCTTAGTAGATAACGCTTCCAGCCATTTTCCGTCTTCAAAGCATTCAGTAATAGTGCTTTTGACAATGTCTTTTATATCCCGTTGTTGGGCTTGAGTAAACACCATTTTTATTTAATTATATCGGCACAAAAATATTTTAACCAGAGCGCGCACCACGAACGACTACTCGCAACGAGAGTTCATACAGTTTACATTTTTTTTTAAATTATAACATAGCTACAACCACAGTTCAACAATTTATACAACAAAAAATCAAGACTGTAACACTACCAAATCTTTTCAAGCATTTGTTGCTGTGAAACTATCTCATCAAATAATCGTAAAGCGCGCTTCATCGAACAAATTAAGCCGAGAAAAGCTGTTTTTCTCCTAGACTTAATCACCAAAACTCCATCTCCAAGCTTTATGGAAAAAATATACGTAATAGCTTTATGAATAAATTGTTTTGTTTTGTCCAAATTTGCATTACATAGTGCTTTTTTAAATACAGGTGGGATTATAGAGCGGCTGTTTAAAATATCAAAAATGATATTAAACATTCTTATGAAATTATCTGTTTCTTTACACCCTTTAAATTCAGGCAGGTCTAATTCTTCCACACAAAATAAGAGTATCTGCAACTGACTCGCTCAAAAACTGCACAGCCAATCTGACCTTCATTTTTTGTTTAAAGAAGTTATGTGGGCTTTTCGCAATTTATTAACTAAATGCAAGCCTTCATCATTTCTATGTAATCCCACTTAATTACATTGTCGTCCCCATCTATTAATATGTTTTCTCCCCTAAAACATTTCTTATAGGTTTCAACATATGACATGGGTCATAAAACATAAAAACCTTGTTATTGCTAATCTTAAAGTATGGTTTTAGATCAGCAAATTTTGTAGTGCATCCTAAATGATTGGCCATTGATGTATGTGATGGTGCACCGTCAAACGTTGGTGACTGTACATGTGCACCTACTTCTTTAATTAATTTTATGCTGTGATATACAGTAGTAATTTTCTGTATCCCAGATAGTCAATCGGCAAAGAAATACCCTATTGGCATCTTCCATTTTCCATTTACGCATACTACCATTATCACAAATGCCTAGTTGGCCATGGAATTGCTGTCATCTTCCAAGTCCACCCCATAATTTACGTAGCCATGAATTTTCTTCCTTTTCCATTCGACTTGTTTTCGAGTTGTGATTTCGTCTATAACGAGTGCTAGTATTGTAGGCTTTGTGGATGCTTCTACATGTTTTTGTTAAACATCGAAACCATTTACCAATGGTACTTCTGTGTGGTAAACAGCTGTCAAATACTGGTTGCACATAATCATATGCTTTTGGTGAGAAGAAACTTAATGTTACAGCAAATTTTTACTTTTTTGCCCATCTTACGTTTTTGTAGGTGTTTGCTCATTTCTGGCATATTGTCCAGTATTGCCGCTGTTCCCGACAAAATTAAATTTTTGTTTTTCAATTCTTTTATTATCTGCTTCAAAGAAATAATCTTTTTCGTAGGTTTCAATTGGTGTACCACCACCCTAATTCTCTTCGACTTTTCTCTGCTTCTTAGCTTATCCTGAACCAATCGCTTCCGTAGTTTTTTTTTGCGTTGGGTTCCTTCCTCCTCTTTTTTTCCACGAGAGGTAGAAGCAGCAGGTTCTATGGTGTCTTGCAAAGACCTCTTTGTTGCCTGTAACAATTAATATACAATGTTAGAAAATAATACTTTCTATCATCGCAACCATTTGCAAAAATGCAAAACATGAAACTAGATGCCATGTAAATATTGAGTTTTTTTTTGTCGAAGTAAATTTGACATTGTAATGAGAATTTCGTTGCTTGGCAATTTAACGAAAAAAACTGCCTCTGAAAAAATTATGAGTCCGAAGGACGAGAAATGAAATTTTTTCTGAAAGTTTTTTTAGCTGAATTGCCTAAAGGCAAGGAAACTCGAATTATAAATGTTAAGTTTACTTCGATAAAAAAAGCTTGAGTGTAATTCGATACAACAATTTAATGAATACATATTTAATTTACATATTAGGTAATTTAGAAGTCACTAAATTAACAAACAAGGCTTATTAGAATTAGACCGTTTTAAAAGGTAAGTTCCGTTTTGTCGCTGGAAAAGTTAAGGCAAACTTTGCCGCTGTCATAGTGACAAAAAACCGCGGCTTATGGGATTTTTAGTGTGTGCATTAAATTGTCATTCAAAATACCCTTTTTGTTTGCTTGGTTGGTTGCGTGTATCTTGGATGTTCTAAAAATCGCATAGACACTGCCTCGTCTAACAGACAAGTTTTATCGGCAGCACGATGAAACAAATGTCCTTCAAAATGTTTGGGACACAGCCAGTGGCGTAACAAGACGGTTTGGCGCCGGTGTGCAAGAATAAATGATAGCCGCTGTAGACAAGAAGCTTCAGAAAAACAGGCGGAGTAATTTTTGGTTATGTAACACTTGAAATGTAAAAGAAAATGAATAAGCTCTTTTCTCCACATGGAAGGTTACTTACTGTAAAATAAAATGCAATTAGAAGTTTCAATCTTTTATTAAATATAACATGAAATATAAAAGTAAATATTAAAATGAAAATAAAACCCATGTAGGAGGCATATAAATTTAAATAATTCAGAAGAAAAATAACATATATAGATATATAAACATGTAGGTATACCACTTTAATTAAACTCTCTTTTGCGAGCCTTTGCTAAAGCGAACATATCTATAAGTGAATTAAAATCAAGAGTACTGGCTCTTACTTTCTCGATGCTCAGTAATGCAAGACTTTTTAAACGTATTTGGCTCATCTTACCTAGCAAAAAGTTTTTAATAATTTTTAATTTAGAAAAAGATCTCTCAGCGGAGGCTGTAGTGACGGGTAATGTAAAAAATAGGATAAAAGCTGTATACATATCTGGAAAGCTAGCCAATGCTGTGTGATTAGACAAAAATTTTTCTGCCACTTTCTTCACCGATAAGCAAGATTTAATACTAGCTGTATACGAAGATCGAAATTGTACAATTTGCTTTAGTAAGCCGTCATCGAGATCAGTTTCATACGTAGACTGAAGTAATTTGGCACTCTCTATGACCTCTGTATCTGAGGCGCTAGTCAAAAATTTGAGGTTTAAAATTCTGAATTTAGCAACGACATTGTCGAATCCCAAATATCGCGAATGAAGCTGGTTTATTATAACATCAATTACGGCGTTAAATACGGTCACACGAAATTTTTCTTCCTGATCTACAAATTTAAAGTCACAACTGGAATCTTCAAAATGCGACTTTGTTATTTTCATTCGCTTTACTTTGAATTGAGGTTCAACACCCCATGATGTGGCTACCTTTGCCGCTTCATCGCGCATATTAAAATAATTTTTACGTAATTCTGCTATTTCACTGGAAGCCGATTTTAATAACTCTTGCGCCTGGATCATGTCACAGTTATCAGTTTGAAGAATATTCGATAAAATATTAAGCTTGTTAAAAATTTTATCAAAAAATATTAACAACATGATGAATTCGAAGTTTTCAAGATTTTTTTTATGCCGTCAGCTTCCGATTTTTCAGTTTTGTCACTGTTTCTTAATACGATTTCCATTAGGGCACGAAGAATATCTGAATAGTTGTAGCGGATGGCAAACAAGGCATCAAAGCGCGATGACCAACGAGTGGGTGCCAGTTTTTTCAACGTAATGGAATTTACGGGAGATTTATTAACTAAATCCCAACGTTTAACACTATTACCAAAAAATGTATACATTTTTCCAATAATATCAAAAAATGAAGATGCTGCTTGAACTCCTTTGACAGCGTCATTTATGACCAAGTTAAGGTTATGGGCGGCACAGTGCACACATTTTGCCAATGGTTCTCGCTCAAGGATTCGGGCCTGAACACCCCTGTATGCACCACTCATTACGCTGGCATCATCATATCCCTGACCACGACATTTCGAAATTGAAATACACTTCTCTGCAAGAATTTTCAAAATCAATTTCTCTAACCCCTCCGCTGAATGATCTGTGCATGGGTAGAAACCAGCAAAAGCTTCTTCGATTTCTAAATGTGTCGTCTGGTTTTCACCTTTTGCGACTTTTACATATCGGAAAACTAAACTGATCTGGTCGATCTTTGTTATATCCTGAGTTGTGTCTAAAATAATCGAATAAAATGGCGCTTCCCTGATTTCCTTAAATATATCTGCCTCGAGTTGTCCTGCTACCAAGCCGATCATTTCATTTTGAATCTTTGGACTGAGATATTTTACTGTACCCGTAGGCATTTCCAACAATTTTTGCAGTACAGGATCATATCGCGCCGATAAACTGATTATTGCCAAAAAATTACCACCTTTACTTGTTCCATGAGAAATCTTTTCTACGTGTCCGCGGAATGGAAGGTCACATGAAGCCAAAGTGCGAGTAACATTTAGAAGCCTATCCAAAACTTTTCGCCAGAAATTCGTGAACTTTCGTAATTCCTTAGCTAAATTGTCGTCGATGCAGTCGTCATTTTTCCACTTGTCATAAAGAGCGCAGTTTTCCAGATGACTGGGCGTAGATTCATGTTTCGAGACTTTTTGAGACAGATGTCCCCAGTCTGATCTCCCTTCAATCCACGCTGATTTTAAATTTGCACTATTTCGGTCCCCAAATAACCAACAGGGCTCGCAATACGAAGCCGGACAACTCGGCGCCACCATCTCGGCGCCGCCACTTCGACGCCGCCATCTCGGCGTGGGGCCAGCTCGGCGCCGGGACAACTCGGCGCGGAGCCATCTCGGCGCGAGCCAACTCGGCGCGAGGCCATCTCGGCGCCGAATTCAAATTTGCAAACTACATTGTGCACTACGTAAGAAAATTATTATAAAAAAATAATAAATAAGGTGATCGCCAAAAAGCTGTCATCAAATGAAAAAAAAATTATTGAGGATTTCTTGGAAAATCAAACACTGTCGACCAGAGGTGGTTGCAAAGTGATTACAAATGAGCCAAACAAAAGTTGTCACATGACTTCCGTTATCAGTAAAATTTTACGTTTTTTTTTAAACTAATTACGAAGCATGCATTTACTACTCAAGATAGAGACACATTTTACGAAAAAAAGTGTTCTGGCCTTGAGATTATTCAGTCAGCTAAAACTACCACACAATAAAAAATCTCATTGAAGTCTTGCTTAAATTCCGAAAAATAGCACTTTTTGAATTTACACAATTTTGAAAAACGGCATTTTCTAAGTAAAGTGCTTTTTATATGACACATATTACTTTAATATTTATTTTCCAAATCAAAGAATTTCATTTTTAACAATTTATACCTATCCTACACACCTGTCAGTTTTTTTCGACGTTTACAGCGCTTCTGGTGTTTTCAGGCGCAATTAAACCAACGAGGGACAATCCTCTATATAATAAAGGAGAACGATCCAGACGTGTGTGTCCCGAGCAGTGTTTCCAGCATGGGCGATTTTTCGCCATTTGGGCTACTCGGATAGTTCTGTTTACTAAAAAATTTATGATTTTGCGACAAAGCGAAATCTGGGCTATTTTCCGAACAATATTGGCGATAAATGAGCTAATTATTGAGCACACTTGATTTCAATTCTATATTTCGTAATTCTTACAAAAAAATACCGAGATGAGTGATAAAAACTTCCTGAATTTAAAAGTATGACATGATACTACCCAAAACAAGCTTCTGTATATAAGCGATTTTGTTATTTCTTTAGGTTGGGTAAAACGAGGTTTAGATGACCATGCCTTTTGTACTGTGTGCTGTTCAATGAATTTTACAAATGCTGGTGGAACATTCATATTTAAAGAAATTTCAAAATGTGCGTTAATGCTTTTCACAATACCATTAAGTAATGCTGTGGTCGAACGCATGTTTTCTGAGATGACTGTGGTAAAATGCAAATTGCGAAATTGAATAAAGACAGAATTTGCATACGCAATACTTGGAGTTAATTTTCGTAACGAAAATATTTGTTGTAAAAATTATAATCCTTCAGAAGACTTTTTTCATATTCTACCGGGTGATTATAAATGCTATGTCAAATTCAAGGTTAGCAAAACCTAACCTGCTAACCTTGAATTTGACATAGACCTAAGTGCCACTAACATATTCATACAACAAATATTTCAAAGGCAACTTAATGGAAAAGCATTTATAATCACCCGGTATATACAAATCAGAAGATGATACAAATGAGGAAGACCTCTTAAATAAATTAACAGAAGAAATTCCAAGGAATAATTTAATACTATTTACCATAATGTTTTTTTTATTAGGTACTCGTAGTAGAAAAGAACATATAACATGTTATATGCTCTTTGGTAGTAGGTATAGTTTTATTACATATTAACGATTGTTGCATAAGTTGTAAGACGCATTTTTTTAAATAAATAACTTATATTAATTTACCCTTTTCGTTATTGATTTATTTTAAGAAATTATGAATTTCTAAAAAAAACTATGTATTTAATTTAGTTGGCTATTTTTGGGCTACCTAGACATATGGAAAAGGCTATTCGGCAACGTGGAATACTGGCAACACTGGTCCCGAGGGCCCCCTTGCAGAGGGGCAGAACCCCGACGGCCCCCTTAGAGATGGACGAAGCCCCGGGGGCCGCTTTGCAGAGGGGCGAAGCCCCTAGCGCCCCCTTGAAGAGGGGCGGATCCCCGAGGGCTCCCTTGGAGAAGAGCGGAGCCCTGAAGGACCCCTTGGAGAGGAGCGGAGCCCCGAGGGCCCGCTTGGAAATGAGCGGAGCCCCGAGGGCCCCCTTGGAGAGGGGCGGAGTCCCGAGGGCCGCTTGGAGAGGGGCGAAGCCCCAAGGGCCCCTTTGGAGATGGGAGGAGCCCCGAGGTCCCCCTTGGAGAGGGGCGGAGCCCCAGAGGCCCCTTTGGAGATGGGCGGAACCCCAAGAGCCCCCTTGGAGATGGGCCAACGTAATAGACCTAAAAATGGTGGTAAATTGAATAGAATAGACGGCGCAATAGCGCGCGCAGCCCCGTTTATTATAAAAATTTACAAAAAACACAATTCCCCTAGTTTTTGTTGAAAAGTAAAAAACACCGCAGTGCGGGAAAAGTAACTTTCGGCGTATCGGAAATGACCGGGAAATATGAATTTCAAAACTGAAATGCTGTTAGAAATTCGCCTTTAACCAAGCAGGGCTGAACCCCAAAAAATGAGATCGAAATCGAGAATTTTTTACCTTTCACAAGAGTCGTTTCACCTATCCGGGGACACACTGTATATACAGGGTGATTTTTAGGTTGATTCTTTCCTTTTGCCAGGATATAAAGCTAAAAAAGGTAAGCCATTTACCACTTTTGCGAAATATCAAAACTAACGGAGGTACAAGGTGTTAAACTTTCAAAGTATGAACTAAAATTACTTAACGAAAATTAAACTAAACTTAAATAATCAAAATTATCAGCATTCGCTTCTACACACACATTCCGCGTATAAGAGCGATGCGGCAGCGGCATTTTGTCGACACTCCCAGTAAATATTATAGTAGATTATGCAATAAGGGAGAGAAATTGCACTGAAGCAAAATAGCATTCTCTCCGAGTTGCATATACTATTTTTTTCACGTTGCAGGAAGATTAAAAACGAAATACCCGTTTTTTTAAACGTCATTTATTGACATTTTAGTTACAATTATTTTAAGATTAGTAACCTATGGTAAATTTTAAAGTTGGTGGCACTGTAAGTCATTATGACAAGAGCTCACAATTATGTCAAATTCGAGGTTAGCAGGTTAGTTTTTGGGTCAGTTTGTGTCAAAACTGACGCAAAACCTAACCTGATAACCTCGAATTTGGCATAATTGTTGTGTCAGTCATAATGAAAACTCCCTAGGGAAATTTTTGTCTTATTTAGTCTCTAGGGAGCAAATGTTCTACTTCTGTCACAATTTTGATGCTATAGAAACGGACTTCTACTCCCGGTCGTGGAAAAAGCATATTTACTCATTCATTATTTTCATAAACATGAGCCATTATTGCAGCAATAACATTAAGAAAATTACAATGAAAAACTAGTTGACAGATCATTGCTTGACAACAGAGATAAATATAAATAAAATTGTCCAGCCGCCTTTGCGCCAAAGTTTAGTTTTTAATTTGAAACTTTAACACCCTGTACCTCCGTTAGTTTTGATATTTCTCAAAAGTGGTAAATGAAAAAAAAGCTTACTTTATTTAGCTTTATCCTGGTAAAAGGAAAGACTCAACTTAAAAATTACCCTGTATACAGGGTGTCCAGAAAATACGTGTACAACGGAAGACCACAAGTTCCTTTCCCCAAAATATGATAATTTAACTCAACTTGCTTAGTTTAGTCGCTAGAGGGCTTTAAAATGATTAACTTTTTTAAATGCTTCAACCCCCTGAATAATCACTTATAATACCATGAGTAGTCAAAGTTATGTCGAATAGTTTTGCCGTGGTATCACGAATGTCCATTGCGCTTAGTATCGATTAGGACGAGTGCGCTAGCACGAGTACTAATCCTAAGCGCAATGGACATGAGTAGTGATACCATCGCAAGAATATTCTACTTAATTTTGACTAAGAATGGTATTCGAGAGACTATTCAATGAACCAAACTACTTTTTAGAACTTTTCGACTCCATATAGCGCCCCCTAGTATCTCCAGAAGTGACACGGTTGACTTTCCTGACACCCTGTGAAGGTAAGTTGAGTTAAATCATCATACTTTGGGCCAAGGAACTTGTGGTCTTTCGTTGTACACGTATTTTCCGGACACCCTGTATACAGTGTGTTAGGCCTTTGTGATGTAAGATTCTGGGCAATCTTTCCAAGCAGCATCAAACAATACAAAAGGTACACTTGGGTGCAATTTGCCGGCCGCCGGCTCAATCGGTAGTAGGGTCAGCAGAGCCAACATACACTCCATTCGACACACATACTGACCGAGAGACCCTGCAGCGCCCCGAACGGCCTGGAGGAAATCTCTACAAGTCTTAATCCCACTCACACCCAAGATCCATTCAGCACCAAAGACCACAATCACACCAGTTCAAAGAGAAGTAAATTATAAGCATAGCCAAATTTCATCGCACTTGCACCAGAGGATCCATTTACAACAGAGAACACATTCACACCAGACGAGAAAGGCGAGAAGCCAGATACAGCTCATAAGACAAGAAGGCGAAGGATGAAGGACTAACCGGCTCCAACACAACATTATACAACACGAGGACATATCAGACCGCGATAACGGATCTCCAATAGTAGTCCTTTCCGAAGGCAAAATCGGCACTAGCCGAAGTAACATTCGCAAGAAAGAAAAACCGATAGGGCCATACCCTAAAGAGGCCCACCCGAAAGTGGCCAAATAGTAAACCTCACCGGAGGGAAAACACGATGCCAAAATTCCTAAGGGTGACCTACCCGAAGATGCCTCGAAGACGGGAAAGCAAGTTGAATACGCTCCCCAAAATAGTGACCTACCCTACAAATGCCCAACCAACCACCCTAGACTCTATACGAAAGGGACACTAGTCCATAGCCGAGTCGTCATATGGCTGCAAATCTTTGGCGTGCCAAGTACCCTTCATCACATTTCCATCCGGATCTTTAAGCTCATACACCCACCGAGAGAATTTCCGATTAATAATGAACGGGCCCACAAACTTCGCGGCGAGCTTGGCCGTGAATTGGCGTGCGGCATCCGACAACACGTAGTTCCTACGCAACACGGCTTGTCCAAGAACATACTCTAGGGGACGGCGGCGAAGATCGTAACGCGCTTTAGATTTCTCATACGCTTTACTAGCCGACGTTTTACCTCTACATAAAGTTTATTGATGAGCGAGGCACGGGCATTCAAGTCTTTACTACGATCGAATTGGAGCTCAGGGTTCTCGTTGTCCGGGGGAGATTCGTGCTTAAGCGAGATCTCTCTACCAAAATTAATAAAGTACGGGGTCTTCCCCGTAACTTCATGAACCGAAGTGCGAATCGCGCAAGCGACATGAGAGATATCTGTCCCAATCTTGATGATGATCGGCGACATACGCGGTCAACATGGTCTTCAACACTCGATTTATACGTTCGGTCGGGTTGGCTTGAGGGTGGTAATTGGATGTAAACGAAATCTTACACCCATATCGGTTCGCTAGGGACTGAAATTCGCGGCTACGAAATTAGACGCCATTATCACACACAATGCGCTTTGGAGCGCCAAACATCAAGAAAACATCTTCCTCAAAATGGCGGGAGACCAAATTAGCAGACGCGGACACGTTTCGCAACGGCGGACATACGCGGCTACGTCGTATCGTAATCTCGGCCAATAGTACTTATGCGCGATACGATGGAAAGTTTTATTTACGCCAGTGTGACCAGCGGTGGGGTCGTCGTGATTCTGCCTAATAACTTCGCGGCGCCGGGGTTTAGGGACCACGAGCTTCCAATGGTCTTCTTCATCATCCGCTAGATCAGGGTAGTTAGACCGATCATACTTAAACAGCTGACCGTTATTAAGTCGCCACTTAGGAAATTTTCGAGGGTTAGTTCCAATCTGATGACATACGCCTATACCACGGGTCGCGAATAGGTTCGGGTGGAACATTAACTGTATCAATAACCGGAACAGCACGAGATAGAGTATCCGGCACAACATGCTCTTTGCCTTTACGATGGACAATGTTGAAGTCATACTGCTGCAGACGGACAGCCCAACGCGCAATGCGACCAACCGGGTCCTTAATATCATTAAGCCACTTCAGGCTATAATGGTCTGTCACCACGGTAAATTTTGTTCCCTCAACATACGGTCTAAGTTTCTCTATCGCGAAAAGGACAGCCAAACATTCACGCTCAGTCGTGCTAAAGTTGCGTTCATTCTTAGTCAGCGAACGGCTAATGTAACAAATGACCTTTTCACCATCGGCCTGTTGTTGGGTAAGGACCGCGCCGATGCCATAACCCGAGGCATCAGTTTGTATTACAAAGGGCACGGAGAAATCCGGGCATGCCAAAATCGGGGCCGAAATCAAGTGTTCCTTGATTGTGCGAAAAGCATGTTCACAACGCTCATCCCATACGAACTTAGCGTTCTTCCGAAGAAGAGTCGTCAGCGGGCCTATAAGTGACGAGAAGTTTGGTACGAAGCGTCGATACCATGACGCCATACCGATAACACGGCGTACCACGGAAACCGAACCAGGAGTAGGGATACGCGTGATCGCCTCCACTTTTTCCGGGTCGACCAACAAACCCTTCGAATTCACCAAGTAACCAAGATACTTAAGCTCGGGCTTACAAAAGTGGCATTTGTCCTTACTTAGGGTAAGGCCAGCAGACAACAAACGAGATACAACCTCCCGAAGAACTGACAGGTGCTTATCGAAGGTGGGCGTACAGATCACAATATCGTCAAGGTATGTAAACACATAGGGCTCTAAATCGGCGCCAACTACACGGTCGATTAACCGCTGCCAAGTGGCCGGGGCCGTATGCAAACCGAACGGTAGGCGACAAAACTGATACAACCCGCGATTGGGGACAGTAAACGCAGTCAAAGGCCTCGACGAGGCTGCAACAGGAATTTGCCAATACGCCGATTTAATATCGAGAGTAGTGAGGTAGTGCGCATCACGAAGTTTCTCCAGCGTACTCGATACATACGGAATAGGATAAGCATCAGGCTGACTAACTTTATTGAGACGGCGAAAATCAACGCAAAAACGATAGCTATCATCCTTTTTCCTGATCATGACAATAGGTGATGACCAAGCGGAAGTGGACGGTTCCACAATTCCCTCTTCCAACATCTTTTCCAACTCCAGATCCACCTGTTTCTGAAGAGCAGGGGAAATAGGATAGTATCGCTGTTTGATAGGGGGCGAAGTCGTCTTAATTTCATGCTCAACTAAATGCGTACAACCGAGTTTATCTCCCATCTGCTCAAAAATGTTCTTAACGAATACGTCAAGTTGCTCGCGCTGAGACTGCGTCAAATGTTCGACGGCCTGGATAGCGTTCACGACAGGAACTAAGTCATCCTTAGAAAACGTCCATTCATTACTTCGAAGGTCCGGCACGATACCCATGCGACGCCAAAAATCCGTACCCAAAATTAAAGCATGTGGTATAGAAGGCACAACTATTACGTCCATAAAGCAAACTTTGTCGCGAAGAGTTATCGGGGCCGTGACAGTCCCTAAGCTTCGACATTCCATGCCATTAGCGATACGACACACGGGGGCTTGACTTGACTCAAGTCGACAATGGCCTTTTACCAATTCCCAACCTTCTCTACCTAGAATCGTGCGTGAAGCGCCAGAATCCAATAATCCAAGAAGCTTATTTCCAAAAATAGAGATCTGTAGATAGGGTCGCTCATCAGGGCCAGCATGACTCAAAATAAAATCTAGAACCGCTTTTGAACAGGAGGCCTCCATAACAGAACTAGTGACCTGAGGATTTTTTCTAACGCACGCTAGTCGGTCTCCTAACGGCGCTGAATTCCGTTTCCCGAACACGAAGGGCACGTCCTAATCGTAACGTCGGGTTTCCCGCAGCGAAAACAATGACGTCTCCTCGGCGAGGGACAATCGATAGAACGATGATTAAGTTGATTGCAATTCCAACAACGCGGTGGAGAAGCACCGACAGGATTATTCAATTTTGCGAAAGAATCTCTAGAGGGAGCGCAATTATCATTGGGTGAAACGGCGATCGTATGAATCCTAGGATGGGCTCTAGGCCTTTGATACGCGAGGTCAGGCTCTAACATGCGACTAACGTTAGTTGGGGGCCCACGAAACCCTTGAGCACGTAGGTGTGCATCTTCAATTGCCTTACAAGTCTGGATCAAATTTGCGATAGTATGGATAGTCTCCAGGGCCAAATGTGTTTGGAAATGCGGCAATAAGTTTCGTCGGATCAAGCTAAGCCGCGTATACGTCGAGGGCACCGAAGGTAAACGGCGGAATAAATTTTCCATGACAGCCACGAAGACAGTGACCGGCTCGTCAGCACCTTGAGTGCGATTCCGAATCTCATCCCATAACCCGGACTCATAATCGCAAGGGAGAAAGGCAGCACGCAATGCCCTAACTAAAGCATCCCAATCACATACTGTATCCCTAATCGAACTGTACCAAATTAATGCGTGATCAGTAAAGAATTCGACAGCTGACCGGAAGAGTTGCTCTTTCGAAACGCCACGTGCGATACGTAATTCCTCTATTCTTTCCAGAAAACTAGACAACCCCGAATGGCCATCAAAACTAAGGTTCCATTTATTAATCGGTAAGTAATTGTTACAGCGAGACGCGGGTTCAAACGCTTGGGTGCTATTTAGGCCCAAAGGCGATTGGAATGAACGAGGGTTACTAATGCCAGGCAAACTAAATCGGACTTGCGAAGGAAACTCGACAGGAGCTCTAGATTGACTCTGTGGATGATCATGCGCATCATCGAGACTTTGCTCATCGACCTGCGAATAATTGTCATCCAAATTTAATAAGTTAGCCACGCGTGAAACCGAAGGTGCTGTAGTTTCGCTAACCGACGCTAATTTCACTTCCAGATCATCCATAGCTGTTAAGCAGCGATTATACAACTCATTCCTCCTATCGCACAAAGATCCCGTAGGGTTCAAGCGTTCCAGACGATTCGACACATGCAATAACCTAGTCTGAAGGCGCTTATAATCGTTGCTATTACGAACAAGATGTCCCAGGGCCGAAATTTCCTCCACTAAAATTCCCAGTTTCCGGAAACAAATATCTAGTTCCTCCTCAATATTCAATTCAATTCCGGGAAAAGATGCATTCCCAGATTTCTCCAATCTAATCCGTGCACGCAAGAGCTTACGCTTATCTCCAGAATTACCGTCACAACAGACACCCCTAATTCGCAGTTCGTAATCTAACTCCTCTACAAGAAGCCGATCGATATCCATACTGAATGATTATGACAAGAAACCCCAGTAGAAAATTGACAGATAATAAATAATAAAAGCGCGCGACGCGAAGGCACACGAGGGACGCAACGTGCAAAACTTTGATAACTAATTACGATCAAAGAATGTCTTACTACTAAATTTAGAAAAACAAAACGCGGGCTACCAGCGTACAATCGCAAGAAGTTCTCCAGGCACTTATCAAATAATCCAGAAGCAAAAAAAATTGAACGCGGTCCAATAGCAATAACCTCCGAACCAGAGCACAATTACATAAATTTGAAATATTTAAAATAATGGATTAGGTTCATGCACAAATCTTAATAACTAATGGAATAAATATAGCTTAAAATACTGTTAGTACAACGCATGCAATATTATCACTAAATATTTAAATCGGCGCAAAACATCCTAACAATTCGAATGCAAAAGAAATGGTTCGCTAGCTACGGTTATCACATTAAATGGCAAAATTTGGAAACGCCAAAGCACACTTAACAAAAACGGGCCCCACGTTGGGCGCCAAATCCTTCTTGTTAGGCCTTTGTGATGTAAGATTCTGGGCAATCTTTCCAAGCAGCATCAAACAATACAAAAGGTACACTTGGGTGCAATTTGCCGGCCGCCGGCTCAATCGGTAGTAGGGTCGCGGAATTGATATCGGTAGAGTTAATTAAGTATACAAATGCCCAGTGCGCCAACAATTTTTGAAGGTACGACAATTGCACCCCGGTGAACTGTGGAGAAATTGTAAACTCGGTACCTAGCACAGAATACTGTAAGATGGCTCCGATAAAACAACCGAACCGTAGCTAACCCAAATCATATACAGATAATTTAAGATAGTTTAATTTCATGCATAAATAAGCTATATAACTTTTACATTGACAATCTTAATTCTAGCATGAAATGAAGGATGAGAGCCGCCTTAATTAAGTAACACATGCACTAAATGTACTTACAGTTTGGACAAACATATATGTTACAACAAGTTAAAAATGGGCCACCTCGTCAGCGGCTCGCTGCGACAGACTTGAAGCTCTGGATCTGGGCGTCGTTGCGATCGTGGTTCGACGTCGGCCGAGAACGTTTTGCGGTCGTCGGTGGCCTAGGGGGCCGGCAATAACAGCGCCGCTCCCACAGGTCGAAAGGCCAAACCTCGGGGCTAATTACCTCCGAAAAACGGTACCCTCTTGTGCCCTAATTGAGCGCCGGCGACAAGGAGAAGCGGGCCCGTGAAGGCTCGACAAATCGCCTCGCGAAACGTTGTGGCACGTGGCCCAGCAGGTCCAGCGACTCCAGAGCGAGGACGCAAATTGCGTCAAACACGGCTCGAAGGCGAAATGTTGCCTAGTACGTCTTGCTGTAAGAGGGGAAAACAGGGCTCTAATAGAACACGCACGGACAGGCCTCTCAGCGTAAAATAGCTACTCACCCCAGAATGGTTTTTGGGCGCAGAAAAGGAACAGCTCGAATATGCTAACACCAAATAGATCCGCCTTAGCGAAGGAAACCAATGTCCTTAATTATGTTCGGGGGGCTTCAATCCACGAAAACGTGAGGGCATTCCTAAATTCACGTCTCCAACTCGACCAAATAGCCCTAAATAAGCATCCCCGAACTAGTGAATAGCACTAAAGAACTGCTCGCTTCGAAAGCTGGCGAAGAAGACGCGTAGCGAGTCTCGGCCTGCTAATGGTTTTTCCAGATAAAAGCTATCGCCAGAAGACACGGCCGAACGCCAATGCGCAATGCGCGAGAAAATAGCGTTCAAATTCAAAATTATGGCAGGCGGCGCATTCTGCACGTAACAAGTGTGTCCCCGGATAGGTGAAACAACTCTTGTAAAAGGTAAAAAATTCTCGATTTAAATTTTCATTTTTTGAGGTTCAGCCCTGCTTGGTTAAAGGCGATTTTCGAACAGCATTTCAGTTTTGAAAAATCAAGTATGCCTTTGAAGTTTTCAAAAAACCTATTTTATTTCATACTGATGTCAAAAATGAAATTTTTCGGATTATTTATGGTACAAAAAATGGAACATTAAAATCCTAGTACTTTAAAGTAAAATTTTAAAGTTCAAGTACTTTAAAACTTATTTATTGTACAAAAAATGGAACATTAAAGTCCTAGTACTTTAAAGTAAAATTTTAAAGTTCAAGTACTTTAAAATTATACGTCAGTTGTTGACATGAAATTTGAAATGATTTGAAACTTTTTATTTAAAATTCAATAAACTTGCAGTATGAAATAAACCGTTGTATTCACCACGAACGAAAAGTGTTTTTAAAGGTCCTCGCAAGTAATTTCGTAAACAACTTTGTCGTCGTTAAAATGCCACTTTTCGTTCTAGATAAATAAACTACTATTACTGTAGAGTAGCGTGCCTTTTATGTAGAAAATACGACAAAGAGTTATTAAGAAAAATTGTTTAGAATCAACATGTAGGCTCCTATACCAAAATTTCAAAATCCTCTGCCAACTTTGACCTCTCACATTTTCTTTTATGTTTAGATCCCATATCAAAAAATTTTAGTTTTAACAAAAACTGCTATGGAAAAAAATATTTTTTACAAAGTTTTTTATTTCATAATAAATTTCAATGCATGTTTCGTAATTATTTTAAAAAAATGTAAAATTTTACTGATAACGGAAGTCATGTGACAACTTTTGTTTGGCCCATTTGTAATCACTTTGCAATTACCTCTGGTCGTTAGTGTTTGATTGATTTTCCAAGAAATTCAGAATATTTTTTTTCATTTGATGCCAGCTTTTTGGCGATCACTTTATTTATTATTTGTTTATAATAATTTTCTTACGTTGTGCACACTGTAGTTTGCGAATTTAAATTCGGCACCGAGCTGGCCCCGCGCCGAGTTGTCCTAGACCCCTCGCAATAGCAGCGATTAAGTTTAGGTAAATAGCACAACCATTGCCGTTGAACTTCTAGGTTACATCCTTTATCTAATAGACTTGTCTGTCCGTCCGTCCGGGACGCTGTTTCAGCAGCCAAACCGTAAGAGATAGAGAAAAAAGTTATGAAAGTTATTTGTTTGGAATGGTCATGTCAGCTCAGGAACCGAATTTCAGTCACGTGACACTTCCGGTTTTCGATAAATCACAAAAAAGACCGTTTTTCAAATAGAACGCGTATTAAATAAAAATGTTTCAGCAGCCAAACGGAGCTGCGACCCTCTGCGCCTTAAAACGTCGATCGGTTAGGCAACCACTTTGACACCTTCCAGGTCTGGGTACAGTTTTTATTTAATACGCGTTCTATTTGAAAAACGGTCTTTTTTGTTTTTTTAAATGAGACATTTGTCTCACTGGACTGCTAGTTTATTTTTAATAACATAATAATATGATGAAAATGGTCGATTTTTGGAATTACAAGGGAAAGGACCGTTCGGCCTACAGGAACCATATCTTACAATAAACTTTTTCACGTAAGTTTCGAAAATATTTTTCGAATAATTGGCAATGTCGGTAGGATATGGATCGCCCATATTAATAATTTTTCGCAAAATACATGTCTCGTCGTTTATCTTTGATTCTGATGGCGCATCTTTAATTAGTTGGGCAAAAATTCTTTGTGCCTCAGATTCAAATGCAGGAATTTCTGTCGATTTCACGCTTTCCGTTGTTTCAGAATCTTTTCTAGTTTTTTCAACATTTGATGGCACCGTGTATCTAGAAGAGGACGTTGTTGCCGCATTGCAGGGTGTAGTACAACTTGAATGTAATGGCGTTGTTGAATAGGGTTGCCAGAAATCAAAATGTCGAAAATAGAAGAATTAACTTGAAAATATAGAAGTTTCAAAAAATATATAGAAGATCCAAATACATCATTTATTACTATCATTACATTAGGTTAATTACTAATGGTTAAGAAAGCAAAAACACACAGCAATTTATAAGCGCAAGACAAGAAAAAAAAACAGTGGACTGACCCCCCCACAAAAGAAGGTCAACGGAACTCTAAATAAAGAGTGGTTAGAACTCTAATCGAGTGTGAAATAATAATAATAATAATAATTACTAATGATATTAAAATAAACACATTTTAGAAATATTCAGATAAATGTAAATAAAAAGAACTAAAATAATAACGATTAAACATTATTTTAAATCCAACTCAACAAATAAAACATAACACATCGCTTTAACCTGAACATTGTAACGCCATCCTCTTCCTTTACCTCCAACTATAAAAATAACTTGAAAAATATGTTCCCATTCTTTTTTGTTTGAAGAAGTGTATTAACAATTTGCACGTTTTCGTTTTTGAACGAGACCTTTGTCGGTGTCAGCACCACCAGTATAACTACAATTTATATTGTTATTGTAATTGCAATTGTAATCATCATCATCACCACCGCTAATGTGCGTGTGAGAATCAGCCATATTATTGTTATTAATAAGTACAAATAAGTAGAGTATTTACACTATAGAAACAAAATAAACCCGCAAAGGACGAACCAGCTCGAAATTTTAGGTTAAGTTATTATTTACCGTTGCTATGGAGTAACAAGTTGTTAGAAGTCTTTCAGTTTGTAAAGTACACCGCGTCATAGTTGCGCAGAACGCTAGAAACGCCCGGACGAGTCCATTACGTTCAACAAGGTCATTTCCGCTGTTGTATTCAGTTCATTGCCGTTCGTCGTGTCATTTTGTTTTCTCGTGTGTTTATCAAAGCTTAACTCTACTTTTTACTTCTTTTCGCTTTTTAAAACAGTACTTTTCAGAACTAAACAGCTAGGATTGGGATTATTTTCATGTAAGTAATTTCCATTTGCAGTATGAATTTGAGGTTACGATTACCGTACACGCCTCGAGTAAACGCATATGATACGCCACTGATACCGGCTATTGGCGCATAACTGTAGCCACGCCTATGTACTTGTTGCTTTGACGCCACTCTACATTAGGATTCAAACGGATAAAACTGACACCGAGACGACATACCACGATTACCGAACTGGCCTTCTAAATTTACTATTTACTACATATGTATGATATGAGCACAGTGTTGCCGCGTGGTGCCAAAAATCAAAATATTATTTATTATAATATTATTCTCAAACGCCGAAATATAGAAGATTTTGCTTCTATATTTTAGGAACATAGAAGATAGAAGATTTTCGTTGAATATAGAAGACTTCTATTAAATATAGAAGGTCTGGCAACCCTATTGTTGAAGGTGTATGATCAGAGGCAGTATCACTTGTTGGTTGGGCATTAAAAAACTGACAAATTTTTGGCAACTTTGATATTTTGTTCTCTTTTTCAGCCCGTAGCTTTTGATATTCCAATCCGCTGGGCTTCTTCCGGTTGCTCATCGTAATGAAGCTATAAAACATAAAACAATCATAATTTTTATGTACGAAACCGTAAAAACCAGGAATAATTGTTTTTATTTTGTTCTAAAACTCGATAGGCAGATAAATCCGTGATTGATATTTTTTCAATAGATTTTATTTAGGGATGCCGCCCAGGCGAAATGCGGAGACGAAACTCTAAAACGTTTACACATTTGATAAACGTGTGCACGCCTCATAGACGTGTACACTAGCGATGTGTCGATCCGGTCGGATTCGATACAAAGAATCGAATCCGGGGCAGGATCTAGTCCAAGTTTCGGTCCGGATTCGTTCCGAGGAACGAAAAGGTCGCGAGGCGTCAATTCTCGCGGACATTCATTCCTTTGGCATTCCGTTATTCAATCCATTTCAATACAGAATACAATACAATGTGTTGATGGGGAACGGCAAATGATGATGGTGTTCGTTTTAGAGGCTCGACGTCGACAGGCGACACATGATACGGCCGAAGCACAGAATAATAATAACCAGAAGGATATCTTCTACACAACCGCTTTGATGTCGACGCCGACAACGGGTGACCTCGAACCTTTGTATTCCATGGGCGTACCGAACTATACCGATTCGTTACTCTTTTTATTTACAGAAAATATAAAAATATTAATTTTTCAAATATGGCACTAATACTTTAGCCTTTCTACTGAAAATAACCAACAATTGTGTTTGCATCGGAAATAAAAATATTAAGTATACCTAAACTCAATAAAAATTGTATGTATTTGCGAAAATTGTGAATGTTATTATTTCTCTTCATTTTGTAACAACGAAAGCGGCAATAGACACTCCACAGGTACTTTTAAAAGTTCAAACATTTTTTTATATGTACAAGTCTTTATTAATTTAAAAAATATAAGTGCATAATACAAACAACAAATTAACGTTAGTTTTTTATTATCATACCAATAAAATTATTGAGACAGAGTAACTTAAGATACTGGACATTAAAATAAACCGAATATATTGTCTATGTCTATATACAGTGTGGGCTGAAGAGTTTGCAACAAATGGGAGAGCAGTTTCGTTGAAACCAAGTTTTGGGTCATACAGTGTGCAGAAAGACTACAAAAATGTGCCTTAGACTTAAAATACTTCCAGAAATATTTTGGCTCACACTGTATTCTTTTAAATCTTTTAAATAAGTTTTCATTCACCTGTTTCTCCACATAACAACCTTTTTGTCTTTCACAGTTTTAAAGTTTCTATTTATATATTTAAGCGTGTAAAATAATCTTACCCTAGCAAATAATTTAATTAAATACTGAAAGGGAAATTTTTCACATGGATGTAAAAAGCTTGTATTGTTACAAATACCTTCAAAAGTCTTCATTATATTTTGTTGTATAGCGATACTTTCAAAATTTAGTTGGAATATTGTCTCCAATAGCGAGACAAATTTTACAAAATTGTCGTGAGGCATAGTTAGGTTACCAAATAAATCTAAATTTGAATTTTCATAAGCTTTGTAATAGCAAAACAGAGATGTATCGTCCAACTTTTGATAGGCTTTTGCATATGCCTCGCAAATTTGGCAAGAATGAATGGACAAACAGTTTTTCATGAGATAACCAGCAAAATACCTTTTAAAATTAGTTTCCAAAGTTGAATCTTTTTGATAACTGCTATCAATTTCTGACAAAAGTGATGAATGCGGAGATGGAGCAATGTCAGGTAAAGGTATATTTGCATCCTCCTTAATAACATCGGAAACTCGAAGAAGCATGCTATCCATATCCCTCTCGCAGTTTTCAGTTCCCGAGTTAAGTAACCTTACACAAAATAACTTTCTAAACGTTCTTTGAAATTGAATAGTTGTTGGATTAACACAGTTACTGTTTTGCTGTCTAATAATACCAAACAAGTTTTCCAATGGATCTTGGTTTAAACGTCCAGTAAGCAGAAAATTAACTTTTTTTGTCTCAAGAAAGTCTCACAAGTGAAGAACAGAACTAATAGTTATCCTAAAACCTGTGATAAACTTCATTTTTTTTGTAACATCTTTATCATCTTTATCAATGACTTTTAAATTTTTGAACAACAATAACATCTCTATATTCAGGAATCTCTATATCTAGTTTAGTACTAATGAGTTGTACAATCGTATCAGTTACGACTTCATTGGGTTTCTCAGGGATACCATAAATGCGGAGACTGTTACGTCGCCCATATTGTTCCTTATTATCGCCCGCTCTTACTAGCCCACGTACCGTGTTTTCGAGTGAAGTTATCTTGTGCTCTAACTCCTTGACTCGTCCCTCAAGACGTTTGGACACATGGAAGGACAAGCGCTCCGCCAGTTTGTTAATAAAATCTTCGTTTTATAATATCTTTGAAATGTAGCCTTCTCCAGAAGTGAAACTTGTACTATCCATTTGGGTTTTATCGGCACGTCTAGTTAGCATAGTTTTCTAATTGTATGGCGACACAGTTACTATATTCTGAAGGATAATGTGGCAGCGATTTAACACGCGTCTACTCGGAACAGCACATATATATGTTCCCAATATCATCGTCCGTTGCCGCTTTGTACCACTATTCTAGGAAAACATTTATTTTCCCTAAAAACGCCGCTACCGCGGCGCCTATATAGACTCGGCGCGGAGGTTCTTTGCACCCCCTGCACATATGATAGTTACGCCACTGGGTTTGAGGTAGTGTAAATCTTACCTACATCCCTTGTAAAGTACATCATTTTTTCACTACCAATATTTCCTTTTGTAAAGTAAATGGTAAGTAATAACCTGGCGTAGAATTGTGGCATTTACTAAATTATAGTAGCCTTATAGCGCTGTGACGCTTTGTTTGACGGTTATAAACGCACTGTGAAAAATTCTTGGAAAAAATGCATGAATACGATTGCAAATGCTGTTTTGTGAGCTATGTGTTATTATTCTGATTAAAAATGGATAATAGTACGAACAACAATGGTTTTCTTCGTGTTAACCACGCGGCAGACATGGCATCTTATCAGTTGTAATACATGCGGCATATAAGTAATTCACTTCTTTAGGGAAGTAAGTACATTGTCATGGAAACTGTAACATTTTTTTTAAATGCAGCCCTTAAACTTGACAGTGTAATCATCACTTACAAAGAAGGTAGTGAAAAAAATATTTTTTCTACAACCACTACTGTAAGTGATCAAATTATACAACTTAGAAGTTGTGTAAGTGTTCTTACGCACAGTGTGCGTAAAGTGGGTAGATCGCACGATTAGGGATTAGTGACTTATTGTGTTGGTGGTAACAATGCTTTTTCGCTTGGGTTACTATAGTTTTAGTATTACTAAAAAACTTAAAAAACTGAAACAAGAATTTATTGATAATAATCATTCTGCGGTTACTGTTAATTCTATATCGATTAAAATTAGTAAATTTGCTAATAACCTTGGCGTTCTAATAGACAAAGATTTAAAATTTAGATCTTCATGTTAGGAAGTGTACACAAAAGGCATATAACTCCCTTAAAGCAATTTTAGTAATAGGCATGTTTTGATAAGAAAAACAAAATAGTAATTTTTGTATTAGTGCGCAAAATTAATGATTTTAGAACGTAAGAATGTTACTTCTTTTGATGAGGCGATAGCGGAGTCAAAAAAGTCATTCAAACTCTCTAAAACATTTTGCGCTCGTAATACAAACAATATTTTTTCTACAACCGTCAAACAAGAATATTAATATTGTTTCGCGCCGTAGTGCGCGAAAATTTTTGGCGCTCTAGTGCGTAAAATGCATTTTTTCACGTCGTCAATGGTAACGTAAATAAATATCCCATTTTTTAACACGTTAAAAAATAACACGTTAAAAAATGGCAAACTTCGCGCATTGATAGCGATGCGCGAATGTCCCCTTTTTTTGACGGTTGTCGAAAAAAGACTTTGTGTGACTCCATGGTGTTGTCTCACTTTAATTGCTTTGATAGTGTATAGGGACCGTTTGTGATTCAAGTAACAAGTTTTTCTATATTCATGTCAAATTCTTCTCATATCGACGTATCAGCTGTTGTAGTTTCCGTGTGGTCGTAATAGATGCATCTCTCTGACAAATGAATTGTTTTACTTTGTCACAAGCTCTCGTTGAAACGCGGATCAAGTAATGTTGCTTCTGGTAAGATGCGTTTTTCCTCTTTCTCTGAAAATCATGTTTTAAATCCTTTCCTACTTTTTTATTACTAATTTTATTTCTTGGTTTTGATCGTTTTCAACATATTTGCGAAAAAAAAAAATAATCTAGCATCGAGCGAACAATATAATTTTTGAAATTGTCACTTCATTTTCTGAACTCACCTCCTCTGTTACTTCCAAAAACGGTTAAGGATTTTGCATATTTCTTCCAAAATTTACTGTTATATTATTGTTGGGTTAATTAAAGCTAGGATTGATAATATTGTCTCTTTAGTCGCGACAACTGTTTGAAAACATTAACAAAGTAGAAATCCATCTAGTCAGCACCTCTTGTTTTAAAGTATTCTCAGAAAGGCCCATCTGTCTTTGAACCGTTTTGAACTTTGCTAAGGCATGCGAACTACGCTTGAAATATTTCACAATTCCTTTAATTTTCATCTGTAACGGTTTAATTGCTGCTAAGGCATGTTGGGCCTCTAAATTTAAAGTATGGGCAAAGCATGGTATAAGGGACGAACCTAACATTCTTGCAGTTGCGACCATATTTGCAGCATTATCTGATACAACCTTCTTTTCAATTTCCCATTCCCGACAAACACGCTTTATTTCCTTAGCTATATTTTCAGTCGTATGCCTCTCGTTGTAAACAAAGTAGTCTAATAATGTGCCTAGTAATGTGCAATTATTGTCCAATTAATGCAGGGTTATTGCTATATAACTTTCATTAGTTGCAGAAGTCCATTCGTCTGAAGTGATCGAACAGACTGTAGCAGTGTTTAGAGAAGTTTTGACTTTTCCACTGTACTTTTGTATACTAAATCTAAAGAGAAGTTGTTCCCGTTTGTCTGGCTGGCATAATATAGTTGGATTTAATTTATGCAAAAACTCTCGAATTCTTTTTGTTCAACAAGATGAAAAGGAAGATATTGCTTAACAATTAATTTAATAGAAGTTCATCTAGCACCCTGCTTTTGCACGGCGGAAGAGGTCTAGCGACAAATTCATTAATTTTTTTTCTGGTGGTTTACTAATTGAAGCTGAGGATGTTTATTTTTTAAATGACGTGATAATTAGAAGTAGTTCCGGACTTATATGATTAAATGTTTGAGCATAATTCACATTTGGCACGACCAGGTGATACTTCACGAAAATACTTCCAAATAAAACTAGACTTACGTTTGTTCATTTCCATTGTTTTATATTATTCGCATTAAAAAATAAAAAATAAGCCGCCTAGTGCCCCTGTCTAATAAGTAATTGTAACTCCAATGCAATGAAACTGATACCTAACCAAGCGGGAAGTGCATTTCAGAAAGCACAGCAAAGATAGTATGGAAGGTTCACGATTCATAGTGTCTGGTTTAAAGAACTCGAATGCGCACGGTGCAAATTAATCGGATTGCCCACTTCTACTAATTGATAGTCTTACATTCTAATCTACATATCTTCCATTTCTTATCCATCTGAGTGCAGATCTGTAGCTTCTCTGGTGAACATGGAAATAATTTCCAAATGAGGCTTAACGCCCGCCATTCGCTTTCTGAAATATCATTTTTTCTTATTATGTGTAGCCTATCTGAAAGGTAGGGTGTGGGGTTCGAATCATGTTATCAAACAATTTCGCAGATCATTCTGTAAAAGTCTCAGCTGTAAAACCAAACGACTTGATTATCTTTAAATTATTTCCAGTCTTGGCAAATTGTTCTTATCTTATTCTTCTACTGTTTCCAGAGTTAAGACGACGTTTCTCGAAGAGCTCCAATACACCCCTTATGTTTAGATCGGTTTTCCAACTTCACTAAATGACAATTGGCTAGGGCTTAAAAATAAGAATGGCAGTTTATATTAATTAAATTAATTCGCAACAATCAATATCACATTTCATGTACATGTTTTTGGTCCGTCATTTTCATTTCGTGTTCTTTGTCTTTCATCTCCATTTCATGGCGTAATTTTACTTTGCAAGAATTTTCAATTATTTGAACGTCAAATGGCAAGGCCTTTAATGACGCATCCTGAAAGACCTGAAAGTCCATATACTATTTATTATATTTCAGGAATAACGGTCTTATATCACCTCCTGCACACAAAACGTCGTCATTTGAGCGCCCCTTTTCTTTTAATATAAGTAAAATTTACAACAGCTTGACTTCAATATTAAAAACAAAACCAGTAAAATAATTTCGAATTTTATATTTTCAACATCTTTTTAATTTGTAGTGACTGTTTTTGCCAGCAACATAGCGAGTATTTAATTTGTTTTACTTGTACTATTTTGTAAAAAGCACCTGTTTCAGTTGATAATTGTTTTCACTCTTAGTTTCATTACTCATTCTTAATTTAAGACTTAGTTCGTTTTTATTTTTTTCTGATGGCTAGTGTTCTAGTGTTAGGCATTTATAATATAATATAATAAAACTCTTTTCTAAGAAACCGTGTAGCGCAGTTGTGTAAGCGCCAAACTTACATTAAGCAAGTCCTCTGTTCGAACCCCGCGGGGGTCGGAATTTTTCCGTAGCCTTGGCGATTGGAATCGGGCTCGGTGAGACCATTCACAGTTAGGTACCATATTAACTGTGCTCTACTCAGAACCGCAGACCCAAGAGATAGAGTAACAAGGTCAACACATCACCATGACACACGCCTTAAACAATGGTTGCTCCGCAAGCACAAAAGACGCGCTCCAACTTTGTATCCCGAAACCGGGGCAAGTTGAGCATTGTACTGCCAGATGCAAGCCTCTACACCTACACCTCTACACAAAACTCTTTTCTTTATGGTTAAGAACCGGAGAATGGACCATGAGCTTTTCTGATCCGATTGACGCGGTGGATCGGTCCGCATGGTTCTATTTCTTCTTCTCTTTACAAATTGTGATGAGTTTTCGTTATGTCTGTTACCTTTTCCTATTCTTTAGTATCTTTGATCTTTTCTCTCCAGTTTATAATTCCAATCTTTCTTATGTCTTCCATTGCCTAGTCTTGCCACCTAATTTTAGGTCTTCCTCTAGGTCTGGAAGATGTGTGCTTAATAAAATGTTTGATAACTTGTACAAAACATTCTGAATTCCTCCAACCACCTTTATTTGCTAAACCAAGTGTTCCATTAGGTGCCCCGTCAAAAGCGAACGCGTACTTAAATCACAACAAAAGGGGACACCTCAGTTTATCTCATGAGTCATAGCACCAAGTCTGGGACATTAGCGGACACCTATTATAATATTACAATTTAATGTACGTATTTATGATTTATAGGTAGCTTGTATACTAATTAGAACAATAAATAACTATTGATGGTTAGAATATAACATACTAAATAATTAATAATAAAAATTGACGAGAATATTGAAAAACTACTAAATAATGAATATAAATCAAATAGTTAAAGGGATTACAAGAGATAGGGGAAGGTGGGGATCATTCGGCATATTTATCTTAGAATGGCCAAAATGTAGAATATTGTTAGATGTTGGTAAATCTAATTTCATATAGCAAAATAGAATGATATTATATACATTTTACGCATAATTAGCAAATTGTTTTCTACGACATAATTTAGATATTTTAATATATAGGTTTCCTGTCAAATAGCTGAATCATAACCACCGGTGGGGAACATTCATCTACCAAGTGGGGATGTTTCGGCCTATGTCTGATTTGGATTGTATTCTACTATTGTTCCTCTTTTCAGTATTATACATTAAAGAAATTGATAAATACAACTAAAACTGGTCTTTATTAAAAGTAAAAACATTACAAAATGAAAAAATCTCATTGCTCTTAACTAAAAAAAAAAAGTTTACCTTAAATTCAAGCTAGAAAAATTTACATCAAATTTGTAAACACTTGATGTTCTTGAGGTCCCTTTACTAATTGAAAAGGGCAAAACAGCGACAATATATCTTTCTTCAATTGTTGAGATGTCATCGACATATACAAAATAGTTTGAGTTACTCTTCCTTCGCAAAAATTTCACTTCAAATTCCTGATCTTCAAAAGAAAGAATTTGTCCCACGTAATAAATTTCCGATTTGGAAACCAAAAATTTAACGAGGACAAAATTTTCTACATTAATAGTGTCTTCCTCGCCAATGAGTTTCATATTTTCCCAAAAGTCTTCTTCCCCAGAGGACTCATCTAATGTAATATCAATACTAGACTCACTTGATGTGGAAATATTTCTTTTTCTCTCCACTATTACTAAATTTCTTTTAACAGACTGCCTTTTTTCTTTTACTGATCTTTTCCTTTTCTTTTCTTCTTCCATGGGCTGTCTATTTTCATATTCCGGTGTGTCAGTGTAAATCGGAGACTTAGCTTTTCTAGAATATCTTTTTTTCTTCTGGTCAAAAGTTGCTTTTGGATAGGGCCTAATTTCACTTAAACAAGGAGCTGCTGATGTAGACGGCAATGGAGGAGGCGGTTTATCTGTTTCCATAGGAACCGGTTGCTCTTTTGAAGTGGAAGGCACGGGTGGCGTTGTTTCTCTCTGTGATTGAATACTTTGATTTTGTGCGTCGCCAGTAAAAATATCAGCTTGTGCTACATTTTCAATTAGTGGTTTGTCTGATACCTCACTTGCTATAAAATCGTCGTCGTTAAATATGAGGCGGTTCAACGGTCAAAGCCCTGTACTTTTGAAAGAACTTGTAATATTTTTTATAGTGAAAGCACTTTCATATTCATGTTTAGCCAAGCGTGCTAAATGCCGAATTGTAATCACTAAAGCTGATAATGATATGCACTCAAATGTACGAAAATATGCGCATATATATGCATACATTTTGTTGAGTATATGCACCCAAAGTTATAATACATGCACATAATATGCTCTAATTTTTTTGAAAATAACTAGGACTTTTCTAAATAATGTAAAAATTTTAATTATTTTGTATAAGAGTATTTATTTTTCTAATTTTTATTCAAAGACCTCATTCATTTTAACGTTTGACTATATAAACTTGGACTACCAACGCCAACTTTACGTTGTAAGCAACATACAAATGAGATTTCCCCTAACGCCGCCAGACTATTATTCCCCAACACTCATGAAATGGATTCTATGTTGGTTGATTCCTTGTACATTGTTTCTACAGGAAAAGTGGGGTTGCTGGCAGTCTATGTTTATATAGTCAAAGATTTTAACAGAGACTTGCCATTTCCTCTGCTTATTTTGATACGCACACTGCACTCCAGCCGCAAAAAGTGAAAGTATGTAACTCAGTTGCACATAAAAATTTTATTAATAATTTAATGAAATAGTAAATTTTACAAAAAAATCTCAAAAAGTTCATACCTTACAAATTATTGCTAAATATGACCAAATATGCAAAAATCCAGAAAGTATGCTCAAAAACGTGTAAATATGCAAAATATGCAAAATGAAACTTGGTTTAAACGATTTGTTTTCACATGATTATATACATATGCAAAAAGTTTCGCTGGCATATCAATTATACAAAATATGCATTTGCATATAATATCAGCTTTAGTAATCACGTTCCCTGGATTTGTGAGCAGCCAGTCATGTTGCGAAGTAGCAAGATATGATTTAAAAGGGCCATACACCCCCACATCTAGCGGCTGCATTCTGCGGGTTGTGTGAGGGGGAAATGACAACAAAATAATTCCTTTCTCTCGGCACAACCTGATGACATCTACAGAAATATGAGATTCATGATTATCTACTATCAGAAGTAACCTCTCTTTAATCGAGCATTTAACAGTACTTGCAAAGTGTTCAATAACTTTGGGAAAAAGGTCAGAAGTCATCCATTCTTTTTTATTGCCCAGGGCAATGGCTGAAGTTGGATACTCGTCGCCTAAATACTCTTCAGGGTTTCTTACCCTAGGATACACAAAAACTGGCGGAACTGTGGATCCTGCTGCACTAATTATCGCGACGAACGCCACAAGCTCTCTCCTTTCTTGAGAAGATATATGAGGCACTTGTTTTTTGCCTTTCTTGGCAACGACTTTTATTGGTGGCATTACCGTCGTCAACCCAATTTCCTCCAAGTTCCATATATGTTCCGCCTTGAATTTATGTTTTTCCAAAAGTGATATATATATTTGGAAAAAAAGTCATCCACAACTGGTTTGTTGAAAGCCATAGATCTGCTTATGCTTGTATTTTCTGGTTTACCTAGCGATATCTCTTTTCCATGCCTTCTCATAAAACCACGTAACCAATCAAGACCTGAAGAAAATAATTTTTCTACAATTACAGATACGAAAACGGAATTAAATATGGTTAAAATAATATTGCTTAATAATAACAAGACACAAACCTGCCATTTTATTTAGCTCCCAATTCTTTGGTACTTTACAGTCAACTATAGCGTTGCTGTAATCATAAGCCAGGGTTCTGTTTGCTTATAGTTCAAACCATAGTTCAAGTCCGAGCACCTCTTTATATAGGCTACAAGCTCTGCCTCTTGAATTGTGGTGAAGATTTGCCGATATGTATATTTGTTTGAAAACGCAATCTCATCTTCACTCTCGTGACCTGAATCATCCAAATCATGTAAAAGTTCTTCCTTTGACTTTTTCTTTAAAAGATTTTTTATTCTAGATTGTATGGTTTGGCGTTTCACTTGATACTCCTGAGCAGCTTTGTACTGACTCAAACGATTTGTTAAAACATCTCTAATGGCCTGTTTCATATGATTTTCACTGATGTCGCAGCGGTTTGTCTTTGTAACATATTTTAGTGGAGTTGCTAAGCATAACAATCGTTCACTTTGTGATACTAACATGAAATTTGGCACAGAGGTAAAGGTTTTTTTGGCGAACAAAATGTGATATAGTGCCAAGCGGAAAAAATTATTTTTCGACGGCCATCTTGAAAAAATTAAGTTTGAGGATAGTTTTTTGCGATTATCTTGAAAACCGTGTACTTACGGTAAAAAAGTCCTAAGTAAAATTGAAGAACACAAGATTCGCTACAAAATAGCATTTATACTTTTTTGTCATAGACCAAACGGTTTTCCTACAATTAGGCCAAACAGCGGTACGATTGTCAAGCAATATTAAATATGATGTCGCGTAGATCGTTTAGTACGTTTCCGACAGTATTATTGTTATAAGTAATATGACACATAAAAATAATACGTTTGTAGCAATAATAATAATAATATTTCACCGACCTTTCGCAATAAACAATAACAATAAAATTGTTAAAAGTGATGGCGGAGCAATAGGTTTAACGGAAAATCCTAGCGCTCTGAGACGGTGGATGGTTGGGGGGTCAAAACTTTCACGAGTTATTAACGAGTTTGAGCTGGAAGAAAACAAATATACTAAACATACCCATCATGAAGCATCTACCACTGCTCAAAACAGATTTAGAGTACATATCACTAATGCTGTTAAAGTATTTGACGAACTTGGTAACCCTTTCAGCAGCGAATGTAGCGAACTAGTCTCACTCGTATCTAAAGTTATGGCAGCTAAATAATTCATACACAAAACTCTGCGCAATGATCAGGACAAGGGAAAACAGGATTCTCAACGATTTATGGAAGACCGACTCATCGACCAGAAACAAGCAGTTTCTGATCTAATTCGCAAAAATAAATTTTGTCTGTTCGATTTCAAACCACCAAAAGCGCCCAAAAATAATAGCAAGTTAAAAGTCATCAAGAATGTTGTTTCTTAGGCATCTACAATAAATACATTTTTCATTTTTTTCAATGAATTTTGTCAACATATTTTTAATTCATATGGGGAACATTCGGCTATCGGCCGAATCTTCACCATGCCTACTAGCCGAATGTTTCCCATGTGCCATAATGTAATAGTTTTGGTTGTAAAATATAGAAGCTGAACTTTTAAGGTTATGTTATGACTGGAACATGTGACAGAAATAATCCATTAATATTTGTGATATAAATTAGATTACTAGCATAAGATTTACGGTTGTTAGAAACGATACATATAAGTGTGTAAAAACTTACCTCAAATCACTGAAACACACTTTGCTCACAAAAAAAATAAGTCTTTATAATAACACCTGCAACAACCAGCCACTGTTAGATGCAACTATTTCTGATATCATATGCCGATATTGGCGCTAAATTCAAACGCAGTTAGGATATATCAATGGTAGCTGAATGTTCCCTATAGCCGAATGGTGGCCACTTTCCCCTACATCAGAGGTACGGGATGCATAAATTTTTTTATAATAAATTGATATTGTAAATTAAAATTAGCAACTAAAAAAACCGAATATTCAATCCAGATCCGGTGATGCGATTTCGAATTCGATTATCCTTCTCATTTTTGCTAGGTTTACGTAGAACTGGCAACAAAAAGCTTGCATGTTTAAAAGTCTTTTTGTGATTTTTTAGTGTTTTTTAATTTGTTACATAATATATGAATATACGCTAATATTTACGATACAAAATACGAGTACATCTGAAGTTAAATATTTATTTTATTTAATAAAATATGAGAAACCTAAAGATAACCTCTTTTTCGGGAGTTTTACTATTCAAGCTGTTTATTTGGGTATTCCTCTACACTAAATAAATGAAAATATAAATTGCTAATGTTTGGAAAGAACAAGTAAAATTATAAAAATCCAGTTGTGTGAGCCGGTGGCCCAGCGAGAAAATGCTCGACTCTCATGCGGCCAGCCCGGGTTCGATTCCCAGCGACTATAGAAGGTTTTTAAAAATCATACGCTCTCCGACTACAATGCTAACACTTGTGTTAGTTGTTAACCGCTAACAAGGAAACTCTTGCTCCATTTCCACGGGCAAGGCTAGCCACCTACTCGGCTTACGAGCAAAGAGACCTCATACAACCACCGTGTAATTTGTGTATAGTAAAATCACGGAATCAAACGGTGCACGTTATCAAATATTTAATTATTAATTTAAAGTTACTGTTTGATGACGCGCACCGTTTGATTCCGTGGTTTATCTATAGTTACACTCATATTTGAAGGGTTGGGTGCAATAACCAGGCAGCTCCACTTTTTCATGAAATAGACTTTTTTATTCGATTCGAAGCAGAAAAATTCGCCGGATCGTTGCTGAAAGGATCGGACAGCTCCCGCCAAAGGTATATGAGCTAGGCATTATTTTGGAGCTGCCTGCATACTTATTTGCAGCAAAAACTGGAGCTGCCTGGTGTTTGCACTAACCTGCTGACAACTTTTGGTTAATATCGGCGGTGGTGTAAATTTTTACCGGGACTGGTTCTGTCAAAAGCGGATATGTTCTGAGAAGCAGGGACGTTCCTTGTGACTGTCGATGGAAATGTTGTGCTAACCTGAGTGACGCAGTGATTGACGACATCTTCGAGGCTTTCCAGGGAATCGGAAATAAAAAAAGAACAAGATTCTTATTTAAGTAAAACATTTTCTCTAAATTATTTAATGTACTTTTTTTACTAAAAGTTTTACAGGAGGTTTGATCAAAGTTCGGGCTATTCAAAGAAAGAGAGCAAAATCTGGTGGTGGTATTGCCAAGAATAAGACGTTTTCTTACAAAATTCGCAAAGGAACCTTTGAGAGAATCATCTGTAAGAAAGCGTTCGTAAGCATCCATGGAGTAACAAAGAGCAGAGTAGAAAGAATAGAAAATTATCTGTCAACTAATGTAGTTGCTCCGAAGGATATGAGAGCACGTCACAACACTAGACCAAATAAAATGCCAGAAAATATAGTACAGAGCATTGAAGAGCATATAAATAGCTTACCAAGAAGAAAAAACCACTATAGCAGGAAAGATAATATCAATAGACGATATTTTTCGCCGGAATTAAATTTAAAGTTAATGCACAGATTGTACCTTGAGAAATATGAACCTGAACAGTATATTATACGATATCTTCCACAGTGGTCGGCGTTTTGGGCGAAGCTTCTACTCGCGTTCTAGGCCATTTTACCGAATGGCCAAAGTGCCGAGTAGATGTGCAGTCGGTATCTTGGGCTAAATATAAATTTCGATTCGCGTTCAGCTCCGACGCTAAGCTCACGAACGATGTGACGACGGTCAGCGCCGTTCGGCGTTTTGAACACTGTCGGCAGTTTAGGAGTCAGCGTTTTGGACGAATGATCGGTTCGGCGTTTTGTCCTGGACCCTTATACATGAAAATGCAAATGATCGCAGTACAGAAGGTCGTGAAGTCCGAGACGAATTGTGCCATTCAATTTTTAACAGATTTACACTGAATTCATTTTATTGTATATTAATTCCTAAGTATTAAGATTTTATGTAGGTACCTAAATTAAAATAAAATGTAACATAAATTTTATTTTGTTACCTATCTGAACATTTACATAACAGAACTACTGAGTGTCCTAATTATTCACAACGAACGAATGACAGATTGGTAAGGGTAGACTTGTGGGACACTCATTACATTCAATACAAACAAAGTATTTTCGAAATAAGTAGCTGAATTAGAGTAGGCAGTAGGCATGTCGATCGTAGATTCTGCTAAATAGTTCAGTGTCAAAGTGAACTAGTTAGCAAGTTCTATAATCCACATGAACACTACTTACTCTCAGCTAGTTTTTGTACACAGTATTTCCTGTAATAAATAATTTTTTGTTTTAAGTTGTTCAATTAACTCGTCTCTTTGTCTACGTTTATTTTCTTCTGCTTCTTTTTTTAAGTTGCTTCTGTCTTCAAATGCTTGACGAAGAAGTTTTAATTCGCCCACGATACTCCTATTTTCGGCCTTTCTTTTAATTGTTTGCTGCCTTTTAGGAGTACTTCGCGGTGATTCAGTAGTACTAAAGCATAATTTTCAGTTTTACTTGTTAATTAATTATTTTTGTCAACAATTTAATACCTTTCCATTCCCGAAACGTGTGGATTTTTACCACTCGAAGAGGAGCTGCTTTCTAGGACAAATTCCGGATTTAAGGAATGTCGTTTTGACAATATTTCGTCCAATTCCCTAAAAAATGTTTAACGTTAATGCCTTATCAAAACTAGGTTCAACGTTTACCTTTCATAAGGGCATGCTTTTTTCAACCCCTCCCTGTTTTATGTTTATTGTCTTGTGCGTTTTTATAGGTTCGTTCCAAACTTTTCCATTTGTTTTCTATTTGTTTTAGAGAAAACTTGTAGCCATGTTTTAATAGTGTTTCTTCGATGTGTTCCTACATTTTTTTTTGCTGATTTGCCTATCCCCACCAATGGTTATAAAATCTTATAGGTACTGTTCAATCAACAGTTTGGTAACATTTTGGGACCATACGTCTGCGTCCTCATCATTATTAACTGCATTCTCGGTTTCAACACTGTTGGAATTTTTACCTTCGTATACGGACATACTATATGCATCCCTCCAAAACCCTAAAACCATAAATAATTGTACACACTAGATTAAAGAAAAAGAAAATACAAAACCTTTAAAAAATTTGCTTAAAACGAGTGTCCGTACCGGAATCTGGATTTTCTTCAGCATAGATATGGATTTGCATGTGCAAGGTCACCTCGTCTATTCGTGAATTGGTAAAATCGCACATCTCGCATTTGTAAATTGTATTATTTAAACTCTCCATTTTTGTTACAATTTATTTATTTATTTATTTATTTTAATTTTTCACTGTTCTACAGGCAAAACCCAATTACAGAACAGGATAATAGGATTGAAAAACTAACGAGAAGGAGCGCATAACAAATACAATAATAACTTTTCTAACCTATAAATCTATCAGCTGCCACTGCTATTTTACCGCTGTACCGTTGTGCGCATGTCTGCATTATTTGCATCGTGGGCTGCCAGCTTGCAGGCAATTCAGGTTCACTGCAGCTGCACTGCAACTAACGAACACGATGCATTCTAATTCAATTCATGTAACGAACGCATTTACTGCAAAACGTGTAAAAAGTGCAGCATTAATTCATCAAACGAACAAAGCTATTGTTTGCAGTTTCGTGACGTGACATCCATGGCAGGCATTAGACGTGCAAATTTCCTATGGTAATATTTGCAAAAATTGTTCCGCAGCTATTTTTTTGTATATGTGGATACTTATTCGTGTGGATGCACTCGAGCTAACAAGACGTGCGCCAAGCATAAGTGTGTTGAGTGATAACGTTCATACGATAGACGAGAGGTCAAGAACGTTTCGCGCTAACAATTTTTAACATTAACTGTAAGTAAAATAAGTACATACTATAAGAACGAATTAATTTAAGGCAGCAATGCTGCCAGCCGGTAACGGCTACAATGAACAACAATACATGTTTACTCAGCAACAATCCCTAATCAACCCAGCAACAATCCCTAATCAACCCGCCAACACCTCCCAAGCCAGTTCATCGGTTATTATTCTACAAAATCCTAATTTCCCAAATCAAACAATCTACCAGCCATCCAACCTACAATACCCAAATACTCAATATTATCCAACAATGCAGCCCCGGTGTTTACCTGCGCTACAGACGTTTTTAACTTCACAATCAGAATTAGCGCAACAGTCAAACCACTTAAAAAATGAAGCAAAGACAGATCAACCTATTGAAATAGACGAGGATGACAGTGAGGAGGACCAAGTAAACGAAAACACTAACACCTGGCAAAAAGTCAAAGGACATAAACGCAAAAGAATTAAAAAATCAAACCCTCCGCTAACAACAAATGTACAGCAAACAGACTCACAACCGAACAGATTCTTAGTGCTAACAGAAAATCCTACAAATCACCCAACAAATAAAAATTAACAAACCTCACCGCCATTAATAAACAAACCGCCACCCATTTTTATACAAGGCGTGGCAAATTATGATGAAATGATAAAAAGCCTAATTGAAACAGCAGAAATTGAGCAATACACGACAAAGTGTTAACTAATAATGTGGTTAAAATAAATACAAAAACTCCTGACATTTACAGAAATCTAATAGCACACCTACGTGAAAAAATATAATACACCATACCTACCAGATGAAAGAGGACCGACCATATAAAGTAGTACTAAAACATGTACATCACACCAGCCCAACGGAAGAAATCAAAGCGGTTCTTGGCAAATTAGGTCATAAAGTAAAAAATATCATAAACATAAAAAGCAAACGAACGAAAGACCCACTCCCAATATTCTTCGTTGACCTAGAACCGGCCCAGAATAACAAAGAAATATACCTATACAATCCGATACCTGAGTAACATAGTCGTCAATTTCGAGCCGCCACGAAAAAATACAGAAATAGTATAATGCACACGTTGCCAAAACTGTGGACATACACGAACATATTGTAAGAGACCATACGCGTGTGTGAAGTGTGGTGGACTCATGACACCAAAACATGCAGCAAAACCAGGGACACTGAGGCCACTTGCGTATTATGCGAAGAATCGCACCCGGCCAATTACAAAGGGTCATCATCACCCAACGGGCAGAAAACCTACCCAATTAACAACACAAAATTTTCCGATTCTAAATTATCAACAAAATAGTCAACAACCTAAAACTCCTCTACATCCATCTAACCTTACCTATTCCCAAATAGTCTCAAATCAGTCAAACCAAAATCATAATCTAACCCTCCAAATGTGTCTGGGTGAATTTAAAGCCCTCTTTAAGCAACTCCTTCAACAAAACAGCATAATTCTAAATATGCTAAGTACCGTCATCACCAAAATAACTCATTCATGGCAAAATCTCTTCGAATAGCTTTATGGAACGCCAACGGGCTACAATACAAAAGCTTAGAAATTGAAAACTTCTTACACATAAATAATATTTTACTCCTGTCAGAAACACACTTTACTGACAGAACGCATATAAAAGTACCGTAAAACGGGGTTACTTTGCTCCACATTTTGACTTTATCTTCAATAGTTTGTAATACATACCTTATAACAGTGGTCGGAATGTAAACTTTGACGTCAGTAGTCGAGACAAACCAGTTTAATTTAATAATTAATTTCAAAGTGAAAAGACCCTAATTAAAAAAAAACAAGATCGGTATAAATACAACAAAATAAAGTTTATTCATTTCCTTCTACAATAACTTAATAATAGGCAATAAAACAAAATAATTCAACAAAATTCAAAACTCTAAATATTGTAACGCAACAGAACAGATAATACATTAATAATTATATTGATAATAATAAAAATATAAAAATTGGTTAAGAGTTAAAGAAGATCCCAGATTTCTTGGTACCGAGTCTCCTTTTTGTGCTCTCTCTTTCTGCTGTTTATGTCAGACGCAGAATGATGACCTAAGAAATTTTCAAAAATTATCAAAATTAGGGACCTACGATAAGAATATAACACTCACCTTTGGCTAACCAGGATCGAACGTATTTTTCTGGTTTAAACTGGGACAGTGGAGGTCCAACGGAATTGATGAACAACAAAGAAGCTGTAGTTTTGATGGACAGACGGCTCCTCAGCGGTGTCACTATCTCGTTCATGGCACTAAAGTTGCGCTCGCACTCGCTGGTCGAAATTGGAATGGTGGCAACTGCCCTCATCAATGGTTCCAAGTCCTCAGGTACTCCACTTTCATCTTCCATTTTGTAGAAGCGGAAACCTCTAATCACTTGTTGTTCGTTCAAGTGAAATCGGTGACACAGAGATCTAATCTCTTTGTCACCAAATTCTATATCTACTTCTCCGTCATCGTTTCTTTGCCACAGTTTTTTATCTAATACCTTCATGCAATCTAACAACTTGGTATATTTGTCAACATTCTCTCTGTGATCAGCTTCGTTGCGGGAAACATGAGATGAAGAAGTAGTGATGAGTCGAGTTCTCATATTGTTTGCTAAACTGGTATAAAGTTGAACATGATTGATCAATTTCACTTTGCCATTATGCAGTGGCACACTTTTGAATTTCTTGTTGTCCAAAGCTTGCAACGCTGCCGTTAGTTTAGGCCCCATGTCGTTCGCCATAGAATCTAAAACTCTGATTGAGGTTCTGATGGCTTTATCAGCGTCCACGCGAGTGATATTGCTTCTTTGCAAATACTCCGACAATTCGCCCAATTCATCGAGAGCATCAGACATTGCGCTGAGGTTGCTGACAAATTGTACTGACGCAATCATTTTGTGAAGGCCGCTATATTTGCTTCTTTCTCTTCCATCTCTTTTTGGGTCCTCTGAAGCACTGTGGAAATGCTGGCAGAGAGAGGCGTAATTTTGCAAGACGGCATTCACAGTACGCCTACTCGATGCAATCCAGCGAACAGAAAAAATTCGGCCAATTTTCAAAAGCTGTGTTTCCAAAGTAGCTGCGGCAACCTTGAGTTCGTTTTGATTTTTTGGAGACTGGTGATATAAGGCATATATCTTGTCCATAAAAATCTTGAAATGATTGATGCCAACTACTTCATCAACAACATCAACAACCGCCAACTCCAGTCGATGGTTAGAGCAATGCCAGGTTACTATATCTGGAAACTGACTTTTCAAACGGGCTGCCACTCCTGACTTTTTTCCCAACATTACGGAAGCTCCATCACATGCAAAGCCAATTAAACATTCTTGAAGGAACTCTTGCTCGAATCCGTTCTGATTCAGGCAAATCAATAACTGTTCCGTGATATTTTGTGCAGATGTGTCAGAAAGCTCAATCAAATCCAAGTTAAAAGCCGTGCCTTGTTCTCGATAAAATGTTCTGATAACCACTACAAGAGCCGTTTTTTGACTGAGGGTAGTAGATTCATCTATCAGGATCGATATTTTTCTCTTCGAAGTAATAATTTCACGACAAATCATTTTTTCCATCTCTGAAGCTATATGCATAGCGATTTTCAGCACAAGTTTTATCGGAATGTAGAATTCTTGCCATTGATATTCCATTCAGAATTTGAAGATCTACATCAACAGGTAGATCGACAAACGGCCTTTGGTGTTTGATGATTTTATACACTGTTCTGAAAACCCTTTCAGTTGCCGAGAAATGTGTTTGATTCATACCGTCAACAAGATGTTCCATTGCACCTTTTTCAGCTTGCAGCGAAATTTCGATGGCTTTCATGTGTGCTTCAGATTTCTTATGTTCAAAAATCTTTTTCCGTAAACTAGATTGCTGCGCTTCTTTAGTCTTACCATTTTCCGTAACTGTGCACTCCTGCCAGGGCTTCGAAAGTCTCAAATTTTTGGCACGATCTACACATAGCGCTTGCACCTTCTCGCACACTGAACAACCCAATGATCTGTTTTTTATTATCAACCATTCATTAGTACTTTTAAATTCTTCGCACTGAGTTTTAGTCCAACAAGTGGGAATGTCGTCATCTAAGTCATCTTCTAAGTCCAACGTCCCTTGATCTTCGTCTTTGATACAACACTCCTCTTTGCTGGAACTTGTATCACCCATTGCTACGTCATCTCTAGCTTTCTTTTGATTCGAACATTTCGAAGATCCACTTTCGTTGGCTTTCTCGTTACTGTTTGGCCGTTTTAACCAGTTTAATAAGCTCATGATGGAATTATTTGTTGTGCACACTTTGCTAAACTTCAACAAAAATTTTCCCGACAATGTCACTGTATTAGTGTATTACATATTTTGTTTTGTACGCCCTATAGTCCAGTCTGCAGGGACAAAAAAAGGCCTTTGCCTTACAAAAAATGGAGTATGAACGGTTTTTATATATGTTCTTCAGGTCGGGATTCTGATGAAAAATCCAAGTTTTCGACCTTGGAGGGACGCTGCGCGAGCAGCCATCTTGGATTAAAGGTGCTAAAAACTGGTGTTATCCAAATAGCTCCGCAACGGTTGATCAAACGTCAAAAAAGTTCAATATAAAGTTAAATGAGACAAGATTGTTGACATTTTTTGTATATTAATTTTTGTTGTAAGTGTAATATGTAACGAGTTACAGCAGCTGAAAGTTGAACATTTTACGAAACTTTATTTTTGTTGATACATTTTGTAAGAACAACTTACACTATATTGTTTGTAATATTTTTCTACATCAGAATAATGTTCTATAGAGAAATACAAAGTATGATCAAAAATTACTTTCATCTAGTATAGCTATGGAATAATTGTTAATATATAAACGCAACTATAAGTCACTTATATTCTCGCACATGCAGTCGTTGTTTTTGATGGATATCCGTTTGATGGCGACAAAAATACCAAGACTGCAGAAAGGCTTCTCCGATCGAAAAAGCAGATATCTGCGGATGTTATTTTGGATGAAACAACGCCGATTCTAGTTTCCCAAGAACGATTTCTAGCAATCGAAAAGAATAAAGTCCGTCTGATTTCGATGCTGTAAAAACATACGAACATTACTGTATTACAGTTAAGCAGGCTGAAGAAGATGGTGATGTGTTGATTGTCAACACGACGATTTCTTTGTGCTCAAAATTTGATGCTGTTTTCGCCATTGGAGAAGACGTCGATGTTCTAGTTCTGCTGACGGTATTAGCAACATCTATCTACCTTCGCAAACCTATGAGAGGCAAAATTGTCGAAAGAGTGTATGCTGCAAATAGTTTCAAATATGAAAAAGCAGCTGAGAACATTTTGTTTCTCCATGCGTTTAGTGGCTGCGATATAACGTCGTCCGTCTACAACCAAGGAAAAAGTTTGTTTTCGCTTGTCAAGAAAAGCATAAGACTCAATGACATTATAGGCATATGCAAACATCACGATGCCAAACCAGATGATATCGCAGATGCTGAAGAACGCTTTCTCGTTGCTTTGGTGGCTACATGGAAGAAAATACCTTGGAAGAAGTCCGTTACCAACAAAATCAAGTGCAAGAAACACATTTAATTTTGCTTCTTTGCCACCAACGAAGGACGCTGCACTGTATCACGCATTTAGGACCAGGTCCAACAGTGGTATGGAATTGAAAAAATGCACAAGACTGGGGCTGGAAAGTTGGCACGAATCGGCTCACTCCAGTAACAATGACAGAGAATCCATCACCCGAAACTTTATTAAAATTAATTTCATGCAATTGTAAAAAAGGATGCGGCGAAGCATGTGGCTGCAGGAAAAGTGGGATGAAGTGCTCTATTCTGCGTAGATTCTGTAATGGCCAATCATGCGAAAATGCACCAGAAGTTCACACCGAGAGTGGGGACGAAGATGAGGACATTTCGTCAATGGAAGTTCCAAGTCTCAGGAGCAATGACTTCGAAGATAACATTGAGAATAAAGAATCTTATGGAGACGTCAACATCTACCGACCGGGGCTTTCAAAAATTAAATAAAACTAAATAATATAATCGCGAACATGAAACATCACTAAACTGGAGCATCTGTGGATTAGGCCTACTGGAGATATCACAATAAAAAAGCGCCATTAACTCTACCTCATGGTGGTGTCGAAATGAGTTTACTATACGTTTATTAAATTATTGTAACTACATAACGAATAGCCAGAAATAATACAAGAGAAATTTTAAAAATGAGAAATTACACTATTTTTTTTAGAGAAATGTTCATCTTTCCACCGCTGTAACTCCTTTCATATTAGACTTACAAAAAATAGTTATATATAAAAAATGTCAAGAATCTTGTCTTCTTTAACTTTGAATTAGACTTTCTTGGCGTAGGATGAACCGTTGCGGAGTCATCTGAAAAAATCCAGTTTTTAGCACTTTTAATCCAAGATGGCTGCTCGCGCGGCGTCCCTCCAAGGTCGAAAACTTGGATTTTTCATCAGGATCCCGACCTGAACAACATATATAAAAACCGTTTGTACTCAATTTTTTGTAAGGCAAAAACCCCTACTGACTGGACTACTACGCTTTTGCTTCACATCGATGCTTTGCCCGCACACGCTCGCACGCTATGGCCATCACTCAGCAAATGCGAGGGATGTACAGTCACAGAATAAAACAATTGCTGTAGTACACTGTAGAAGATGAGCTACTACTTACGTTACGACGGGGCCTACGTTATACCTACCGGGCCGGACCCATAGGAAGGCGAGTGGAGGGGATGGGGTCCTAGATTCTGCTAAACAGCATAGGAAAGCAGTGCGGTATTTGACGTTTTATTTAATAATAATAATTACTATATGTTGTAACAGACTATTATAGATCAATATAGTATGGGTACAGTTATACAAATAATTTTTAAATATTATTTGTCAATAAAAACCAAAGCAACACAACAATTTTCACTACATATCTTTTCAGTATTTATTCCAGGTTTATATAATCAAACAACAAATAAGTTTAAACTAGTACATTTAAACAACAAATTAAAAAATATTCTTGTTACGCATAAATGCAAAAAAAAACTTAAAGGCTATATAAATAAAAATAAGCTTGAAACATTCTACCAACTATAATATGTAAGGCATATATTAATTATACGTATTTAACTTCCGTTTTTTTGTTTCCCGCGAGACATCAGTTTTGTTTTTTCTATAGTTGTTCAATAAAATGTTTGAAAAAATAAAAATAATTTTTTTAATGATAGTTACTTTGTCGCCTTTAGTATCACAATTGCACTCTGTTGCATTTACTTTTAAATGTTCACAGTAAGTAATACTTAAACTGCACAACACGCGTCTTTGGTTTGTTGCACTTAAAAATATATGTTCATAAATCTCACTAATTACAACAGTAAACAATTTAAACATGATTATTAATATATCTACAATCCACTGTTTTGGAAATTTTAAACAACCTCGATCTAAATCTTTTAAATATATTAGGGTTTCATCGCTATTTTCATATAACAGCTCTTTGTCATGTGTTAATTCGTTTTTGCAAGAATCACAGAAAACTTTTGACTTGAGAACAGTTGCAATATAGCCACCAATAAGTGCCATATGATCACTTTTTGAGATCTCCACAACATCTGTATGTTTATCAATTTCCTCGTACGCTTGATTAATATTTTCGTCGCTTAAATCCTCTTAAGTTAATTTCGTTTATGTCCGCAAACAAGTGTATCTCTAAGTGTCCTTTACTTGCGGATTTTAGTTTTAATAAATTTAAAAGTTTTATTTTTTTTCACTTTCTAAAATTTGATTAACTGATATATGATAACTCGCTCCACTCATTTGCCTGTACTGTCCGAATCTACCTTCTAAAGGATCACTTTGATATTTCGCTAATAAGATATATTTGAAATTTTGAGTTTCTAGTAAATATTTGCATAAAATATCAACGTTTCGCAAGTATGAATTAAGGCGTGCTGAGTTTGTTGTGTTAACTTTCCATGACGTTTATCAACGTTTGTTACCTTAAGAGAATCCCATTCTTTTAACCAGCTAATGAATTTCTGTAGAAAATGAACATTGTTATCTTCCATTTTTCTAATTGGATCACAGTATGGATCTCTTAAGTGTTTTCCTTTAAGAGGATTATTACAGTTCATTATTTTATCTACTCCTACTGTACAATGGCCATTCATAATTCACAGTTTGCAGCCAATCATATAATTCCATTTTCATTATTCAATAGTTTGCAAGTTGCAACCAATCAGAAAATTCTACTTTCATTATTCAATCGATTGTAGCCAATCACAAAATTAATTCTTATTATTAAATGACTTTTGAAGCGAACAGCTGTCACAAATGTCATAATTCGGAAATATGAACACAAGACTCGTATTGCATAGGAGTAGATAAAATAACGTATTATATTCGCGATTATGGCCATTATTCACTCAGATGACTTGCGCCACGCGCCTTCGGCTTGTGGCGCAAATGTCATCTTCGTGAATAATGGCTGTCATAATCGCTCATATAATAATATACTATTCCACCATGAAGCTACAACTTCCAAAAACATGAGTGTGCCATTTGCTTGAATATTCAACTCTCCTCGTAGTGTTTTTAAAGTTGATCTAGTTTTTTCATCAAATAATTTTGCGCAAAGTAATACATTTTGTCTTTGTAAACCCGAAGGATTTAATACCACTTTACTTAATGCTGGAGCCATTTTGACGACTTGTGATTGCTCATAATAATACAAACGCCGTAAATGGCTAACTTTTGCCTCAATGTAGTTTTCATTTACTGCATTACTGTCGTTTTGATTAATCTGCTGCTCGGTTTTGAAAAGTGGAATATATAATGTCTGCTCGCTGTCTTTTTGGTTAAGCCAATTATTCCTTATGGACTTAAACAGATGTACCGAATCAAACAAAAGAAATATCGGCTTATTATTGATACTATTCACAATAGTATTTGTCATTGTTCCACCACACAGGAGATCAAAGGTTTTCTTATTTACCCTATTATTGTCTGAAATAAGACATAAAATTTCATATCCACAGTTAGTTACTTCACTAATGACCATCATGATCAAGTCTTTTAAATACTCAGCTGTTAAATTCTGAACCGGAAATAAACCTACAATGTCTTTGTTGGTAGATAAAACTGACGTAATCATGAATGCTTGTACTGTGGTAGCTTTCTTAGGAAAATCATTTGCACTCATTCCTTCCAACTTACCATTTTTGTACATTATTTCCGGCTTAACGTAAATTTCGTCCAGCAATATGTTCACAAATCTTTCCTCTGGATTTAATAATTTAATTTTTTCTGTTAGATATTTAATATGTGCATCATTCATCCCCGATTGGCTAATAACACCACTGTAACAAATCTTCTTTAAATATGAAGTATGTGGCAACGTTAGCGTGTCTGAATTTCTCAAGAATTTATATGCAGATGGATAGGAATAAAAAAAAGTACATGACCATATCAACATTTCTGGATTATATCTTCTTGTCGTTGTATCTCCATGCAACAGTAAGTCAACTTGTGTCTTTATGAATTTTATTTTATTAATTGAACTTTCTTCTAGCTGTTTATCAATAGAGCAACATTCATCTAAAAGGAATTTAATATTTTTTAATCTAAATTTTACATCGGTTGCGGTGTCTTGATTATCCTGCGTTATTAGTTCTAATAATTGCTGTAGTTTTGGCCACGTATCGCATAAAGCCGAGTTATTTAAAATATGTTTGTATTTTTTTTCAGGTATTAAGAGTGATTTCTCGTACAGATTTACACTCAAGTCGGAATTAACTCTTAAACAGCGTCTTATTTCTGGGCACTTGTTGTCTAAATTAATTATATTAAGAAAGCAAATTGACGCGATGTTTTCTGTAACCGTCAAGCAGTTAAAGGATAAGTTTTTAAATTTTGATTTGTACATATTTTTTAAATGTTCAAAATTCAGTATTTTTTCTCTATCTAGCTTTTTGTTCCTTATAATTTCTAAATTAGCATGCTTTTGACTTTCACGAATTTTTGGTTCTTTTCTTGTTGGCGGTGCTTTTGTTGTCATGTAAGATGGCTGGGCAGGAAAAATGGTCGGATAAGCATTTTCTAATAAACTAGTTTTCTTTCGAGCTACCACCTGAACAGTTCCATCGGGATTTACGTATTTGTCGTTACTAATTATAAATTTAGTCTCAAAATGATTTGCACACACTACTGTTGATGGACCCGGCACAAAATTTTCACGATGAATTGCTCTAATCCATTTTTGTTTTAATTCTTCTTCTTTTGGGAACCCAAAAACAGCTGTGTAATTTTCTCCCCCGTTATAATTACTGGTACATGCGGGAACGCAACACTTTCTTGGCATGCTGTCAAAGAGTATTCCGAAATTATTTGTATAATTCTACATAAATACGTGTCAACTTACTTGTTTTGTTAGTGTGGTTTCGTCTATTATAATAATTACTTCAGGCATTAGACTTTAAAAATCTTGTCGGGTAGAACCGTTAAAAATACATATAATAATAGTAAATAGTAACAAACACCACAACAAATTGCACTTGCCGCTAATCTTTACTTGCTAAACTGTCCATCTCCGTGCTCTGTAAGCCTCCATCCCCTCTACTTTCTCGCGATTTGTCTGCTAGGGTCCGGCCCGGTAGGTATAACGTAGGCCCCGATATTATACGTTCACTTGCCCTTACAAGTATAGTACTGTAGTAATTTAAAAAAGCAGTTTACAACCTTCAAACGAATTAAAAAATCATGAGCAGTCAATTAATTACAAATGGCAGGTTATTGTTTCATAATTAAAATGTGCCAGCTTACTTGATTCCACTTAAACTTTTAAGACGGTGTCATTCGAAAACAAATAAAATCGGATTACGTTGGGTTTTTAGTCATACATTTATGTGTATTATATTATACTTACCTAAACACTTCAGGAATATAATGCAGTTCAGTTTAAATCCAAACTACTAGAGCGATATGTGTAGTACTAACAGTCGGCTGTAATGACAAGCGTAGGAAGTTGAAATGTAAAATCTGCAAGTGTCAGTGCTCAAAACGAGTAGGTACTCCCAGTATTGATAAAATTTCGTATTTCATTGGAAATTAATTTTTATATGGAATACCAACCGATCCATTCTATAGCTCTAAATACGTTAACTGAAAAGTGCGTGGTACAACATATCTGAAGATATGTTAAGCAATAAATCTATTTTAATTTGAATTTAATTACATTTTATTAGCTACAAAAACCGGGAGAGCAGGTTTTGCTGACTAACACTACTACGTGTAAGACAAATTGAGACGGCTTCTATTTTTATTGCGTAATCCATATCTATATTACGTTAAATCTTATTAAATATTCCCATTCATTACAAACTTATATAAAATGTTCTCTTTTTCTTAGAATTTCTTTCTTGAACTTAATTCTGAGTAAAAATTTCTTACTAAGAAATGGTCGTCTGGGTTAACATTAGCGTCTCTGCATATACGTGCATCGAACAAGATTTTCATATCTTTGTTTTTAATTAGTTTGTGACATCTCTGGCTTATAATTCTTTCATCTGGAGTGGTCCATGTCTTCTTATGTATCTCTTTATGCTGTAAGTAGGCGTTCATAATTTTCAAACTGTGGTCTGTTGCCTATTTTATCAATTTCTTTCCATATTCGTCCATTTTGTGCATAATTCTTGGCCGTGTAAAAGCTCCTTTATTTGAACGCGGTCGTCGTGCGAACGAAGCTTTAGCGATTATGTGGTAATCTGCTTTACCGGCAGACTACAGCAGCTGTTTCCGGCCGCTCGTCTTGTTTTATATTTCTTTCTAATTCGTATGCTGCACATTCTGTCTGCTATTGATGTGAATTTTACTATTGCGTGTCTTAATCTATTGTCCATTAGTAATCCTACTTCCCTTCTTCTATATTCGCTATCACTGTTAAAAAAAGGCATACATGTGTACAATAATTACTATACTTCTTACCTGTTTTCTCCTGTAAGACTACTATATCTAATGTCTATCTTCCTCCTTCTTCTACCTGGTTTTTTATGCGCCCTAGTTATATCTCCCTCTTACATTCCATGTTCCTAGAAGCAGATTTTCATTATTTTTCTTGTTTTTTCGTGTTTCTCTTTATCGGTGTCACAATGTCCTGTCGCATTGTTGCTAATCTCTTCATGACATTAACTTTTTATGTTGTTTGTTTCTAATTTTGATCGTTGTTTACCTTAATTTTGATTTCTATTGTTACCTCCTTAGTCGTAATCTTTTTTTCCTGCCTGGGTCGCCTTTAGATCATGATTTTTATATATATAGTATTGCTGAAGTAGAAGCCGGGTATCGCAGTTGGGTAGCGCTAGGCTTGCTAGTATGCAAGTCCTTGGTTCGAATCCCAAGGGGGCCGGAAATTTTCCGCAGCCTTGGCGATTGGAATCGGGCTCGGTGAGACTATTCACAGTTGGGCACCAACTTAACTGTGCTCTACTCAGATCCACAGACCTAAGAGATAGAGTAACAAGGTCAACACATCAACATGACACACACTTCACACAATGGTTGCTGTGTAAGCACAAAAGGCGCGCTCCAACTTTGTATCCCGAATCCGGGGCAAGTTGAGCATTGTACCGCCAGATGCAAGCACATAAGGCACCAGCCTCTACACCGCAAGATAAAAGGAGGTTAACGATAATATATATATACATACATACATACATACATAGTATTGCTGAATACCTGCTCTTCTTAATTCGAGTTGTACGCCCTTTCCTCTATTATTAGCGTCTGGTACTTACTTAATTTTCGAATTTTTTTTCTTTGTTTTTCTCCTCTCGTGTTCTTTTTTCCTAGTGTATTTTGTAACTTCCATACCCTTTTCGTGTCGATTCTCAATCTGATCTAATCTGTTTTTTGTTTTTTACTACCTCTAGTTTTTGTTCGACCAACTTTGCTACTATGGCTTGCCTTCTTTCTTTCTTCTAATGGTGAAGGCTTTCTCTAGCTTTACTTTCTTTCATATTTCTTGCAATATAAATTTCGAAGTAATAAACTGAATACTATAAATTCGTTTTCTCTTAAATACTATTAACAGTTGCATATTTTAAAACACTCCCACAATGACGGGGCCGTTTTCAATTGAATAAGAATGAGGATGATTCATTTTACAGTGTATAGGTATTTTTGTGACAAACCAAAATTTGTTATAGTCTCCACTTGTATTTTCCTTGATTTCACACCAATTGGTAAATTGAGGCATTTCCATAAACCAGGGAGAAACTGAAGTGAAGGTGCAGTATTTATATAATATTTAGAGAATTTTAAAAATGTAATTAAATGTCTGCGTAATTTTCGAAAACCTTAGGTAATTTCAATGAGAGGTTAGGTCTATTCCAAGTATGGAAAGTTAAGTAAGATTTCTCGCTGTATATGGTAGAATAATTCAGTTAAATTTTAAACTTAAAATACGATTATACTAGATCCTAAATGTAACTAAACAAATATTAATTGAAAACCAACATGCCTAATTGGGTGATCACGAACAACAAGCAAAACTGTCAAAAACTGGAATTAGTAATTCTATGAATTCTAGTCCTTTTATTTCGCTTTTGAATGTAAAGGATTATTCATTCTATTCAAGATAGTGCCGGAAACGCTAGATAACTATTAGAAGCTCATTTGTAGCATATAAACAAGTGTGAGAGGTTACTGCCAATTAACACAGTGAAGTGTTAAAGCGAAGTTGTTGTGCATGACTCAGGATAACCGGTCCGATTACACCGGATTACTCATATTGAGTAAATACACAACAGAAGAAACTATATTTTCACTAAACTTACATTTTGAAAGTTTTCTTCTTTGAGCAGTGGCTGAAATAGTATTAATTTTAGATTTTCTATAAAATTAGTCATATGAAATGTGACAAATTATTTTTCCAATTTGACTGGAAAGTTATACAAAAGCTTTAATTAATAATGGTTTTAGTTGCTTACCTACCAATTTTGTTAGATGGAATTTTATTCAAAGGGTCCTGTTAATTGCACAGTATGCGTATAAAGTTCCTTTACACCCGACATTAGTAAAACGCTTTTAGTTTAATTATTCTTAGTGTGAGCCTGTTCGCATACAACCCACTTGTTGACTTATCCTTTCCCTCGCTGTGACTTTTAGTTCCTTCTAATGTTTCATTCCCACCCTGTCGCCGGCGTCTCATTGTCTTTAATAAAATTACACTATTAGATAATATATTTTTTATTTATCAAATTTTAATAACAAGCTAAGCGAATCCTGTAAAACGTTCTTTAATGTAATTTTTTTGTAGTTAATCTCATGATAGTGTAAAGAGAATAATATAATTTTAATAATTTCAGAATTCATTCTGTATACTAGATTGTATACTTCATGCTTCATTTAGATCTTGAATATCATAAATACATGATTGAAGACGAATACTAGAAACACCTTTAGATGCTCTTCTTGTTCTTTTTGTTCATTTAGAGGGTTTAGAGTTTACCGTCCAGAGTCTTTTATGTTTTATAAAATTCTCTTGACTATACGGCCCAGTTTTGTATCCACCTTTTCCTTCAACGTCAGAAGTTTCGTCTTCCTTCTAGTTTTTCTTCCAGCTGTGTTTTTAAACATTCTGGATCAGCTCTAGGAGCATGTTCTTCCAATTTGTTTTTCGTGATTTTATCCATTTTGTGATGTCACACTGTCTCCATATTTCGTCGTTTTCGTATTCTGACTAGTTCTATTCTTTGTTTAGCTGTTTTGTCTTCTTGGGTGTACCCTTGATTCCACCGTATAAGTCGTTACGGGTCTTGCCATTGCTTTATATGTGTTGACCTTGTCTTGATTCAATATAGTTACATAATTTATATTTGTTGCTGTACGTTGTCTTTAGGCAGTGTTATGCTATATTCGTTTGCTACTTCCCTCGTTTGAAAGAGAAGTATTGTAATCGTGAAAAATTACCTTCTGAGATTTCTTCAGATCTTCATGTTTAGGAAACCCTAGATGACCAAAAACATGTTTTCTGAAATCCGTCTGCCCGTCAGTTTGTCGTCTGTTCGTCTGTCTATTCCGCTGTTGGTGTTGTAGCTCAAAACTATTTGTTGGAGAAAGACAAAATGTTGCATGCAGACTAGATGTCCACCTGTCTCGAAACCAAATATACCTTCGGTCAAATATATATAGGGTGAGCACCGTTCTGCCTATTTTTGCAACTTTTGTAAAGAGAAAAAAGCTAAACTTCAATATTTTATTTCAGAATTGTTCTTGTTTTTAAATAAAAAATTATTCAAGTTCAATGTTCATAAAATAATTGCTCGTAGAAATAACACCCCATAAATCACGCTGACATTATTTCTTCCTAATTTGAGCTCCTCTTCTCTTCCATCTCTACTTGGCAATGTACTCTATCAATTGATTATTCTTAATAAATCTATGGCATCTTCTCAGTCTGCTTGGCTCATCTTCTACTAAATCTACCGTTTGACCTTTTGGCCCATTCCTTCTTGTACTTATCCTGTCCGTCATAGCATTGTTTTCTTGTTGTTAGTGGCGATCCTTTTTCGGTTTGGTATATGTCGTGGTCTTTAAAGTTCTCGACATATCATCTATGCAGTGTGATTCACTAGCCTCTTTACAAACTTTGGCAACGGAGAGTTGAAGTAATTTCATGAAAGAAAAACATAAAAACATAGATGCGGAAATGCGTCATAAGCGAGATATAGCTCTGAGAAGGGTAATAAAAACACGGATTTTATTTAATTAAAATAGTGCAAATAAAGCAAATTTTATATAATGGATGTAATGTGATATAGCTAAGCGATTTTTTATTTTGAATTAGATGACAGTGAAAAAACGTTGGTATATGGTTCAAAAGGGATAGTTAGATAATAGAAAATATTAGACTTTTTTTACATAGAAAAGGTACTCTTGTTTGAAATCGCTGAGGGCAGTAGTTTTCGAGAAAACTGAAATTAATGATTGAAATTCGCTATTAAAATTTGCTTAAACTTTGTTATCACCTTTTTTTTCTACAAATCCTTATAGAAAGTTTTCACATAAACAAACAACTACATATGATTTACAGGTTATCATGTAACTGATGGTTACTAGCTTTTGTCGTGTTAAATCATGGCTATTCGTTTTTTTTTAATACAAACTTTAAAATCGCTAAAACTTCTGTACAAAGAACGATAGGTCCTATGTTTATCTACATTTTTTTTTCATGAAATTAAATCTTCTTCCAGCTAATTTGTAGAATTTTATTATGCTTCTGTTTCATAAATACAGATACTCCAATGTAACTAACTTCGGCGTTCGCTTTTAGCACTAATTTAAGTCTAACTTGTCGCAGCTTGAAAATTGATATACCTGCTATATGACATAGTGAGTAAATAGCTGCACAAAGTATGTTTTCTATTGGCTAGATTTATCCTTTATTTCTTCGTTTGAGTTGAATATACGTAGCCCTAAATTCTCTTATTTGTTGGATGTGTTTTTGATGTATAAAAATGTTTGCTCGTATGTGTTCTGCACCTCTAAAGGTCATTGCTCTGTTTTTAAAGGTAGATATCTTGAGACTATGGAAGAGCGAATATAGAGTTTTTGCAGTGCCAGTTAAGAATTGTTTTTTGGATGATAATATAACCTGGTCATCGATGTATAGTATTGTGTTTTGCATTTTTCCATTTATTTGGCAATGCTTTCTTATTTATAAGGCGTTTCAAATGATCCATACTTTCAGCAGTGATTGGTGATGCTGAAAGAAGCGCAAAATGTTAATAAATCCATATCCGATTCTCAACTGTTTTACAATTATAACAATATTTATCTTACACAGTGGTTTCTGCCGCTGCAGCCAGGGCCGCAGTGAAACACTGAGCGTTCTGGCGCAAGTTTGATTCCTGGCCCGGGAGTTCCAGTTTCACTTAGTTAAAAATTAGTTTAAACGACGCCCGCACCCCCTAAAGTAATGTGAAAGCGATTCTGGGAGGGGGGGGGCGATAGAACTTAGGCGCAAAAACACTTACACCTATCAGGAGTTATTATAGCAACAAAAACTCTATGAAAGATAACTATTATACTATACTATAAGATTTTATGACCAGGTTGTCGTCGCGTACCTTATATTTTGCCACTGCCGTCCGAACATGTCCTTTACAATCACCGTATACAATTCCGTCGTCATAATTACTAGGATTACTTTAAACTACACTAAAGTAAGCTTCGAACACTTTTTGACGTACAACGTAACTACTAAAGTAAACACATGTTTATTTTGGTTTGCTAATTTAAAATAGTAAAACAAAACAAAGAAAATCCTCTATAACTAGACAGCGAGAGTCAGGCATGCGTTTATCAAAATTTGTTGTTTCTTCGTAGTATCACCACTGATCTCTGAAAGTAGGAACTACACATTTTGAAACATCGCGTGCGAGGGTGATAATGTACACCCATGTTTCATACCTTGGTCAATTTCTTTTGTTTTATCGTTAACTGAGTGTCTATGGAAAATTTCGTTCTTCGGATTAAATATTGGGCGAAAACTTTATTTATTTTTTTCTTATGTAATCTGTCAAAGCCTTTCTTGAAGTATGGAAATCCTATTCGTGTCGGTATGTTATATTCTGTATTTTTCAATTAACTCAGTAATACCAATATAGAGATTGTACAAGATCTGCCTTTACGATATCCATGTTGAGCATTATCTAGCAAATGTTCTGCAGTAGCAATGATTGAGCCTTATTTGAAAACTTCCCTATTTAAATCGTTACTTGCAGTAGTTTTTATATTAGTATTTATTTTCAAAAATCTATTCAGTTCTTCCATTGTACCTCTTGAGGCCTTCTTCATTTATATCTGCTAAGAGCTTATCGTCATTTTCAGTTTTAAATTGTCTATAAGTAGTTATTGAAAGTAGTCAACATATTCTTTTTCTTCTGTAAGGTTGAAACGTAGTTGATTTGTACTTCCTTCGTTTCAGTCTGTTTGTGTGTCGGTCTGTTTGTCTGTTGGCGGTATAACTCAAAAACTATTTGTTGGAGGAAGATTGTATTTGATTATATATCTACTTTGCTCGAAACCGAATATATTAAAATAAATGTATTCTAAACCCAATAGATGCAGGGTCAACATCAAAAAAACATTTTCTGCTTTAACTTGAGAATAATTGGTCAGAAAAAAATAATATTTTGCATATAGATGTACATGTGTACATTATACATACGTAATACAATATGTGTGTACCTAATTAGCATCTCAGAATAAAGACTTTATTATATGTTGGGGACAGATACAGGGTGAACACCATAAAAAACTTAGGTTCGAATTTCTTGCATTTTACGATGAGTGACAGGGTGCTAAGAGAAACTTTGACATATATACATTTTATATTGTTAATCATGTATTCGATTTGTCTATCACACACTTTTAGTCCCCTTATATTGTTCTTCTTTCGTCTTGTATCTGTAACCTCCATAACCGCTGTTATAATAGTTATGTCTTTGATCCAGGTTTTATTTATTTTTAATTTATGGTGATAATATTTTTCACCGCGACTATATGTAAAATCGGTGTGGGGTGTGATATTTTTTCAAATATAACATTTACTATCGAAAATACTTTTTTTTAGAAAATTATGAGCCAACGAGTCAGCTTGCTTTTTATTTTAAAATCATCTATAGATGCAACTAGAATCTAGATTATCAACAGCTACTTAATTAAGAGAATAAAAACTGTACCTTTAAAAAGCATACGGAAGTTTACAAGCCTCTTTCGACAAAGTGTAAAATGAACAGAAGGTAACGCGGCTTTGCAATTTTTCAAAGAAAATAAGAATGTTATCATTACCGATTCCTTCCCAGAGCAACGTTGAAAATCCATCTCACCCTTGTAAGTCATACACCCCATTGAGCGCACTATCAAACATGCAGCCTCCAGGGGCTCCAGGACAGCACGCGGCGCCCCTAGCTCCTCCGCAGCATATGAGTTCGCAGCACGTGATACCGCATAGTGCTTCTCAACATATACCTCACACTTCTCCTATCGGACGCCGTCACGGATGCCCAAGTGCCTTCAGCGCACCTCCTCCGGGGCCCTATGGACCTCCGCCTCCAGCGCATCACCACCCTCCTCCGCCTCCGCCGAGCGATCCGGGATACATACATGGTGAGTCCTCTTTTAGTATTTTTGAGAAATGTATTTTGGTGTTTTATACAAGAAGTATGGTGTACTCCACACAAATATGTGAATAGGAGAAAACATCTGAATGTAGTTGCAAATGCGACATACATTTATTTAGTACTAACTCTTTAGATCACCGCGTAGGTGGCTTTACTCTAATTCAAATAATTTTTGCATTTTACAAATTGAATTGTAAATAACGAAGTTAGATAAGAAAATTTTTTAACTTGAAGTTTTTATTTAGTCAAGAAGAATTAATTTTTGCTAGATCGAATAACGGTCGAGGAGATTTCAAAATTATGTACAAACTAGGTAAAAATATTTTCTAATAACACTGAAATAATAAAAGGAAAGACTTAGTAATGCGAATTACATTAATTCGCAAAGAGAGAAGAAAATCCCAGTCGCCAGGATTCGAACTTGCGCTTCCATAAAAATTTGATTCTAATCAGACGCCTTCAACATTCGACCAGGACCGCTACATAATGTACAGGTTTATCATTGTATTATGAAGGAGAGGATGACGACAAGGAAATAAGCTTGATCGCGAATGAAATAAGCCCGATAAAAATTACTTATTTCTTCTTCGAGAAGAGTTATAGATTTCATTTGATACAGTTATAGTAGGTGTATATTTTCTGTTACCTGTTGTAGTAACCGAATTATTAACTTTTCACCCATAGTGACATGTTCGTTCATTCTTAACGTAATTTTTACGTGCACAATATTAATTCTCCAATTAAAATAAACGTTATGGGTATTATTGACAACCAATATTAGCTCTATTCACTGGAAAGTATTATACCCGTATAACAGTACAAGAAAAAACAAAAATGTAATATTATTCTTATTTATTACGAGTTTTAATGTTAAAACAGTTACAAGTGTACATTTAAAAAATTATCAGCAGCATATTGGAAAACGATTCACGCGCGGCGGTATTTTGTTCATGATTTAGATCCCCGATTTTCAGACAAACGTATTTAAACTCTTCGTTATTTACAAAAATTTTCCGTTGTATGGATTTTAACACTAAAGCAGGATTCTTGTATTGTTATAACACCATTGTATCATTTAACAGGTTCATATGAGCAACGCAACAATGAATTTATTACGTCATTTGCATTTCCTTGGTTGTTCTGAATGTTCGACTCGCGCACTGTCTGAACAGAATGAGCTTTGCAGGTACCACGTACAAATCCTCCATTAAGTTCAAAATATTCTCTCGCTTACAGCGTCACGACTTTATAATGAATTAGGTAAATTATCGGTTTGTGTGTGTTGCAGCGGGTAATTGTTTTTAGAACAATCTTGTAAGTGCAGCTTGAAAGTACTTCAAACGGAACGTGCGTTTGTTGCACCAATGCAAAACCTACGTATACAAGGCACTTTAAATAATTAGTCTGAAGTAAAGATTGTTAGTTTTTGTATACTTGTTTACCATATAGGGTGTCCTGTAAAGGTACTCCGAAAATTTGGGAATTTAGGGGCTTAAAATAAGCTAATCAGTTCCAATCATGCCGCCAAGATCACCGGACTTGAACAATACCACCTCAAAAATAAGCCTAAGCGCTCCACCATGACGTCAGCACAAGTAGGTTGAGTTGAGCAATGATTTGAGTTTAACGTGCCTCGTATCTCGAGGCGGAGTAAGAGGCTGAGTAAAGTCACTCATTGGCCGATTCAACCTACTTGTGTTGAAGTCACTCCGAAGCCCTGAATCTTTACATTTTTACTTTTGGGATTATTTTAAAAGATTAGCGTGTACACAAACATTAAACACTAGGGATAAACTAATACAGAAGACTCGGAACGGATGCAATTCTGTGTGAAAAATTCGAGGGATTTTCGAACGAGTTCCAAAATGTTGGTGCATTTTTTTTGTAATTTTAGCTTATTTATATCATAGTATAATCAATACTGGCTGAAGAATAAGACGTCAATTCAACGTGACGTCAGCACAAGTACGTTGAATTGGCCAATTATTGTCTTTTATCTCGCGGCTCGAGGCGGTGTAGGAGGCGGAGCAAATTCAATCATTGGCCAATTCGACCTACTTTTGCTGACATAACGCTAGAGTACCGAGGCCTTGTTTTTGAACTGGTATCGGTATAATCCATTTACAACGTTGAGTTACTATTGTGGTTTTTTTTAAATCTTCTATCTTTAGAACACGAAATCAGAGATCGTATGTCCATATGAATTTGTTTATCTATCTTACGCCCCTAAGAAAATTACTAACTTTTCGAAGTGCATATACGGGACGCCCTATATATTTGTTTATACATATAATGTGCAACAATAAGACCACCAGACGTGCGAGTACACCTCATAATACAATTCGTTTGAAGATTGCGTTGCCACGGAAACCTTTAATCGCCGTGAACGCTTGTCTGAATGCAGTCTGCAAGTGCAGTTGCTCTAAAAGTGAGCGTTGCGTAAGAACGAAACGGCAATTTTCGTTTAAACTGGTTACATCGTAATCACATTACGGCACAAAAGAAGCTTTCAGCTTGTAACCAGCCGTATTTCAGCATCGCTTCCGGTAATGTTACCAGTGCAGCCGTCTCCTCGAACTCCCTGCGCTTTTAGCTTCTCGCTGTCTGAGTTGAGCAAACTTTTCAATTAACAAATTGAGCTCCAAATTATAACATCGTCGATATTGTCTCTCTTTTTTGCAACGATAAATGTTCGGAGCGAAATATACGAAAAATAACTGGCATTTTTGTAGATTAAACCCGTCGACTTCCCTCAGATTTAATCTACTTGATTCTACGTTTATTTCACGTAAACAAAATGTAAACCGATCCGAGTAACTCTGAAACTGTTTATAATATACCAAATCTGTTAGGATTGATCATGGGTTTATCAAATATGGATATGTCTAATCTTAAATGCAGTTTTTTAATTATTTAGAGCTAGCTAGAGCTTTTTGTAAACTTGAAGATTATTAAATATAAGTACATAAATCAATCTACAAAATACTTATGAATTATTCATATTCTACACCTTCATTATTTTAAGCCATTTTTAAATGGCAACATAAATTATTTCTGTTTCAACAATAGAAATTTAAATACAGTACGTAACGGTCGTTTAAAATATTTTAATTCATAGTCTATTTGTGTAGGAGGCAGTCGAAAATTATAGCATATTGTAACTTCTAATTTAGTGCTGTCGCTAAACCACAATGTTTAGTTTTGAATTCTAATATTATTCATAACCTCATTATCATCTATTTCATACATTACAGTTGATGAAAATTATCAAATTTGTATAGAATATGGCTTCAGAATTTTTGGAAAAAAATCTGATGAAGGTAACCCAAAATTATTAAAGTAGTTATTCTATCGGTTACCTAATAATACACTAGTTTCGGCGATTTGGGTTTGGGTTCACTAAAAATATGTGCCTACCAGAAAGCACAGAATATTAGAGATATCAAAACTACGTTTAACGTAGTGATAAAAAAAACCACCAATTTTAAAAGCAATTTTTATTATTATTAGGAAAGATTTGTATTTCTAAACTTGGAAGTTGAAAATTAAAAATTTTTAAAATCCTTATAGGATAAAGCATGTTCTTGAATTTTCTTTATTATCAACATTCAAGATCTTGAGAAACAATAGCTTTTATTATATTTTCAGATTTCTTTGACTTGCTTGTATTGCCATTTTGTAATTTTACTATCTAAACTGAAAGTTTGTTCCTGCAAAATATAGCAGTATGTAACAAAATGTCTGGAATATTCTTACTTATTGCTTGCTGCAGCTCGACGGTTGAGTTAAATTTGAGAGTGGGCATTGGTTCAAATTGTGTTGCTTTGAGATATGATAAAACTCAATAGTCTTCTCCACGTACATTTATTTAAATGTTTCGAAACCAAACTGGTTTCATCTTCGAGCCATAATGATCATTGTTAGTCAAAACACGTGTTAAATTTGTAGGTTAAAATGAGGTTAGGTTAAAACGTTGAAGACGACACACACAGACACACAGACGGGGAGACAGACTAATGAACAAAAACATACAGGGTGGCCCGATTAGGAGGTATAACGTCATCTATGTTTTTGTTTTTAATGGCAACCCCCTTTTTTATTACGGAATTTGAAAGAACGCATTTTTTACTTACTCTAAGCAGATTTTTGGGTATAGGTCACATGACCAAAAATTAAGAAAACGGTATTAAAATTGCAAAATACTACATTTCATTGCAATGATAACTTCAAAAACAGCTAAATTAAATGTTCAAATTGACCACAGTAGTCGGTGTCTAAGGTACCTGGTACTCTGCATGCCTATACCTTGTTCATTAACAAACAAATTGTACAACGTTGTCTGCCTGACAGTAGCCAAGACGACCGACATGTTTTTTATTGATTGCAGTCATTGATAAAAACGTAAAACTAAATTTAGTATTTTGGAATTTTTAAATTGGTTTTCTTAATTTTTGGTCGCGTGACCTATACGCAAAAATCAGGTTAGTGTAAGTAAAAAAATGTGTTCTTTCAAATTCCGTAATAAAAAAGGGGGTTGCCATTTAAAAAAACATCGATGACGTCATACCTCCTACGCGGGTCACCCTGTATGTATACATTTTATTTGAAAAAATGCGCAATAGCTATTTATGTAACAAGTGCTAAAGTTGATGTTAATGCACGAGACTTGAAAATTATGAAATGAAGCCGAAGGCTGCGTTCCATAACATGTCGAGTGTAATAACAGTTTTAGCACGAGTTTGCATACAATATTTTTTCTACGACCTTAAATTTTCTGTAATTAATCCATAAATGTCAAGTTAACAAAGGTTTGCATTTATGACAGTTATAATTTATGCCATAATAAAGATATGGCCTTGATGCGCAGGTGAATGTTTGTGGAGCCAGTACTGTCAAAGTCAGTTATCAAAGGTAATTATAATAGTACACATCTGACTTTATTCATTACATAACGCCTTCATTATTTTAAAAACACAACCTCTAACGCAAGAAGTAACTAGAATAACTTTACAACCTCACTTCCAGTTCGAAATTGTAGTTTTATAACCTCACTTCAGTTTTAGCACACGCTAAATTATAAAACGTCACTTTTAGCGAAAAAAGCTAGCGCTAAAAGGCCTACTTTTAGTGGTGGTCGTAGAAAAATAAAAATAAAGGCGACGGGTTCCGACGTTTTTTCCAAAAGTTATTCTTTGAACTTTTAACGAATGTATCCACTACTTCACGAAAGCACTGCATATAACACCAATGAGATAACATGAACAACAAAATAGAATGCTTGAGTAAGAAAGGGATGACCATACAAAAACGATATTCTAGTAGGTATGTTTAGTTGACAAATATCATAATTAAAATGGACTTTCATGGCGTAATATCAGAAGATTATAATCAGATATTCAATTTAGTATATTTAAATCCGGTCTTAGTTCGAAGTCTATCAAAAATTGTTCAGTGCAGCTTTTAGTTGGTAACTTATAGTTGGACCAAAATTATACGAGGCTGGATTCATATATTCGTAGCCCGACTAACAAGCAGTTGTTGCACAGGTTTGAAATTCTAATAATGCAGCAAGCTAATCTTGCTACAACGACTGTTAATGTCAAATTTATCTGACATTTTATAATCAATGTTGTTGCACATGCCAAACGGCTATTATAGAGAAAGTGCAAAAGTGGATAAATTTGAAAGTGCAGTGATTAAATATTTACAAAATGAGTTTAATATCACAGAAATGTTTATCGATATGCAGAATATTTTAGGGAAGTATACAAATCGATAAACATTGTCTATGATGTTAAACTCATTTTGTAAATATTTAATCACTATGCGAACTTCAAACTGATTCATTTTTGCAATTTCTCTATAACAGCCGTCTCTCATGTGCAACAACGTAAACGTCAGATAAAGTTGTCATTTATCAATCGTTGCATTGCGCTGGTTAGTCGGGCTACGCAAATATGAATCCATCCCGTATTTATTTCCATATAAATCTTTCAAGAAAACGAACTAGGCTGAAGAGTGTGCATAAAGCAAAATATCTCTAATTTAAAAAAACATTTTTTAAATGTATAAGCGTCTTTTTCCTTTACTGATTTTTAGAGTATATTTGCTAAAAGGTTGTCAAATTTTCTCTTATGTTTGTACATGATTCTTCTGCTTACCACTTATATTTATTATTTGTTTAAGTATTCGCACTTCCTTGTTTTGTATACATTATTCATGAGTTTCAGTTTCAGAAGTTTTTAGAACAATGAATCCAAATATTTGATATCTTAAATTGATGTTTGTACTACCATTAGCACAATATGTAAAATCCCCTCTCGGGATGTAAAGACTCTAGAAAGGTTGTGTAGGTATTTAAGCTACCATCATTTTAATTTTCGCACTAAAAAAATAGTAATCATCTGACAGAAATTAAGTTAGGAAATAAAATAAGCAAACTTTAAATTACTGTAACTACTTTGAACTATCAAGTGGAAGAAATATTTTTTTCACCTTTTTTAATTAAATTTCAATAGAATTTCAGTGCTGTAAATGAAATCATTCGATCTACTAATTAATTAAAAAGGATATTACAGTGTATTTCTATTATATTTTATTATTTATTATTCGTTATTAGTAAATTAATGCAACGTTTTGTATGACGGCCATATTTTAATATACAGAGTGTGTTCTTATCTCTATAATAAACTTTGAGAAATAAAAGCTGATGTAATTTTAAAAGAAAATAAACTTAGGTCCGATTCGACTGGTAATAAATAAGCAATATCGTTACAATTACGCTAAGGAGTACCTTGATTATGACAAAGCAATTGTTGTAATTTCATATTTGCAAATTGTCAGAGTTATTAATTATTTTCAAAATTCAATATGTAGATGAACTCCGTCTACGCGAAACACTCCGACGATGAATTAAGATAAGAACCCATAAGTACTTTTAAAATCCCGTACAATCATTGTCCCAGTTATGTTGTTAATTCCAATACTCGTTATTAAAGGTAATGCAAAATACAGTAAATTAGAGGCTAAAATAGCTTGTAACAATTCTTACCTGTTCATACCATTCAGCGGTTCCAAAGTGCTAATTTCTCCAAATTAATTTAAATCGACCATATGACCATAGCGATTGGTTTATAAGGTACTTGGTACTCCGCATACCTAAACATTGTTCATAACAAGCAAGCACACTATTAAAGGAACACAGCAGTGAAGAAGTTTAGAACCGCTGGAGGTTTTAAACAGGTAGGAATTGTTAAAAGCTATTTTAGCCTTTGCTGTACTGTATCTTTTATTACTTTTAAGAACGGGTATTTCAATAAACAGCTTCTATGGGATTAGATTGTGTCGGATTTTAAAAGTACCTATCGGTAAGTATCGGTTATTATCTTAATTCCTCATCGGAGTTTTTCGCGTAGACGGGAGTTTATTTGAGATCACACTCACGTAATTGAAAGTGCATTTAATCTTGTAAATAATGTACTTAGCAATCTACACTTTAATTTGCTTCGTACTCGGATTCGTAGCTATTCAGTTTCGCATTTTTCTATATGGCATAGAAGCAAAGACTCGCGTAGACTGCATATAAACGATTAGAAGCATTGAACTATTATGGTCGTATACTCAAGATTTCGTGGGTAGATTATATAACTAATGATACAGTCCTCCAGCGCATGAAAAATAACAAAGAAATCCTTAATACTATAAAAAAAATTAAACTAGCATATTTTGGCCACATTATACGAAACTATGATACCGGCTACTGCAACTAATAATGCATGAGAAAATATCGTGGCTTCGTAATATAAGACAGTGGACCGGATTGACATCGATTGACATGAAGAAGACATTTACAACAGAAGGGTATGCAGATATCATTTTTGTATATAAAGAAGCTATAGTCATTAAGCTGTCCATTCAGTTTTTGTACATCACTTCGAGAAACAGGTAATCCCGCTCCACAAAACGATATTCGTCTCCATAAAGCGAATGTATAAGTTGAAGTTGAAGAAAATTTATTGAATTCTGTCTTTGGCAAACCTTCAGTCAGCACTATGTACAGCAGGCAATTTGTAACTATCATAAAATATTGTCTGTTACATCCGTACCATTGCCAAATGTGCAAAGTGTACACATTGCAGCCTAGAGACGTCCAGCAACAAATGAAAGCATACTTTAGTAGAGATAGAATAAATAACTATCATAATAAACATTTGTGGTCGTATGATTTTCCAGTGGTGGCATTTGTGACAGTAATTTGCTAAATCTGACGGTAGTAAATGAACCCATGAACGTAGAATTTTCATTTAATTGACAACGTGATACAAAACTTGTTACAGTATCGTAATGAATATGTGGTACCAGCATGACGGTGTACCGCCGTATCAAAGAAAACAAGTAAGCTATTGGTTAAATGAAAATGTGCAAAAACAGTTGGATACGTAATGGGGTTCGAATATGCTGGCCACCACGATCCCGGAATTTAGTTCCATTAGATCTTTATATGTGGGGATTCATGAAGTAACTTGCTAACTCGCTAAGGCTGAGTCGCCGCCGCCAACTAGCCTCGGCCAGCTCGCCGCCATGCTACTCGCCGCTGTACCAACTCTCTGCGGCGAGTAATTACACTTGCACAAAAAGGTACATATTTGAATAAACTGGAAACTAAGATGAATTTGGACATTAATTGAATACGTAAATATTATAATTATATAATTAATTTTTCCTACTTTAGTGCAGAAAGTATATTTACTTCGCCCACGCATATTTGCGTGCGGAAAATTACAATTCTCTACACTCTTACGTCAACACTTTCTACACTCTAATGTCAACACTTTGTGCACTATAATGTCAAGTAATAATCATCTAATTGGTTAAAACTGCCAAATGTCAATTTCTTCTAACTAATAATAATAATAATAGTGTCTTTTATTTCTGTTCTTGTAAAAAAGAAAACACTACAGAAAAAGAAATATACAAAAAACAAGGAATATACAAAATACACAGGGTGATTCTTGACTTGTACGCATAATTGCGAGGAATGATAGATAGTTCGTGATGTGTAGCGATGGGTAATTAAAAAAAAATGCGTTGTAGATTATTATAGGAAAAATGCTTTTAATATGGTAGGCGTTGGAGAACTAGACATTATCCGTAGTTTAAGCATATAGTAATTCTATTAAATATAGCTGTAGAAATAATTACTTGCAGTTGAATTAATATAAAATTAAAGCAATATAAAATATAGCTCTTATATTTTTCTCAAAACTTATGGGGCATACGCTAATACCATGTCCATGAGTTCTGCGTTGGTGAAGTTAGGTGCCATAATTTCTTTTACAAATAAAAGAAGCTCCAATTTGACAACTAGTGACGGAAAGTGACAGATACAATTCAAGGTAAAACTTTATATTTTACTAGTTCACCACTTTCAACATAATTAATTCGTTATTTCCGTTAATAAACAACTTTTACTACACTTTTTTTAATTACCCATCACTATCACGAACTATCATTCCTCGCAATTATGCGTATAAGTCAAGAATTACCCTGTATATATGTGTATACAGGGTGATTCACGAATAGTGTCTGATTCAGCGCTGTTTTTTCTGCAACACAATTTGATTGACACCTTTTGTTCATTTTTCTGAAATCATGATCACAAAATTTTATTCAAATTGAAAAACGGCGAAGTATTCTATTAGAGAGTAATTTGTGTTGCAGGAATAAAGGCGCTAAATCAGACACTATTCGTGAATCATCCTGTATATATTCCGAAACAGGCGAAGTTCAGCGAGATGACTTGTCATCGAGCTGCTCTGCTACTTAACCTGTCAAAATTGAAAAATTAGATACCTTGTAGATTGCGAAGCCGTCTAAAGAAAAAAAGTATGTAAAACACAAGTGGAAAATTTATGTTTCACATTCTTTTTGCAGTGGGATTCTTTCAACATTTGTATTACAATATACTATTATAATACATACACAATGTAATAAGTATTATGGTTACATTTCATAATTGTCGACAATGCCCCGCCAATATTCGGTCTTTGGTTTTATTAGCATAGTCTCTTACTAATGATAGTATCCTTGTATCGCCATCTCGATGTTTTTAAATTAGTAGGGGATTCCGTCCTGCCACAAACTGTTCAAAATATAGATCTCTACCATGCCGTACTGTAGGAATTTCATCGATGAATTTCCATATAGTAGAATTGTGCAATTGTGCATATCTAATTTAATTTGTAATTGTTTGTGAGTAGCTTCAGTATGGTTATTGGTTCGATCAGTTCCGTTTATAGTTCGCTGTACCCTGATATGTATTCTCCATTTCACTTGGGAATGAAGGGGGACGGCATATATACCTTCGAACAAATCAAATATTGATTCTAATACATTAGGTATTGTAAATTAATTTTTTATAATAATTATTCAATAAATGTCTAAAGTTTATCGTTTATCCAAATATCTAGGTACCTTTTTCTGCAAGTGTATTTATTCGCCTTGGCGAGTTGGCACAGCAGCGAGTTAGTACAGCGGCGAGTTGGTATAGCGGCGAGTATGCTGGCGGCGCGATGGCCGCGGCGAGTTGACCGCGGCGACTTGTTTCATTTCGCCAGATTGGCGTTACATTACTATTCGTAAGAAGTTACCAGCAGGGATTCAGAAAGCAGCAAATACCATGCTTAGTGCCAAAAATTCGTTGGTTCGTCGAGGTGAGGCATCTATTAAATATAATAACAATAGCTATTTGTACTTACTCCTCTCTAAGAAGAATTGTAGAATGGAAACCGGCGAGGAAACGTCCAAAAGGTAAACTTTTGAAAAGCATTGGGAAAATCAGGTCGGAGAGAATGGGATAAAGGATGAAAAAATAACAGGACAGACAACTGTGGAGATAAAGGACTTAATGCGACGATAGTAAAATGGATCAGCATCTTCTGAAGAGGAGTAGCTCTTATCCCTTCTAAAATATAGAAGTATGACTTTTGGACTAATTTTTCTTGTACATATGGTAATTGTTATTCAAACTCGGTTAAATCTTTGGTTTTGTAACTGCTTAACTAAATTGTAATAACATTTATTTCTTCAGAATCCCATCAGCTTTAATCTAAAATGTTCTCTGAATGATGTTGGTTTTTGACAGTGGTCTATTATATGTTTTATCGGACTTTTACTACTGTCTTAAATGTTTATCACACAACGTTTCGGGAGTTTCTGATCTACTCCCGTCCTCAGGTGAATGAACTCCTGGGTAGTCCTAAGGACTGATGTTTTGTACGTTTTTTATCACGTACACTAGTGCCTACCCTGGAGTTTAAACCCGGGACCACTGATCGTTGCGATGACTAGTTTCATACTCTTACCAATAGGCCACCAGCGCGGTTCAGTGGTCCCACACTAGTGTACGTGATAAAAAACCGTACAAAAAGCAGTCCTTCTTAGGACTAACCAGGAGTTCATTCACCTGACTACGGGAGTAGATCAGAAACTCCCGAAACGTTGTGTGATAAACACTCAAAACAGTGGAAAAAGTGAGATAAAACATCATTTAGTCTAAACGTTTGTCACAGAGCTATTAAATCACACCCTATATATAGAAGAGCCTATTGTAAATTGATTTTGATCTAATAGTATCATGAGTAACTAAAGTGAGATTTTTAAAATTTTTAATTAGGGAGGCTGAAGCAACAAACACTATGTCGTGACTACTAGGCTATGGTAATTGTTGTTGCGCTTCAACTAATATGGCAATAGTTCAAATAATAGCAATTTTTTTTGTTGAAAATTGTTTTGAGTTATGTCAAAATAGTTTATTGACGTAATTGAGATTAAACGGTATATAAGCCATTTGTGGTCTCAGCTTCCTTAAATTCAAAATTATGGCACATTACATTATAAGTGAGTGAACTAGGTCATGATATGGGAGTGAGATATTTGTTTGACACACGAGCGCGTAAGCGAGAGTGTAGTAATCCTTACGAGTGTATAATGGCGTATCTTACAGTAGCGGCTTTTATACAATAGAGTTCAGAGACGGTACAAACTGTCTACTGTCAGTGAATTAATAGCAGTGTAGCCTATAATGAAACATGTTAAAATCACTGAATGACAGCTGTTTTAGTCATTGAAAGTGATTACATCAAAAGTGCATGTGAGTGCACATTTAATATAATGCGCTGACTATCGTTATTCTATTAATAAAAATTCTACTGTCCTGCAATGTTCAACTAAAACTGTGCATTAACCCATTTTAAACAAATAACTAAAATATCTATTGAAATTCCTCTGGTCTAATCGAGGCCGATCTTTACATTGATTAAAAGTAGTACTAATGGTGTCATTAATCATTAAGACCGTGTTCGAAGAACTGGCTAATTGCTATCGGAACTGATGCTCCGTATTCGATCAGATTAGATTATCATGGTGGCCGAGATTGCCTGAGAATCTGATTGAAATCTTATTGTGGCCGTTGTGACGTTTTATGATGCTGCTTGCGTGCTTTGCTGTGTTAATTATAACGCACTAAAGAATTATACTGGATTTAGGTTTTCGTCGGCGCGAGGTAGTTTGCATAATTAAATTACGCAACTGTTGTTATCAACTAAATGCGTATTGCGGCCCCAATTTTTCACGTAACTGAAATTTATTGCCGGTGTGGTGATATTGAACCCGTATAAAGGGATCGAGTTGAATGTACTGGACGAATTAGAACGAGCAATATCCGCCTCGTTTTTTGAGGTCTTTTCTCTTGATAAAATTCTTCTTCATTAAATCATAATTTACCGAATCCTTTGTGGAACTCCAGAAATTTGAGTGGGCAAATGGAATGTTTGTTATATCCTCGCTAACTTCTGCTTTTATAAGAATCCTACAAATTATTGCTGGAAGAAAAGTTGGAAGCTATTTGTGTGGTATTTCATTTAGATGGGCGTCTTTTATTGCACTTATGAGCGCACAGTCGCAAGAAATTAGATTCAGCGCTCTTTATTTTAACATATGAACAGCAATTTAGTGGTGCAAGGCACCAAAGACTCACATCACTACGTCACGTCTACTTTGAAATGAAGAGAACGTATATAACTTAATATCGCATTGACACATGTAGCGGCAGAAGTGGCAATGCGCCTCAAAGTGCTTTCTACTTCGATTTCCTTGATTACTGGAAGCCCTAACCTGTAATTCAGCCACGGCTCGCTTTGATATTTTGGTCCTTATAATTTGTGCTTTCTTGGAGCACGCTGAAGTGGTTTATTTGTATACCCTACCTGTTTATTCTCCTCAGCTTTGTAATTTTCTGCCTGGGGCATTTCGCCCCCTCAGTGAGTGAATCAAATTGAGTAAATAGATAAATTCCTGCTGCATTCGCGATATAAAATTTATTTCCGGCGGGGGCTTTCAAAGTGTTTAATATTTCATTAGATAACCACTTGGAGTTTGATAATATATTTTGTTGCTTTTACACATTGCAGATGAACCGATTAGTCCGTTTTATCTGACTTCTTTATTTCAATCAGCCTAGTAAATCATATTGTTTTATCATATTTAGTAGCTACAATAGCAACAAATAGAAATCGGAAATGCGAGTTCCATATCCTCTTATCAGTATATTACTTTTGGTGGAATACTAAGCTTCAAGGGTGATGTGTCTACAAGTATTATATTGACCTCCAAATAAGGTAATGCCTAGATTTTTAAGCAACGTTTATAAGCGACCACTAAAATCTTAGTTATCTTGTTCTGTCTTCAAAATAACATCCAAGAAGTGGGTATTAAACTGACATTTTCACGTTACTAGCTGTTTGGGCTCCTGAAATGAGAGAGATAAGCGTTGAGTACATTTCTACATCGATAACAACTTCATTTGCAAGTCAAGACTTTAACATCGCTCCTGACGATTGTATACGTGGCGTTCTCCTGGTAATATGTATCAGAGCCAAATAGATTGCATGGTTTTACAAGATAGAGGAGATCACTTAAAGGCGCCAAGATATATGCAGGAGAAGATTATGGCAGTGATCATCAGTTTATTACAGTCATACATAAACTCAAGCTGAAAATGTTTACGGCAGGAAAAAAACATGCGAAACAGGTGGCATCTCAAGACAGGCGTTGAGAAGAAGAAGAAGTAGTGGGAAAAGGGAAAGAAATTGTTAATTATAAAACGTCGAGGAAATCGGATTCTCTACAAACACGGTTTCACCGGGTTTCACTCGAATAACGTAGTTGCACAGTCCTAAAAACTTTAATGTTTAATTTGGCAAAGATAGAGTGGCATCTAGCCTTACTTCGGGTCTGTTGAAATATATCTGTTTCTTCTGCACTCTAACTCAGTCTTTCTATTTTCTGTGCATTTGCGGGTTAAGCTAAACTCGCTAGATTGTACGAAATACGAACTTGATGACGTGGAATAGTACACATTATTTCAGTTAGTTATTTTTATTACAGTTATTCATTAATAAATTGTAATTATTGATATCTGTTCCGATTTAGGCAGGATATAATAAAAACTGGGCCACTACGCCATGTTGTTACAGTACCAAACGGTACTTCCAATACACGACCGTCACACAGGTGAATGTTAGGTAATTACTTGACTGTACTTGAATAGTAAAGCCCTCAGAGGGCGTCAAATCTTATGTACAATTACTTTGAATGGTTACATTGCCTCAACTCGTTGATGTTGAGTCCTGCGACAAGTTTTACCCCGGCTAGTGGATCAGTCGAGACATGGGGTCGTGGTAATTTTCCGATAAGTTGGAACTAAATGAAAGCTCAGACGACGGTTGGCATCGACACTAATTCTGTACATGAATTCACATTTACTTCCCTAGAATCTGAGATAGAGAACAAGCGATGCTTTGGGCCAAGGTATGCGACAGCGCTCACCACTAGGACTTTCATGGTATTGGTGTGCTACCTGTTGTGCAATTCTTAACATAACATGGGGAAAATGTAGTAATATAAACTCTAAATGTGAACAAAGCATCTATTGAATATCTGCAATATTAACGAGGTTATATTGACACAATAATAAAATGAAATGCGTCCTTGGAGATGTCCCCCGAATACAAGCTACTTTATAATTTTATTATTTATTCAGCAAGTGCTTGAAGGTCTAATAATTGAATAAACAGTGCCCCTAAATGGGCTAACGGTTATCAATACCTAAGCGTGGAAGACAACTCAAACAATTCAACAGTTAAAAACGCAACGCTAATAGTTCATGGTTGAATAAACTCGAATCACTTACACAATGAACTTTTCATCAAACGCACATTACGTGACTAATACACTGCGATTCTCTGAAGTAAGTACCCCGAGGTGAATTTTGAATGGCCGGGCTAACTCCGCGGTAGCTCGGGAATCGGGAGCCACAAGCTGGATTGAAGGGTAAACTCCGACTGAGGATCGAAAAACGAAATTTTCAGTCTCCTCGTCTGCCCGCGGAGTGTAAAACACGAAAAAATCCTCAATACAACGTCAGCCTTCTAGCATATGGAATTTTGGTGGTTTGTACATTAAGGCACTTAAACTAGGTATTTGGATTATTTCCAACGATGCATACTCGCCTATTATGATTGATTAAAAATACGAATTTTTGTTGCAAGTTTAAATATTTTTTTCTACGACTGCTCTGAAAATAGCCAAAAAAGCACTCCTAACTAACTCTGAAAATCTTACATTTCACACAGCGTGCGACAACGTTGTCGCACGCTCAAAAACAGCGTGCGACATCGATGTCGCACGCTGTTTTTAAGCCCGTATATTTGAAATCTAGGCGGCGGCTTGCAGTAGTAGAAAAAGTATAGTGTGCAACACGTGTGAAAATCACTTTTCACACTTGTGGGGCTTTATGACACTCGCCTTCGGCTCGTGGTCAGCACACTCCCCCACTCGTGTGAAAAGTGCTATTTTCAACACTAGTTGTACAATATACTATTTTAGAAGTAATAGTAATTGCAATGTGCTCAATACATAAAATGAGAAAAACATAATTTTAACATTTTTTTGTGTAAAAAGAAAATAAATTAAACCGTTTTTGAAAGGTTTCGAGCAGACTGCTGTCTGGACTCTTTTTCAAATTTTTGTTGCTACTGTATCTATTTAAGTACTAGATTCATTGAACACGAATAAAAAGAGCAAGATATTCACTTCAAGTTTTTAGTATTTAACAAGCCACCAGTTTTAACTTCAAACTTTTTGATTATACTTTTTTACATAACGTAACTGTAGGCGGTACTAATGATAAATCGACAACTGGAATGAAAGAAAATTAGAAAACGCACAGATAACTTACCAAATATGTAAAATGTATCGCCTGCCTATTAAGTTTACGAGAAACGCTTATGATTGTAGTTATCATTATCATGAATTACGGAATTCAAAATTCACAACCGCAACGAACCTAACGAAATTGTATAGTCAAAAATGATTTAGAGTTTGCGACTCCCGCATTTGCCGAAGTTGATATATGGCCGATCGATTCCTCTTCCCAATAAAACTTTCATTTTAACAGCAGGTAGCACGCTGTGTAAAGTCGGTAGAGTTTTTGGATGTTCGTGGACCGTAATATGTTCACACTTGTCAGTCTAACGTTAGCCAATCTCCTAACCTTTGACCTACATAGCTTTGATGTTGTTCGCCTACCTTGTTACAAAATGGAGTAGAATTCGAGGGAATCTATTCTCAGACGCTGATTACTCTTTTACGTCTGCCTGTGCTCGTCCTGTCCGACTTTGTATTTTTAAATTATTCCCAGCGAAGCATCGGCGTCGACATTAAAATGTGGGAAAAATTGTCTCCTCCGGGAGCCCGGACGGTTGTCCTTTACAGCGTTAATAGATTTGGCTACTAAGGGGAATGAACCGTGAAGCCCTGACTTTGACGTTTGTAACTTATTTACACTCTTCATAGCGATTTATTGTGTTGGCGACTTTACTTTGTAAAACTGGGGATGATTAATGGTGTCATGTTTGTCAACTTGTCTACTTTGATGTCGTTCGTAAACAAATATAAAAAATTTAAGGCAGGAATAACTGACACATTTTAATTTGCTAAAAATTATCATATTTATGTTAAATCAACTCGGCTATCATACACAGAAAAAGTGAAACAGTCGCTATTATGGCACAGCACAGTACAAACACCATAAGAAAAAGATGGAAATAATTCGAAGTTAACAATAGAGTACCTTTACATTTTTTTGATGTATAATTTTTAATTCTTCTACGTCTTGGGTTTAGACGTTTGTTATCCGTTGGCAGTTCAAAACTGGCTGTGATTAACATTATGGCTTTATCTTATAGTTTACGTTTATTCATTTTTCAATCCTAATGTAAAATAACTAGAGACACCGGTATACGTATATTATTTACTCGTTTAATTATTTCTTACGTTCGAACTGTAACTCTCTCTGAGTAACTAGCGGAGCAGTTACATGGTTGTTTATATGTTGTGTAGTTCTTGTGGAAACTTCTTTGGTACCATCCACTGCGCTGTGGAATGCTCAATTAGTCACTTTTAACACTTTATATGATTATTCGCGATGTTCTGGAGTAGGACATATATATGTTTGTAACGTTGCACATATTATAAATACATTTAGTTAGCATTTTGAAATATTTCCCTATTCTCAAATTGTTGTACTATAATTGCTAACTGCTTCATTAATTGCATCTTTATTAGGAAGCTTAAATTGCAAGTTTTTTAAGTAGAGTTGGCAAATTTGCAACACCTAAATATGGACATCTTTAAGGGTTACAGTGACGGTAAAATTTGCCCATCAGTTAATCTATTAAAATTTTATTGCAAAGTTTTAAAATCATTGTTCTTGATCGTTAAACTTTACGTAGTGTTTTAAAGTAATACATTCTAAATTTAGACTTTCTACATTAAAATAATAAAACAAAGTATGTATTGTAAGATGTTAACTACGCTATTTACGCACCTATGTGAAACTACAGTTAGAAAAGGCGATAGCGTTCCTGGTTGGAAATAGTAGTTGTTGACAGCACAGCCAAAAAGAAAATTTCTGCCGAAGCGTTCACCGTAGTCGAAGATTTAAGAACGCCCATTTGTTATACGGGACGAATGATAAATAGTGAAAGGGTGCAGGTATTACAAGAACACCGATTCTGCTACCATTCTGCAACATGTTCTATATTAATAGGTAGTTTGCTACAACGCTGTTCATAATTTACTTTATTAATTTAACACACCACCCCTGCTTTACATATTTTCGTCATCGTGACGAAAAGTGTATAGTACTTGCCTTTGAAATTGTTCCTATTAAAATGCAGGTAATTGTAGAGGCGACTATCGTTAGGAATCCAATTTGTAAAATGTTACATCTAGTTGAACTTATTGTATGCAGTGGAGGCCTGGGTTCTAAAAGAACGTGTAATAAAAAGAATAGATGCTTTTGAAATGTGGATTTATAGCGAATATTGAAAATTCCTTGGATGACAAAAGATAACAAAAAATGATGACGTACTAAGAAGAATTGAGAAAGTAGAAGAATTTATGAAGAATATAAAGAAACGAAAGACGACATATTTCGGCGGCAATATCATACTAAAGAAGAAATTTCAGTCACTAGAAACTATAATCAAAGGTCGAATTCAAGGTAATAGACGAGTAGGGAAGATCGTGAACAATTTAATCAAGTGGTAGCCGATCTCTGGACATGGAGACAACCTAGAAGAAGAGAAACGTATAGATGTTGCTAAATACGTATAATAATTATCTCATAATAGATAGACCACTGTCAAAAAATTAACCACTGTCAAAAAATTAACCACTGTCAAAAAATTACAGCATTCTGCGAAATTATATTCGACTCTAAAAAGTAAACATTGCTAGTTATGTTTATAAAGTTTATGAAAGAACAAGTCCTCTAATTGCTATTTAAAAATAATTATTTCACTGCAAATACACTATTTTTCTATATAAAATTATATAAAAATATCCAAATGGCAAAAGAACTACAAATACAAAATAAACACAACAATATCAAAGTATAAGGAAATAAGCAAACTTTATAAAAATCTAAATCTTGAATAGAAAAATTCATCAAAACCACACTAGATAAAAATCACGTATGTCACTGCTTGCATTTGGAACATCTGACCTAAAGTGTGATAAAAAATTATTTTCACCTATTATGGCTATCGAATCATTTCTAATTTATGAATGCAACTTCGTTTATATTTTTTAAATGTCAAACCTGACATTTGATTCTGAAATGACTCATAGTTGCATGCATTAATTAGGAACTATTCCGAAGCCTTACTAGATGAAAATAATTTTTGATCATACTAGGGTGCCTTGATGTCAATTTGACGTATTTGTCCTTACCAGGGTACGGACAGATTGTTGTACCCTCTTACTCTAAAGCACTTTCGAGTGAGAGGGGACATCGGTTTGTCCATACCCTGATCATTATCCTCTCTCACTCTAAAGTGCTTTAGAGTAAATGGAGATAACGATCTGTCCATACCATGGACAGGACAAATACGTCAAATTGATATCAAGGCATCGTAGATCATACTTTAGTTAATATCGAATCTACTCTGTCAGAGTCAACTTAATCACAATATTCACTTTGACCATTTCACATTTCTAGCATACGCTGTGTTTGATGATCAATGAAAACCATGACTTATAATACACAAAATTAAAGGGATGGTCTGAAAAGCGGTTTGGAACTTGTCAAATCAAGCGGACGTAAAGTTAATTGTCAAAATATGTAACGATACTTGGAAAAAAAGGAAAGAAAGGAGACGCCAAAATTATAATAACTATCAAAGTATTACGCTACTAAGTACAGCACTGAAACTTTATTGAAGTGTATTAGAACAAAAACTAAGGAAAACTATAGAACCGACACTGCCGGAATTTCAGAGTGGATTTAGGACGGATTGAAGCGTTCAAGATCATAAAGACAGGAGTTCAGGCACCAAATATTTTTAAAATAGGCAGTAAAAATGGAAATTTATTTCTTCTACGTGCTGAATCACAAAATATTTTTTTCATAATGTACGGGTTTATTACATAATTTGCTAAGCAGTACTGCCCTGTCACTAATAAACACATCACTACCGAATTCTTTAATTAATTTACAAAGTTCAAAACCAAACTCCAATATTAAGGGTAAACACTTTCCGACTGTTGTGAATAATAATCTCAGTGAATGATATAATCCCTGTAACGAATGGTTTATTACTTCTTTGCAGGTAGGTGGTGTAACCTTCAAGGGTAGGTTCAGTTTTTGTTAAGCTTTTATTACAAGCAGAAATTTCTGTCGGTATTTACTAAACGACAGTAATAGGAATAAGTACTTTCAGGTGGTCTTTCAGCAGGTTTAAGATATATTGCTTTAAAAATAGAACCATGCAGGCATCTATACCTAAAAGTTGCATTTATGTAGAAAAGTCACGAAAATAAGCATTTACGGCCTTTCAAGGTCAGATATTTACTGTGAAGCAGGTAATAGAGAAAACATTAGTAAACAAATCAGCATTTATAGAGTTACAAAAATTATTTGACAAACTTCGTCGACAGAAAGATATAGCAGAACTTAAGATAGAACTGATATGAGCTACTAAAAGTTTATATGTGTTACGGTTAAAGTGTTTACTGGGCTAGTGTATATGCTAGCTGGATAGTATACAAACTATCCAAATGTCTGGCTATTTTGATGGAAAATCATATTTCTACTAAAATAGCTATGAATATTCGCTGGTTTGTATACTATCTAGCTAGTTTACAAACTATACAAGATTTATCGCCAAAGTACAAACTACAAGAAAAGTACACAAATTAACCGGTGATTTTGGCTAGTTTACAAACTATCCACAGTATTTGGATAAAGTGTGAATTTAATATTCTTAGTAATACATAATAACCAACTCGTTGGTTAGTATATAAACTAACCTATTCCATTTTTCTTCCGTTTTTGATAGAGTTTTACCATATCTGTTTTGCTCTTCTTCTAAAGACATTATGAGAGAATGTACTTACTTACCTAAATTAAAGAAACTATATGTAGGCTACAAACGATGTACTTGTAATGGTAGGTGTAGGCCGATTATGAAATAATTTACAGACGTGAAACGAAACCCTGACCAGATATAGTATAAAACTATGTACAGAAATATAAACAGTAACATACAGAAAACAATATTAATGACCATATCAGGGGAGGGCCAACTAGGTATATAAAGTAATACCGTGAGAATGGAACAAGCAGACGAATTTAAATATCAGGGTGTAATAGTAGCAGGAAATGGAAATCAAGTTATAGACCTACATGAAAAAATTATAACAGTATTTCATGCTATTATAAACGAAAATTAGAACTACAGTAACAGTATTTTTTTTAAATCGGCAGTGAAGAACGTCGAAATCGTCATTAAAATACAAGAAATCACCATTATAGTTATCCATTGACTTATGACTGTGTAGGAGGCGGGGCGACAGGTAAACATCAATCAAGGTCAACATAACCTTCAAGACTTTGTTAAAATGTTGTAGTTTCACAATTTTTCAATTTAAAAAAAAACACAATGCACCCCTATGCACTGAAGTTCCTTTTTACTCCTTATGTAGTTTATTTGCCTTGACCCTAAGGGCCACGGCAACTAAGTCCGCATTCGTGATAAAAAGTTAAATTTCAGTACCTTGGCATACAATTAACTATTAATACCATATACTAAAACCTCCTACTAATGTATGGGTGTGAAAGTGGATGATATGATATTAAATAAACTATTTACGAAGCGTAAAATCAGTGACCCTGAAGTACTGAATAAGAAGAAGAGTTATTAAGGGAAGAAACCTATACTAGATATACATATATAACGGGATGCATGACAACACCCTACCGCACTTACCACAGGTTGGTTTGCGTTGGGAGACAGCTACGTAGCTCTACGGACCTACATCGTTTATGGCCGGATCAGTGGGTTTGGTACAAAATACTTACGTGGAGGCTTAACCGGTTGTCAACGAAATACCTACTTGCTTTATTTACTGAAGTTCAACTCTCCTCTACAGTCTCATAACAATTGTCCAATCAATAACTAAACACAACTTTCTCATATAACGCGCTTGAAGAACGCGCCCCTTTACTGCTTAAATGACTGATAATTATACCTAAAGAAACCAAAGATGTAGCTTACAAATGAGGTTTGTTATGCCTTTAAGTGACTGTGGTTGAAAAACGGAAAATGTACAGTGTAAATGCAAATGTGCCGCACGTAAACCAGTGTATAACATTTTTTGCTGAGTTGGTTAATAAACAGCGGAGTCCAAAACCTTAACAAGTCGAGTAAACGACACAACAAAAGTAGCAAATAGCGAGGGCGCCCTTGTAAATAAGCGAAGAGACGTCGACTCAAAACAGTTAACCTCGAGTGTACAACTTCGCGCTTTCTTCGTACGCAGAACAAATAAACGCCGACAGGATAATACATACATATACTGGTGTTACGAATTTATATTGCTTTATATGACAGGGGAAGGAGCATTACAAAGTTAAAAAACAACATACCATGAAGTTAAACAAGTTAGTTGCTGGTTAAGGAAGCATCCCTTAACTTAGGTACGTCACTGGGGAAACTCGCTCACAATGTCGGTCACACTAGTAAGAATATAACACAGATACCTTTAGCTAGGGAAGTTGGCCGTCAAGGGAGGGGGGATACTGCAAGGGGCTGGTGTCACCCAAATTTGACTTTGAAGGGTCGTAGCATATTCACGGTACAGCTGATTTCAATGGCTTCGTCGACTTATGAAATGGTGGAAACGTGAGCACAAATACAAAAACGTCGTTAGGTCCCAGGTTTATACGAGATTAGAGTGATTAGACCACTCCTTCAAATCCACCGGAGCAAAGAAATAGAATGTACGTGCATTATATTAATTAAAGTAAGATCAGCAAAATGAAAATCTAGCTAACTAAAATCTACACGAGACCAATCGCATGCACTTCCAACAACGGCCTGCAGGATTTCAACGAACTCCCCGGGCGAGGTGTTTACTCATAAATTTGTATTTGTTGGCGTTTTTCTGATAATCAATCTCTCCTTCCCGTGCTTGGGTTCCCTCTCGTTTTTTAAATTCAGCATTAACGTATTTGCAACTTTTTCCAGAGACGCGGTACTCTGTTGTTATTATGGCGTGGAAAATTTTGAAATGAACACAGGCTGCTGTGGGTTGGGCAACGAGACGGTGATATGGCAAAATAACTCGAGGAATTTTTGACCGACGCGACGGGTCGCAACTCTAATTCTTTAAATGCGTTATGAAGCAACGGATCGCCTAAACAGCCCGGTGACGGGTTAATCAGAACACGAAAGGTCAAAGGAGATAATTAAACTTGGCGCAGCTGTCCTTTAACACAATATGTTCGAAGACGAAAGCGCTTAAAACTGTAAATTAACATAACAAATCATAGAAGCCAAAAATAAGCGAACTGGTGGGAATTCGTACACACGTGAAATTAGGTGAGTAAACCGGTACTGAAAGATAGAAGGGATTTGAAAGAGATGAGACAAGTAGAAGATAAGGTGATTTATATTTCCTACTTGCTTATTTATCAACCCTTTAAGACAAATATTTTTATATTGTAATCATAGATAGCTAAACTTTACTTTCTTCTTTTTTTATCTTTAATGAGATACAACTTATGGCCCATCTCTTGTTCGGTTGTTGTGGTAATCTCTGCCCTATTTTAGCTAAGCGATCGTCATGCATTCTATCCACATTTCACTCCACTCCCTCTTTCTTCTCTTGGTCCATTTTACAATATTCTGAATATTGCAACGTTCTCTTAGAATGCGTTGATTTATCTGTCTCCAATGGCTATGCTAAGTATACTTCGTAAGAATCACCTATTTTATTGGAATTTTTTGTCCATATTGCATCCTATTTTGTATTTTATTGCTTGTATAATTTTATTCATTGCTAAATTGAAAAGCAACGGACTAACTAAATTGCACTTTATTTATATTTTCTGTGTCCACGTCGCGTATAATGAACTTCTTAATAAGCTTTTTTATTTTGGAATTTATAAGTATAACTGCATCGTATCTTAAAAATTATAGAAATTTAGCCAATTAATCTACTAAGGGTGATTTTTTGTGTACCTCCATAATATAATAAGCGAAGCAAAAGACAGAAAAGCCAACTTTAGACGTTTCTTAACAGTTTTTATAAAGCCCATGGAAATCAGTTTTCACTGCCTCAGGAATGATAATTGCAATTCTTCGCAGTCGGGACACTTCCTCGAATCTCCAGTAGAAAATCCGCAAAATTAGTATGCAAATTATCCTTAAGCATTGAAAATTCATATCGCACTTCATTATAAGACCATTTTGAATATTTAAAATGGTCAGAGGGATAAAAATGCTTTCGTGCAAACGATTCATTTTACGCGCTTTTCATCCGGACGTGCACGTGGTACGCGTTTTTATGGTATAAAAACAATTTATGCTGTCAGGTACGTGCTGTTTTTATGTAGCACGATAAAGCGTAGAAGTGTGAAGATTTAGAAATAAAATCCTAGATTACACTATATTTTGTCATTTCTCAAAGAGACGGTTTTCCTAGCCTGGGATTTAAAATTAAAAATTTTCTATTTTCTCCAGCAGGGAATACTCTCTCCAGTTTAGCATTCTATGGTTTTAGTAGCTAGTATTAATATTTTTTTATGTAATGTGATTCAAGCTAGCTGTTCTCTTAAATTTTACTTGGTCTGTATTGATTGTTGTCTTATCCATATGTATCAACAGGTCAGATATCGATTGGAATTTACTTTTAAAATCTGTGTTAATAAAGGTAATAAACAAAAAGCCGTGTCTCTTTGGTGTATTTATTGTAGTATATAGTAGGTTTATGCAAAATATTGTTCACGTTTGTACATCTTGTTTAGTAACTGTAGGTCTGCTAGATCGACCAGTTCACCCTTGTCTCCTACCAACACCATCAGTGGTAATCAAGTGTCTTGTTTGTAAAAACGTAGAACCAGTTGAAATGTTAGTCAATCCACAGTTTAGATTTTTAGATGGACTTGAACCAAGTTAACGCCCACTTAGTCCTCTTTTACACCTAGAGAAATTCATACTGAATATGAAAAAGAATGATTAACCTTTGAGGAATTTATTTCCTTTTGCACATTTGTTCTCCGCAAATTTTGCTAATGTATTTCTACCACTGTTTTAATCCGTAGAACCAACTCCGGAAGGTTGAGCACGCAATTTTGTGGCACCCCATCTATTTCTAAATCTAATTATATTCGTGCTTAATTGGACAGCGATGTTGGAGTGATCTCAATTTGTTGGCGAAACTTGGCAACATTGGGAACTTTATATGCAGCGTTTTGTGGGAATCGCGATAACGCATTTAAACTGACAACTGAGGTTCATTTGTATTCAAGAGCAGCGCCACAGAGTGTCTAGCTTCCGTCATTTTTAATTTCCACTTTTCAATTTACCGGTTATTACGTTAAACCATTTAAATATGTGCCTGATGCATTCCAAAGATTTTTACGTTCAGATAAGGTTTTGGTAGAGATATGATAGTAAAATGCGACTTAGACAATTATCTATTGTTTTGTACTAGAAGCCGCCTAACTATAAAGATATATAAAATGATCAAACTTCAAAGTTGAAGAAATTGCTGAAATGGAAGTTTTTCATTTGTTGTTTTTAAGCTTTATCTAAATGATATTTTATTATTTAAAATTAAATGACGTAACAGGAAGTACATTGTTATTGCTGAACGTTCTATTAGGCGGAAGTAAAAAAAAACTAATGATAACTTTTCAACACTTCAATATAAGCAGGATAGCAAGCGTTGAAAAGGCCAGCTAAGCTACACTGGTTAAGAGTTGGGTTAAGAATAAACTGATCAAAACCAGTAAGGATGCCACCAACTTGATTGTTAAACAAATCGAGAATCTAAGTTGGAATATTCCTCGGTAATCGCAACTGGCATTGAAGGAAGATATCTCAAAAATAAATTGATTAGACGCAGACTCTTTGATAAGCTGTAATCTATTGTAGAAAAAAAAAGATATAAATACCGCGCAGGTAACGTGATCTTTCTTTCCTATAAAATAACATAAGAGGGCAGATCTTTGTACCAAAATACATCATTGAGTCTACGATATCTAAAGACAAGTCACGTAAGTAATTGAGGCGAACTCAATTTTAAACCCGCGACGTGTACATGTAGCATTCACAGTGTAACGTATGTATGTTAATTTCAAACGTAAGCTTAAAGCACAAATAAACAAAGCGCAAGGTACGTAGGAAATATACACATAAATCGATAATGCATATAACGACATCGACAAATGGTAAATCTGGCATAAACGAAAAAAAATCAATATCATTAGTTCATCCCCTTAGATCTTACGGTAAAAAGCGGATTAAGCAAGTAAGTCAGTTCATCAACTTAATCACATACATTTTGATTTGTGGCAAAAATATTTAGTTAGAGTAAAGCAAGGTTGTAGCTTTACTGTTGAATCTAACGTTGAAGAACCTGACGTGGCTTCAATATCGCATGGGTGGTGAATAGGCCGGTACCAATGCAGGCAAAAATATCATACTACGAAAGGAAATAAAAAAGAAGCCAACATCTATAAACAAGCAACCCAAATCCATAAACTAGAAATCAATGCATAAACTAGCAAGCCCTGAAATAATAAGACGCGATTAGCGTACAGACGTGGATGTGTAAATCGGCTTAGCGGCCCATCTTCAGTGCCAAGTAGAGTCATAAAGAGGCATCTACTAACTTATCAAAAACCATTTACGATGAAATTGATTTAAAGATGCATAAGGACAAATTCCCAACATGTGTTCTACGATAGAACTCATCAGAATAACGTCATTTCCTCATAGATCGGCCACATGGCGTTTTTTTCCATATGCTATGTAACTAACCAACAATAAGGATAGGGAAAAATAAAGGAGATTTAGCAACCACTCAATTACAAATTTCTCAAAAAGGGCAAGACGCGAGGTCTGCGAAAATTGTTTATTTTTACTAGCTCAGGCTGGAAGGAAACCGAAAAGTCGAAAGTGGCGACGGATAAGCGGTTTCACCACCACAGTGGGACGAAATAGCCCTTGAAAACCTGCTTGCAGAAGGATGTCACTAAACAAGCGCGTTATGACTCACGGCAACAACACGAATAGATTCGCGAAATCGACTGGATGATAGGTACAATCCAACAGAAAACGCTCAAACAGGTAAGACAGTACGAGATATCTCGCTAAGATTCGATAAGATAAACCAAATAATGTAATAACAGAAATCACCTTGCTTTTAAAATCAGAGGGACCTAACAAAACCAGGAAACATCACATTATTCGGGGAAGGAGAAAGCGACAACCCAAGTCAAATTTAACTACGGCTTAGCAGCAGCAGATAAGACGATATCCTTTAAACAAAACATAGTAATTAAGTAGCTGTTGCGGAAAGCTAAGGTTAGGTAAATCACACGCGGAACATTAGGAAATGCAGCAAAAGTAGATTATTACGTCAAAATTAACGTAACAACATTTATATTATATATATGTCTCTCCAAATGAAAGTAAAAGGTTTGGATGATGTCCCTATAAGGCTCACCTTCTCCTTCATCGTTTTTATTATTTTATTCTTTTTCTCTATAAAAAACGTGTAAAATGAGAACTATAATGAGCATCGTTTAAAAGATATTAAAATCTATTTATATATAGTGTATTAGAAATTGGACATGCTAATTTTGGCATCTCGGAACCAAGAAAAGTTAGAGGGACAAATGGAACAAATAAGAAAGAAATTTGATGATTTTATGTTACTTTGCTGAGATATAACAGCAACTTACATTTTCCCATATTAAGCTTTGTATTAGGATTAAGAGAGAATAATTAGAAAAACAATAAAGTAATTTTCTAACATATAACTAACAATTGACAGAACAGCTTTCGTGCGAGTATAAGTATTTACTGTGAAATTTAGCATTCCTTGCTATTATGCCATGAATGGTTTCCAATTCCGGTAGCAGAGAACTTGAATTAATAAACTCCCACAACGCTTTAGAGAAGTATAGAATGACATATTTACTGTTGTAAAGAATTCCACTCCTACGTTGATTAATAAATAACATTATCGGGTTTAACGACACGCCAATGTTCCAATAATTCCTGTTGATTAATAAATTGCTTCAAAATTTTCCGAAAATCCAGGCATAAATTCAGTCTCGTGGGAGTGTTTTCAGTTGAAGTATTCCCAGTGGAAGATACTGTTAACCTTTAAAAGCCATTCACGCCTTGACCGATTTCAACGCTAACTCTGGCTTGAGTATTTTTATTTTGAGATGAATGCAGGCTAGCCAGTAATAAGGTCTGAGTGATAATTAATTTGTTTTTACGTTTGCTATGGCTTCATTCCTTTAGAGAGAATTTCTCAGCAGAAATTCACTCGGAAAAATGCGAAACCTTGAATTAAATCAAATCTTTATCTCTGAACACTTTCTGTACGTATTCTTCGCCTTAAAAGCCATTTAAGATCTGGAGAAAGCATCTGTGTATTAGTTTATATTTGTAATAATTAAGGAAATATTAAGAGTAAACGTTTTTTATAGATACTAAACAATTTAAACAACAATCGGGCAGACTTAAAACGTTTTTCTGTTAGATTAAACGCTTAAAAAAATTATATTGCGTAGTGGTGTAATGATAAACATCAAAGCAATTCATTTCTTGATTCACTTGATTGGCATCTATTGCATTAGCAAAAATAGATGCACGACAGGAGTCCATGCAATTGGTGTGTATTCGTCGTCGTCCCCTAACTTCTTCTTAACACCCCCAGTGCAGAGGCATCTGTCTCTCCTCTGCGAGTTGGCGAATAGCAGTGTTGCTGTTGGAGTCTATGGGAATCGAACTCAAATTTTGTGGTCGAGAGTCAGAGGCTTTACCTTCAGCCACCTTCATTGCTATTATATCTCAAAACTCGTGGATGTACAAAACGATCTGCAGAGATTAAGAAGGAAACATCATAGGTAATAAACGGATAAGTGTTAACAGAGGAGAAAAAAATCTGAAAGTTGTTAAATACAGTAGAAGAGAGACTAGACTTGGGAGAAACACAGTACCGAGAAAGAAATGTTAAATGTACAACAACAGGAAGTAAGTAATCGAGACATTGAAAACCTCAAAAAAGAAAAATATATCTCCTGTAGAAGATCAAATTACCGCTGAGATTATCAAATAATGGGAGTATAAGTAGGGACCGAACGTTGTAGAATTTGATCGAGAAAAATTGGATGAAAAAAAAATACCCAGAAACTGAAATACAGCAAGAATCTGCTCATTACCCAAAAAAGGAGATAACATTTTATGTGAACACTTCAGAAAAAAATTAATACAACGAATGGAAAGGGGTGTAGAAGATTATAAGAACGGATTTAGGACGGAAAGGTCTACCTCAGATCATATATTTAATTTACGACAAATATTGGAAAAACGCTACGAAAAGGATGACGAGCTATTTCATCTTTTTCTAGTCTTTAGCCGGGTATATGGTACAGTCCGGCGTTACCATGTATATAAAATATTACGCGAGTGCCAACAAATGTATTATAATATTAATAAGAATGTAGCTAAACGACTGGCATGCTAAAATAAAAGTCCAAGGAAATAGAGATGGAGCATGCGTTATCAACAAGTTAAATACATGGTCTTAAAATGGCTACTAACGCAATGATTAATACAAAAAATTTATCAATATGAAAGACAACCACATAAATCCTGGCATATACCGATGACCTTATTTATCATAGTATCTGGAAAAAAGTCCGAGTTATATATGCAAGAAATGTGTTAACTTTGGACTGGATTGTGCTAAAACATTGTAACAAAAACCATTTACTTCAGTAAATTTTCTTCTTTAATTTTGGCCCTTTACATTTTAAACCTTTCATTTGAGTCAATAAGTGAAAATATGACCTCGACAACTTGTTATTTAACAAATTCCACTTCTTAGAGCCTAAATTTTCAGTGAAGGGGTGAAATATAAAAGTTTATTTTTTTATTACAATTAGGTATGATAGAGCACTCACCATAGATAGAGTAATAAAATTGATAAATGCTTCCTTCTGTTTTTATAGTTTTGAATTTTTTAAAAATTTTTTTGCAAATTTGAGGGTTGATATCTCTGGTGGAGGTTGGTATAAAAATCTCATTTTTGCATACAATATACACCTATATGATAGCAAAGCACAGTAAAAATTTTAACTTGAATATTTTCCGCTGAATAATATGAATTTTCTAAAATAGTTGAAAAATGTGTGTTTTAACTAACAATCCGGAAATGCCAGAAATATTTGTTGTTAAGTGTGATATAACTAGGGTTTCCAGTCCCGGGATCCGGTCCCGGGACAGTCCCGGGATTCTACCACAAAAACCGAGTCCCGGGACCACAGCCAGACCAGGCGAAGTCCCGGGACCATGTCAATATGCGTGCGTATAGTCGATATCAGAGAATTAGGACGAGTATTCACCGGCGTCCGTCGTATTACCAATGCCTCTTGTACATTCTGCATTATTTGCGTTTTGCGTAACGCAGGAAAGGTATTGTTTTCGGTAGGTTAGAATTAAACCTGTGTGTTGTTTCAGCCACATTTGCGTATCTTCTTCTATTTATGTATTTGTCTAGTTTTTTTTTATTGGATTTAGATATGTGCGAAGTAGCTGAATAATTTATATTTTTGGGTTTTAAGTGTGTTCGTTATTTGTCTGCTAAAGCGTTACAATTAGAATGAATTCCGATTCGCAACCTACCTTCATTCTACATTTAAAAAAATAACGATTTGAAGTCACTATGGCAACAGTTTTATATATTGAAAATAAACAATTGGCGAAGTGTAAAGTGGGTTCCTACAAAATTATCATAATCAGAGGCAGCTTGACGAAAGGATTACACACGCACTTTGCAGTTCAAACAAAAGCAAAAGCGACAGACATTTTTAGTACCAGAAGAAAGCAATGAAGTTGTAGACGAGCCCCAACGCAAATTTCAGCACATAAATACTTTATTTAACTTAAAACACTTGTTTTTCTATGGAAATTTTATTCGGAAATTTCACCTGAACACTTTTTTTTTTCGGGACCATTTTCGGGATCTTCGGGACTAGTCCCGGGACCTGAAATTTAGCTCGTAAGTCCCTAAAACACTTTTGATCCCGGGACTTGGAAACCCTAGATATAACCTACTTAGTGTAGATTAAGCTTTTGTGCTAGCCTAACATATATTAAACTTAACAGAAAAAAGCTGGTGTGATACACGCACACAACTTCCTTTTACAGTGATCTTATAATTAGCAAAAATTTGATTTTAAAGTTTTAAGCATTTGTCAAAAAATTTTAAAAATTGCAAATTCTGCAAAAACGGTACAAAATAGAGCGTTAGTTGAAGAGACAATTTTTCTCTAGAATTTTAAGCCGAATTCAAAAATGTAATAATATACCGGGTGTTCTATTTAAAATAGGAGTTAATAAAAAAATGGAAAAAAAACCAAAAGAATCCCATTTCAGAAGTATTCAACTGGAAAATCACCTACCGCATATCAATACACATTCAAGATGTAGTAAAAATGTGAAGTTTGAAAAAAATTGTTACAGCCGTTTTTGAAAAAATCGAAAAAAGCTGAAAAATTACAAGAGTAAACACCTACTTCCGGTTATGCGATTTTCTTCAAAAGCTTGCTATCGCATCTACATAGTACACAAAACTTATATATGAAGTTTCAACGCCATACCTCTTTTAGTTTTTGAGATATTCTGTTCACAGACACACAGACAGACCAATGAAAAAAATATGTGTTTTGGGTTCAGGGGACTCTAAAACGTGAATATCTGTTGAAAACTCAATTTCGAATTTTTGGGGTGAATCCAATACTTCCTTTATTGTAAAAGGAAGTAAAAAGTAAAGGTTATCAAATAAAAGTAACATAAAAAAGTATATTTATATTTTGTATTATAAAAATTAAAAGTACAAGGGTACCACTGCGACAACGATCAAGCAATTGTGCATCCATTTGTTTTTGTACTTTAAAGATGAGAACAGTAAAGTGAGTAGTCTTTCAATATGTATTTGAAGTGAGTATTTGGAGCACAATATATCTGTTGTCCATGCATTTCAAACACATGTTATCAATTATATAAAAGAAAATTTGACTAAAGTTGAGAATTCATTTATTTTTCTTACGGAAAATGCAGCCAATACAAGATAAAACCATTTCCAACCACAAAACGGATTTTGATCTAGAAGCTGAGTGTCATTTTTTGCCTCTTGCCATGGAAAAAATGCCTGCAATGGAGTAGGGGGCACAACAAAGCGTGAAGTAAGTAAAGCCCGCTTACAAAGAACAATAGCAGAGTTAAAGAACAAAATATGATTAAAACATCAATTCAAAGAGTATGCGCCGGTAGAACATGCTTGGAATAACAACCACAAAATACAATGGTGTAACACAAAGATCTTGTCTAAAGAATCGATGTCAACTAAATGTCAAATTAAAGAAACGGCGTATATTTTACTTAACGAAGAAAAATTCGGTTCGGCTTCCTTAATAGTTTTAGGCAAGAGTTGGGCGTCGATTCTTAAAGATCAGATCAAGTAGGTATAGGTAATCAAACGTCAATGTCAAGCAATTCATTGGAGGTTGGTCGTTTTTCAGTCCCAGTGAAAAGCTAAGTTTCCTTGTTTATTTTTAGTTTTAATTGTTAATCGTTGATAACGAGAGCAGATTGTCCCTTGAAACTTTCGATATTTAATATTTTTAGTTTTTCAGAATGTCGAAATATCCAAAATAGAACACCAACCTTGATATTAATTGAATAGTTATATTAAAAGATGGTGATAACCACCATTATTGAAATTTATTAGCTCAAGGATAATACAATTTCATTAACGTGATATTATTTGGTTTGTGTTTAACAAATAAAGCTAATGGCAGGAAGCTTAATTCAGAATGGGACTAAAATTACACAATTTCTTTTCATTGGAAATTGTCGATGGGCCACACTATTTTCTGTTCATTCTCATAACATGTTAGGTAGTTTAACGAATCAGCAAGGGCATGTAGAACAGCTGGATGACCTGCAAAAAAAGAACTAAACTAAAAATAAGAAATTTTAAGGTAGAATTTGGTTGAATAACATAGCAACGAATAAACGGACATGCAAAACGGTGCAGCTTTGGCAGGTTGACTTAATGTGCGAAAGTGTGTAGATTTGTAAACTGTGTTAAAAGGTACTAACGTTTGGAATAGGGAGTGACTTATTTTGGACTGCGAATAGAAGTTGAGATGTTAATTCTGAATAAAATTCATATTTTGATATCTATTAAGTTAATTTGATTTATAAGACGTCAAAAAGACAGTAGCAAAGAATATAATAGTAACAAGCCTGGATGCTTAGTGAAAGGATTATTTGAAAATACCAAACAGTATATTTTCCGTAAGGGATGAAAATACAAATATTTTGATATGTTCGACTGAATTGTATAATATTTTATTAAAGTGAATTTTAATGATTAACCCGGTGCCATTTGGCACTTATTTGATAATGGGAGTGTCGCCTTCCTTGAGTTGCAGTGAACCTGTAGAAGTTCATCCCTTAGCTGTTGCAGAGAACTTCTAAGTAGCAGAGAGGGTCATAAAAACGTTAGACCAATATTGTATATGGAAGTATGAATTAAAATGCTTCTGAAATACAAAATGTATGATAAATAAATGAAATCATGTAAGTCCTAATTATTACTTACCTGAAATAAGATGAGAAATAATATCCACGAGGGCTATTGGATTATGAAGTTAAGCAAATTGTCAACTTACACTTTATATTAAAGAAATCAACATAGCCGGTTTTGAGTTCGAAAAAAAAAGAATTGTTATAAACATGAGAAGTATAAATGCATGTCCCAGCTCAGGCAGTTTCGCGATTTAAACAAATATATTTTGAGCTAGTATATAAAATTCGTTAACAAAACATAGTTGGTGCACCTGGTAATTTAATAAAATGGTGAAGTACATAACCATTAATATTTAGGGTTGTCGATCTGACATTTAACAGTGTAAAGATTTTAGCAAGCTTATGTGGACGGTAATTTTGATAACAAAATTTAATTTATTAAAGTTCATTTTATATCCACAGAAAAATTAGAGTAGTATGATAATAATATACAAGAACGCTAGAAATTAATAACAATTTAAAAAAAGAAATATGATAAAATGTACGCTCCTCCTTTGCAGATATTAATTTCCCAGTTGACTGTTATAGTAATACAACTTGCTTTTTCGTAACATCTTGAGGTTAAATGGTTATTATTTGCAATATGTGCTTCTACTTTTTTATTCTAATATACACAACACCCTGTTCTATCCAGATTATTTTAATATATAGAAAATGTCCTATGTGTGTATTAACCAAACGTTCCAATTATGATGACATACATAGGGCATCAAAAAATGAAATTCCAAGAAACACAAGCAACTAGAAGTATTATATATGTTAAAAACAGTTCTGTTCGCGTTGTTGCATGTTGTTTCGTAATTGACACTAAATTATGTAATTTCGTTTTTACGAACCACGTAAAACGGAGTCGTATGTGAATTCGTTAATTGTATTTACCACCGTATGTTTGTCCATTTTTTCGGAATTATTACATTTTGAGATTCGAATTGAAGATAAAAACGTAGAATAAGAATATCTGAACAATCAAGGAATATGGACAAAATAGCGGACACATTTGAAAAACTGAATATGTCAGAATTTATAAATTGTAGGAGTTCGTCTAGAAATGATAGGCTTAGCTTTTATTTGTATAAAAGCGTGGAAAGTATAGCAGGGAACAATATATATGTCAGTTTTTATAGGGGTGTTCTCTGTGCTCTGTTAGAATATTTATCTTGCAACATAGCATATATCTCTGCTGATATTTTTGTATACAACAGCCACACATTGTGGCACTAATAATAGTATATTCTGTTATTAGGAGCAAAAGTTATATTTTATATGGCGTGGCTGGACAGTTTATCTGCCAAGCTGCGAGGCAGATAAGTACAGCCGAGCCACATAAAGATACTTTTGCTCCGAATAACATATAGAAATTTTATCTTCGAACGTTTATAACAAAATTATAAGAAAATTACTCTATCTCGTCAGCGGCAGATAAAGTCGTCAGCGGCAGATAAAGTTATTATCTGCCATGGCAATGAAGTGACAGTTTAGCGTCATCAATCCAGCAGTATAATGTCACATTTTACTGACGTTTGAAGAAAAAATTATTGCTAGTACTAAATGAATTTTCTCCCCGGGTGCAAATTTTTAAAAAATCGACTGTAAGGATACATAATTAACCATTATTATTATTGATTGCTTCTTTTTTATTTAAAATCAAAATTACCTTTTCATAACACCTACTTGTTATTTGTCAATAACAGAACTGTCAACCTGTCTGAAAAGTTCCCTATAACAGCCATAGCTGTTATCTATTTAACAGCCCAGGTTGTTAAGAAAACAGAACAGTAACATTTTAACATTGGCAATACTGAAATGTATAGTTGGTGATACTGTAAGTCTATGTTAAATTCGAGGTTAGCAAGTTAGGTTTTGCGTCAGTCTGTGTCAAAACTGACGCAAAACCTAACCTACTAACGTCGAATTTGATATAGACTTACAGTGTCACCAACAATACATTTCAGTATTGCCAAATGTAATTTTTTCCATAGGTGACTCTGATAAGACGAGTTTTCTAACACCCGTTACTAATACTATTTAACTTTTTCATTTAAATTGCGCTAAAATTTCAATTTTTGTAGGGATCATGGAAAATATTCAACAACATTCGGCCGTTATCGCATCTAACTAACTCGGATAAATTCATTAGCCTCGGCCTGTCGGCCACGGCCAAAAATGTATCCTCGTTTATTAGATGCTTACTAACGGCCTTATATCGTTAATAACTAGATATAAACTTATATAAACGAGCACAAAAGCTGATCCAGTTCCGTTATAAAATGCAAAAGAGACTAACGGTTTTGAAGTTCGGGAAGTCTGAAGGAAAAATCATAGAATTTTGATAAGATGTTCCGACTAGTGGCTACTAATTTTAACGTATTTAACTAAATAAAATGTCTACTAGTATAGTAAAATGTCGAAATAAATATTTTTTTCTATGATCACTACTAAAAGTAGGCCTTTTAGCGCTAGTTTTTTTCACTAAAAGTGACGTTTTATAATTCAGCGTGTTAAAAGTGAAAACAGCTGTTTACTTTTAGCCCATGTGCTAAAAGTAAACAGCTGGTGTGGAATTTAGAATTCTGAACTGGAAGTGAGGCTATAAAGTTATTCTAGTTACTTCTTTCGTTAGAGCTAAAGTGTTTTTTAAATAATTAAAACATTATGTAATGAATAAAGTAAAATGTGTACATTTATAATTACCTTTGATAACTGACTTTGATAGCTACTCGCTCCAGAAACATTCACCTGCACGTCAAGGCCATCTCTTTGACATAAATGACATGACATAAATTATAACTGTCATAAATGCAAACCTTTGTTAAATCGACATTTATGGATTAATAACAGTAAATTTAAGGCCGTAGAAAAAATATTGTGTGCAAACTCGGGCTAAAAGTGTATGTGCACGAGGCATGTCTCGTGCATAAACGTCCACTTTTAGCACTTGTTGCACAAATAACTACTGTGTGAGCTAACGACGTACTTTCAGCGAAAATTACATTTTTTGGGACATTTTTGCAATTCAAAAATAATTATTCTATCTTGGTGTCTCCTTGTATGTATCAATGACCGTTATAGCAATAGTAGCAACACCTACTGATTTCTGTCAATCATAGTAGACATTTCAAGTATCTTAAATGCAAGAATTTTGAAACCGAAGTATGAACACCTTATTCCACATCCATTGCTTCATCAGAAGAATCTAAATAAGAATCACTATGGTTACCTACTTCTAAATCAGATTTCCCCAAAGTTAAAATGCGTTGGACTGACAACAATGGCTTCCACTGTGGTTAGTTACACTTGCAAAAATTAAGCAAATAGATTTATGCACGCAAACCTGACGCGCTTACCTTGTTTTAAAAAGTAAACCTGTCTTTGATTATGTTCACGAAACAACTGTTCCGGATTTCTTTAAGTATGACCACTCTGATAGAGATTTAAATATTTTTTAAATATGCTGACAAATTGAGCTATCGCCTAGAGGACAAAGATTATTGTTAATCTGTCTTGTTTGGTGTATCCTTTATTATTAACGATTTAAGGATTATTTAAGATAGCGTCATTTAACGTCAGCTCCTTATTGTCAAAAATAGATTTAGTCAAGAGATATTGCTAATGAATCAAATATTTATTGATTGTATTGCTATTACAGAGATTTGGTTAAATAACACATGAGGCACTCAATGTACAAGAATTTTCCATTGTAAGATATGATAGGGAAGGACAGCGCTGTGGCTTTATATTTGAAAACTTGGTATAAATTTATGGTAATAGATACGAGTTATTATCTTGCGTACCATCAGTGACACTTTTCAGATCGAGAATGCAGTTTGAGAGGCCTGTATGACCGAGAAGGACGAGATTTTCTAAGCATTCGAAACATACTTTATTTAAGTTATTTACAAGTAGATTTTCTTAGAGATAACATTATCAGTAGATAACGGAATATGTGCAGCCCTTTACTACCAAAATATGAGCATATACAGGGTGTTTGTAGATCGCTAAACAGCTCGTAACTTCGTTAATCGAGACATCGAAAAGAAATTTCTTTTGCTTTAAAATGCCAGTATACAACCTAAACCAATTTAAGCCATGGCCTCCTATTTTTACGTAGTGATCCACAACTTTGGTTGTTTTAATGCAACACCCTGTATATTTTTAGACATTTGAAATCAGCACATTGCTTTATGATAGCATTCTGAAATTTAAATTTTGGAACTTATCGTTTTTCAAAATTAAAAATTTATTTTTAGCCTAAGTAGGCCATGAATTACGCAAGATAGTGATCGAACAAGAAATGCAAAACAAACTCCACTTGGCTCGAAAAATTTCTCATGACCGAGTTAGAGCACCAAACGTACTAAAACAATTGAAAACTATGTTATTTTAAATGGAACAATGAGTTTCATTAAACAGTTGAAAACTACCATAAAAGGGATTTTCAATGGTGTACCATATTAGCCATTTCGTTTAGAAGTAGCTTTTAAAAAATCAAAAATACGTAAAACAATTTAAAAATAAATATTATTGTTAATGAAACTCATATTACTCCATTTAAAAAACAGTTTTCAATTGTCTTAGTACGTTTGGTGCTGTAATTCGGTCATGACATATTTTTAGAACCAAGTTGAGTTTGTTCTGCATTTCTTGCTCAATTGTTAGTGATTTTGCATAATTCATGGCCAGCGTTAGCTAAACAATTTTTTTTAATTTTGAAAAATAATAATTTACTAAATTTAAATTTAAAAATGCTATCATAAAGTACCTTTAGCGCTGTTTGCAAATATCTAAAACTACACAGTGTTCAATTAAAAAAACCAAAGTCGTGTATCACTGCGCAAAAATAGGAGGCCATGGCTTAAGTTAGTTTACGTCAGTTTGTAGATTGTGCACTGTCACTTAAAACAAAAAAAAAGTGTTTTTCGATATCTCTATTATTAACGAAATTATGCGCTGTCTAGCAATCTACAAACACCCTGTATATGCACCCTATATTGTAAAAATAAGCAGACAATTTTGAAAATGTACATGTGCATATACCCAAAACTGTTTTAATTGATGGTCGATAAATCATAAACCTATAATATAATTTTAAAAATCTGGTGTCATACACGCACACAACTTCTTTTTACAATGATCTTATAATTAGCCAAAAATTTGATTTTACATTTTTAAGCATTTGTCAAAAATTTTCAAAAATTACAAATATTTACAAAAACGGTACAAAATAGAGTGTTAGTTCAAGAGACAAATTTTCTCTAGAATTTTAAGCTGAATTCAAAAATGTAATAATAAACCGGGTGTTCTATTTAAAATAGCAGTTAATAAAAAAAAACAAAAGAAACCCATTTTAGAAGTATTCAACTGGAAAATCACCTATCTCACATCAATACACATTAAAAATGTAATAAAAATTTAAAGTTAAAAAAAATCGTTAGAGCCGTTTTTGAAAAAATCGAAAAAACTGAAAAATCACAAGAGTAAACACCTACTTCCGGTTATGCGATTTTCTTCAAAAGCTTGCTGTCGCATCTACATAGTACACAAAATTTTTATATGCAGTTTCAACGCCATACCTCTTTCCGTTTTTGAGATATTCTGTTCACAGACAGACACACATACAGACGCACAGACAGACCAATGAAAAAAAATATGTTTTTTGGGATCAGGGGACTCTAAAACGTGAAGATCTGTTGAAAACTCAATTGCGAATTTTTGGAGTGAATCCAATACTTCCTTTATTGTAAAAGGAAGTAAAAAGGGAGAATACGTGTTAACAATTGTTTTACTCATTTTAATTTTTCTTACAATGATTTACATTAGGATTAAGCAATTCTTTGAGTAGAAACCATAGACAATACAAAGTTCGTAAATTAATCATTATGAAAACATCTTACAAGGAAATGCTTTTTAAAACTTTCAAAATGAAACTTCATTCTTCTCTCTTAAAACATATAGTCAAATATTGAAAATGATCTTTCAACGTCTACAGATTTACAAGGAGCATTTACAAATTCTTTCATAACATTGGGATATAACATTCAAAACCTGGCTTATATTATTTAAAATACTATAACCACGGTTTTTCTTCATTACTGAATCAATTTTGCTTACTTACTGTTAATTCATAAAGTCATTCCTTGCGTTTCAAATCGCGTTAACGTAATTCGTGTCGAAAGCAAAAGCTTGTCATTTGTCATATGTATGTAATTCAAACTTGTTAGACACGTTTTGGTCACTTTTCATAAAAAAATATTATCTACTTGTTTTCTTTGAATATTATCAGCAACTACCACTTTCCCATTTTTAAACTAGCAGTCCAGTGAGACAAATGTCTCATTTAATAAAACAAAAAAGACCGTTTTGCAAATAGAACGCGTATTCACCACACGTACGTATATGACGTCATTGTTGGTAGCAAACTACCAGTCGCATTCGCCTCGATAAAATTTGCCTAGAATCTAACCTAAAAAGTTAGGATTAGGATAAGTAAGTAAATAATTAGTGTTAGAGACTGAAATTCGGTTCCTGACCTGACATGACCATTCCAAACATATAACTTTAATAACTTTTTTCTATATCTCTTACGGTTTGGCTGCTGAAACAGCGTCCCGGACGGACAAGTCTATTATATATATGGATTCTGAATATTTTAAAGCAATCCTAGCCAATTTTCGTCAAAAAATTATAGAATTATGCTATAATATGCACGCAATTGCTAAAATATGAAAAACATGCTTAAACATGAAGATATGTATTAGTTAACTGTAAACATTTCAATTCATGCACATTTTAAAACTTATGCTAAGATATGCACAAATTGTAGAATATACAGTTTACATAACATCCGTTCAATGTCAGTATCGTTGATTTGCATTCTCCCTTCAAATTAGTTCAAATTGCTCTTAAAGGAAAGCCATGGATAACTATCAGAGTAGATTTAAAGAAATGATTAACACAATTGTAATATTACAATTCCATAAGAAGTTCTGTTACTTTAGGTATAAAGAACGAGAAAAAAGATTATTTTACGTTCAGATATAATGGCAACGATATGCATCCGTATGGAGGGAGATTAAATCCTTGGATGTTAATTATTTCAAAGACAACAATACCATACCAGAACACTTAAGTAATCCTGATTTCATTAATAATATTTCCATAGTGTAGCAAACAACAGTAATAATAACAATAATTTATTTGATTTTTAAAAAGAGGAACCACAAATTCAAGGAAAAATTCAATTTTCACAGTGTATAAACAAGATTACTGCCCTACCATATAAATGTATTTAACCCATTCGATTAATTTATGGCTAGAGAAGAACATTGCACCAAAATGTGGAAAAAGCATTAGTCATACCATTATACAAAAAGGAAACGTTCTTGAATAAAAAGACCTGATACCAATAAGTTTTTACCTGTTTTCTAAAATTGTAGAAATAGTTATGTTTGCACAAATTCAATCCTATCGTCATGTCAGTAAAATATTACCTGATGTACAATCAGGCTCATTCACTACTGGACTTATGCATGTAACTCATGACATATCTGCTTACGACCACACCAAGATGATGGTTTAGTATTACTGGATATCAACAAGCATTTGGTACCTTGAATCACAACACAATCATTAAAATTTTAAAATATATGAGGAACGTTTATAAAAAGTGATTTTAGATCAGATTGAATGGCTTTGAAAGCAGGGGTTCTACAAGGTTCTATTTTAGGACCACAACTATTTACCAAATATACTCTTAATATTCAAAAGCATATCAAATCATGTTCGATTTATATTTTTGCCGAAGATACGCAACTCTTGTACCTGTTTAATAAGATTTTTTTCGTAAATGATTGTATTAACTGTGATCTCAAACCAATATTGAAAATAAGTGTTCATTTAAATTCGTAATCAAGAGTCGCCTGTGATTCGTGTTATACGTTTGGCAGCACTGAAGTGTATTGTCAGTCTATGTCAAATTCGAGGTTAGTAGGTTAGGTTTTGTTATATATAACATGTATCACAGGCGACTCTGATTAGGAATTTAAATGAACACGCGTTATCAACGGAACACTATTTAGTTATCAGTCCTTCTATTTTTTTGTAATCCACAGAAGTAAAGTCAGATTTTTATATTAAATTGAATTTTAATTAATTTAATGGCCCTATTTCTATTATGTATAATCAAAATTATTTACTGCTAGCCTCAGTAGAAACACTTGCCTGAAAATCAGGTCGGATTCTTTATAATCTAGATTGCTCGAAGATTGCTTATATTCTGAAATTTGATGTTCGTATTTTATATGACAACTCAATACATCTGTCAACTGACACTTCAAACTAGTTTTAAAAAATCAATTACAAATACTTCATCGTTATATTTGTCATTCGACAATCCCAAATGGTAAGTAATTCCTTAATTAAAATTAACTCACTTCACTCTTTATTTTCTTTCAGTTATTATTTTAAATACCTGTATTCTGTTACCTTTTATTAGACTTAACACTCTCCTCTACGAAACCCAATATATCCAGCCCTGCAACTCGCCACGCTACAAAACTGCTCCACTCAAAGCCACAGCGAAGGCCTCAACTGACAACCAACTGCTAAAATGTCCAGAATCCGGATCCAATTCAACACAGGAACCCAGTTCGCCACAGGAACACATGAAAATCAGCTTGCATCCACCACAGTATGCATCCAAATCGACCTCAGCTGTAGATGTGTTTACTTTAATGCTCAACCAAATCACACGTATGAAGCCTGCTACAACCCAGCACCACGAACCTTTACCAGATGCAAGCCACAAGATGTCACTTGACAAGCCCCACAAATATGCTCACTCTGCTAATGATGTCGATGTAATCTACTTCCTTTGTAAACCATTCCTTGTTATCCAACTCAGTCGATGCAATGTAATTCCATAACAAAGTCAATTCACACTCCTTTTTACTTTTATTTGCCTTTGTAGATCATAACTGTATTAGATTGGTTTTCTCACCACATTCTACTGTTCATCCATCTAGTCTGCTAATCTTTTTTTTTATCATTTTAGTTTGTATTCTTCTTCGCCACACCAATTTATTTTCAATTTTAAACTGTTTTTTTTTGCCAAATATGTATTTAAAAACTGTTATAAAGGGGTTTATTTTTTAATTTTAAACGTTAGAAATTGTATTACATCATTTTCGTTATCAAATTTTTTTATTCTAATCAATAAACTATCTCCTTAGCGATCTAGCGTATTTTTTACAATCCGATACACTATTAAAGCTTTTTTATATGACTAATACCTACTATATAAAATAGTACATATATTTCGAAAAAGTATTTGTCATTAACTTTCAATTTGATTTCAGATATTAAATTAAGTTAAAATCCTACTGTTTCTCAATTAGCTTCATTTAATTAAATTATAAATTATATTTCCTTTCTTTTCTTAATACATCTTAATAATTTTGATATCCATTTCACATCTAAATTCATTATTTTCCTTAGCAGACATTGCTTCCCCCCCCCCCCCCATTCGTGCTTTGCTAGCGAGATGAAAATTATTGCTTGCGTTTTATTTATGGAATAAGATAATTTATAGAATCTTCCACAAATTAAAAGATTTAAAATAGCTTAATATGCATAACAAATAAAACAGACGATTGTTACAGTAGGTATGCTACATTCTGCCATAAAATTATTGTTGAAGAACGACCACTATCTTTGTATAACATAAATAAAATTTCGTGCTGTGATCATTCTTTAAATTTACGTTGCAAAGGTCTCATAACAGTTAACACCACCATTTCATGACTGCTGTATTTCAAAGAAGTTTTTCTTATCGTCCAAAGTTTATACCTCTAAGTTTAAAAAATCTCCCCTTTCAAACATTGAAGCGCAAATATAGACAACAGTTATATATTGACCAGCTTGGGGAATTTCTTATTTTTTTCGTTTACAATATATCGTTTTAAATTAGTCTTAAATTAGGTTTTAGTGACAGAACGAAAACTAACGCCTTGAGATTTTTCAGTGAATATTATTTTGCAATTAACGTATCTTTCGTTATGTGTATGTACTGAAGAATAAAGACGTTTACTAGTCTTATTATTATTATTATCTTTATAGCAAGTAGATGGTGCCTGGCGTGTCTTTGACTATTTAACGATTCTCCAATTCGGCAGTTTCAGTTTCCATATGTCGGATTGGGCCCGAAGCATACTATAAAAAAGTTAGATGACAGCGAAGGTCGTCGAGGATAAACACGCAGATGAGCTTCCTCGAACCGCTGACTTCCCGGAAAAGTAGCGCAATCGGGGTCGCAGGGCAGAGGAGTCCCACCGTATTAATTCCCGTTAAAAGTCATAAGCGATAAGTGTAAACACGAAATTATGCCCACAAATAAACCACCCTATTGGCGGACGACCCGAATACCCAACTACGTAAATGCGGTGACATGCGCAAGGGCCGGGAGCAAAGCAGGAGCGAAGCGTCTCGTCCCGTTCCGGCGTCCCGTCCCGCGTGGAATCGGGTGCTTTCGCGCCGCCTCCAGCGAGCCGTTCGGAGTGTCCTAGAGTTTCGCCCGCGTTACGACATTTCAGTGCCGATACAGGAATATAAGTAATAGCAACATGTGTGCTTTAAAGCTGTGAAGCCGGTATTTCATGCATGAGCTTTGGCAGTGCGTGTGAACGGCCGAAGCGGATGATGCGAATCTTCGGCGTCGCTCTCGCGTGTTGCCCGTCGCGTTTTGCGCAGTACCGCCGGAATCGCTCAATGGTTTGACATTTGGTTTGTTTACCGATTAACTAACCCGCGCTGACGGTGGTAGTTAATAACCACCTCAAGTTTTCTTGTTGTTGCCGCGACAGATGTCTTTCGCGCCGCTGCTACCGGTTTCGGCGTCTTCGGTTCGGCTAGCGGCGTAGATCGCAAGAACTGACAGTTGTGGATAGTGTTTTTGTTATAGTGGTGTTTTCGTTTGTCGCTTGTTTCGCTTACATGATCAGGATTACTTACCAAGGATTACATTTTGCACAGAATACCATGCTTGTGGCTTCCACTCATTCCGGTAAGGAAAACACCACGACGCATTTTCAGTCTTGTGAATTTTGTAGATTACGATTTGGCTAACTAGTAGATTATATGGCTGCATTAATTTAATAATAAAATAATTTATAAAAACTAGTCATTATCCTAAAAGTATGCTTGATCGATTGATCGGCGCAGCTTCTTGCCACATAGAATGACAGATTAGGGTCAGTTAAAGTTGCATGGCTTGACATCTACCAAAAAAGTTGTAATATTTCAGCTTAATAGTTATAACAAGAAAGATTTTTTCTTAAAGTGATATTTGATATCGTCAAAGACAGGCTTAATCCCAATTATAGTTACCATAAGGAAAACTACTTCAAAAATATTCAGCATTGGTAGTAGTAACACCTTTGCTTTCTACTTTTAATAAATAGCCCCGATGTGATCATTTGATTTACTTAAAAACAGTATTTCAAGAATTTCATAAAATGAGGTTAAGTTACTTTGACAGCGAATGTAAAAGCAAACATAAAACAAGAGTAGACAGCTGCAGTGCTGCGTTTAGCTTTTTCGTTTACTATAACCCAACGATGAGGCAGTTTAGTAACTTGAAATAAAAATTACTACTGCAGAATTCATCTAAATAATGGCTAAATTAAGTAAATTCGCAGTAAAACAATTGATGACGTAGTAATTATACTTAAAGCATGGTTCACAATCTTTTTTTCCTTTGAAAAATATTCGGCATTGTTAGCAGCCCTTTGCAACTTTATACTTGTAATAAAAAGTTCCGAGCTTTGCTTTGATTTGCTTTACCTGAACACAGTATTGTTATATTGTTGTATAAGTTGAGTTACTCTAACAGCTAACAGGGAACGTAAAGGCAAACCAGTGGAATAAAAACAATTGACAGTTGCAGCGATATATTTTGTTTCCACTAGGCACTGTTTTGCGTTATTTTTCGTTTACTTAATCCAATCATAAAGCAATTATAAATTGTATTCTGTGAACAGTGAAAGGAAGCACAAACTATAGTGGAACGAAAACAGTTGATAGTTTCAGTAGCCTACTGTGTTTAGTTAACACTAGGCAATATTTTACATTATTTTTCGTTTACCTTGATTCAAAGATGAATAAAGCAGTCGGGAATTTTAATTTTTAAACAGAGAACAGAAAGGCAATCAGTGGAACTAAACAGTTGACAGTTGCATTGCTGCATTTTGTTGACACCACGCAATGTTTTACGTTATTTTTCGTTTAGAAAACGGAAAGGCAAACCAGTGGAACGAAAACAGTTGACAGTTGCAGTCCCGTGTTTAGTTAAGATTAGGCAATGATTTTAATCTTTTAATCTGTAAATAGCAAACGTAAAGACAAATCAGTGGAGCTAAAACAGTTGGCACTTCAGTGCTGTATTTTGTTGACAGCAGACAGTGTTTTAGATTATTTTTCGTTTAGTGAACGGAAAGTCAAACCCGTGAAACGAACACAGTTGGCAGTTGCCTTGATGTATTTTATTCACACCAGGCAAAGTTTTACTTTGCTTTGCGATTACTTTAATCCATAATTAAATAAAGCATTCGAGAATTTTATTCTGCAGAGATCAAGCGGCTAACCAGTGGAACGGAAACAATTGACAGTTGCAATGCTGTATTGTGTCAACACTAGTCAATAGTTTTTATTTTTCGTTTACTTGAATCTCAATATGAAGCATTCGGGAATTTTATTCTTTGAACGGAAAGGCAAACCAGTACAACGAAAACAGTTGACAGTTGCAGTACTATGTCGAGTTAACATTAAACAATATTTTACTTTATTTTTCGTTTGCTTTAATCCATAGATGAAGCATTTGGGAACTTTATGCTGTGAACGACTATAACAAACAAACGTTGCGTGTATCGTTTGTTTACTTTACACAAAACGCTGTGGGTTACTTTTACTCTTGTTTGTAAAAAAATACCACCACACAATTTATGTTCTATCATGACTTGAGTAGTTTTCTCTTTGGATGATGACTAGATTAGGTCAATTCGTTTTGAAACAATTGATAATTATACTAAAACCGTGCTTGATAATACCTTTTTCTTAGCGCATATAGGTACTGTGACAGAGTTTAGGGTCAGTTATGATTTCATAACAAAAGTTGAGCACGACAGTTAAATTTACCGTAAGAAAATCTACTTTCATAACTACATACAACATTGCTAGTAATATAGCTTTTTACAGTTTTATACTTTTAATAGAAATGCCCGAGTTTTGTTTTGCTTTACCCAAACACTTTCAGAAATTTCATGAAGTGAGTTTAAATTACACTGACGCGAACGGAAAAGCAAACCAATCGAACAAAACCAGTTGACAGCACTGCTGTGTTTTGTTGACGCTACGTCTCGCATCAGGGAATGTTTTACGTAATTTTTTACACATATATACATATACATAACTGCGGTCAATTGTGGTTGCATCACTTAACATCTGTCAAAACTGTTTTAATATGTCAATTTGAAGATGTAACCAAATATAGAGGATTTCCTAAAGTGAGGTTAGATATCGTTGCAACACATAACATCTAATAATTCAAGTTACCATAATAAGGATAGCTATTTTAAAAACTATTCGGCAGTATAACTAATAAGTAATAACAGTTCTTTACTGATTTATACTGTTAATAAATCTCCAATTTCGTTTCGCTTCACCCAAAAACTATTTCAGAACTTCCATGAAGTGAGGTTAAATACACTGACGCGAGCGGTAACGCAAACCAATGGAACGAAAACAGTTGACAGTTGCAGTGCCGTGTTTTGTTGACTTCAGAGCTCGCATCAGGGAATGTTTTACTTTGTTTTTCGTTTACTTTAAAACAAAAGTGAAGTATTCAGAAACTTTATTCTGTGGACTAAACCCTCGTTCTTTGTACGTATACAATGTACAATCACATAATAATTGCAGCCAGTTGTGATTGCATCGCTTGACAAATGTTAAAACTGTTTTAATATGTCAATCTGAAGATGTAACCAAATATGGAGGATTTCCTAAAGTGAGATTAGATATCCTTGCAACACATAAACATCTAATAATTAAAATTGACGTAATAAGGGTACCTAGCTACTTTAAAAACTTTTCAGCAGTATTACTAATAACAGCCCTTTGCAGCAATTATTCTGGTAATAAAAACTCCCGAGCTTTGCTTTACTTCACCTGAATACAGTATTTCACGAATTTCTTGAAATAATGTTGAGTTACACTAGGAGCTAACAGGGAACACAAAGGCAAACCAATGAAATGAAAACAGTTGACAGTTGCAGTGATATATTTTGTGAATAATAGGCACTGTTTTGCGTTATTTTTCTTTTACTTATCTAATGATGAAGCAGTCAGAAATTTGATTCTGTAAACAACGAACGGAAAGGCAAACCTGTGTTTAGTTAACTAGACAATATTTTACATTATTTTTCGTTTACTTTAATCCAAAGATGAATAATTCAGAATTTTTATTCTATGAACAGAAGCACAAACCCGTGGAACGAAAGCAGTTGACAGTTACAGTACTGTGTATAGTTAACACTAAGCAATATTTTGCGTTATTTTTCGTTTGCTTTAATCCAAAGATGAAGCATTCCGGAATTTGAATTTGCAGAGAACAGAAAAGCAAATCAGTGGAACTAAACAGTTGACAGCTGTAGTACACTGTTTAGTTAATACCAGGCAATATTTTACATTATTTTTCATTTACTTTAATCCAAAGATGAACAATTCAGAAATTTTATTCTCTGAACAGAAGCACAAACCAGTAGAATGAAAACAGTGTTTTATATTATCTTTCGTTTTCTTTAATCCAAAGATTAACCATTCGGTAATTTTAATCTGTAAATAGCGAACGGAAAGGCAAATCAGTGGAGCTAAAACAGGTGACAGTTGCAGTGATATATTTTGTTAACACCAGGCATTGTTTTGCGTTATTTTTCTTTTACTTAATCTAATGATGAAGCAGTCAGAAATTTGATTCTGTAAACAACGAACGGAAAGGCAAAACTGTGTTTAGTTCACTAGACAATATTTTACATTATTTTTCGTTTACTTTAATCCAAAGATGAAGAATTCAGAAATTTTATTCTATGAACAGAAGCACAAACCCGTGGAACGAAAGCAGTTGACAGTTACAGTACTGTGTATAGTTAACACTAAGCAATATTTTGCGTTATTTTTCGTTTGCTTTAATCCAAAGATGAAACATTCCGGAATTTGAATTTGCAGAGAACAGAAAAGCAAATCAGTGGAACTAAACAGTTGACAGCTGTAGTACACTGTTTAGTTAATACCAGGCAATATTTTACATTATTTTTCATTTACTTTAATCCAAAGATGAACAATTCAGAAATTTTATTCTCTGAACAGAAGCACAAACCAGTAGAATGAAAACAGTGTTTTATATTATTTTTCGTTTTCTTTAATCCAAAGATTAACCATTCGGTAATTTTAATCTGTAAATAGCAAGGAAAATCAGTGGAGCTAAAACAATTGACAGTTGCAGTGCTGTATTTTGTTAACACCAGACAATGTTTTAGATAATTTTTCTTTGAGCGAACGGAAAGTCAAACCAGTGAAACGAACACAGTTGACAGTTGCCTTGTTGTATTTCATTCACAACAGGCAAAGTTTTACTTTGCTTTGCGTTTACTTTAATCCATAATTAAATAAAGCATTCGAGAATTTTATTCTATAGACATCGGTAGACATCAAGCGGCCAACCAGTGGAACGAAAATTGACAGCTGCAATGCTGTATTTTGTCAACACTAGTCAATAGTTTACGTTATTTTTCGTTTACTTTAAACTAAACATGAAGCATTCAGGATCATTATTCAGCGGATTGAAGCCTCCAGTTTGCACATATGCAATTATATACTAGTTGCGGTCAGTTATGGTTGTATCGCTTGACATCTATCAAAACTGCATAAGTTTAAAGATGCAACAGGATGTTACCTCGGATGTTACAAAATACTGAGGATTTCCTAAACTGAGGTTAGACATCCTTGCAGCACATAAACATATAATAATTAAAGTTACCGTAATAAGGGTAGCTACTTCAAAAACTATTCAGCATTGCTACTAATAACAGTTCTTTCCAGCTTTAAGTCTTGAGTTACGCTTTGCTTCACCCAAAAACTATTTCAGAACTTTCATGGAGTGAGGTTAAATTACACTGACGCGAGCGGTTACGCAAACCAATGGAACGAAAACAGTTGAGAGTTGTAGGGCTGTGTTTTGTTGACTTTAGGGCTCGCATCAGAGAATGTTTTACTTTGTTTTTCATTTACTTTTAAACAAAAGTGCAGCATTCAGAAAGTTTATCATGTGGACGTTCTTTGCACATATACAATGACATAATGCGGCCAGTTATGGTTGCATCGCTTGACATTTGAAAAAAAAAACTGCTTTAATATCTCAATTTAAAGATGTAACAAAATACGGAAGACGTTCTAATGTCAGGTTAGACATCCTTGCAGCACCTAAGCATAATCATTAAAGTTATCGTAAGGGAAGGAAGGTACTTCAAAAACTTTTCAGCACTGCTATAGTAACAGCTATTTACAGTTTTCATTTGCTTCAGTTAAAAATAGTATTTCTGGAATCCCATGAAATAAGGTTAAGCTACAACGAACGCAAAAGCAAAGCAGTGCGGTGTTTTGTTTGGTATTAACGAAACAATGTTTTACGTTATTTTTCGTTTTCTTTAGTCCGGAGATGAAGTATTCGGTAATTTTATTTGTAAACAGCGAACGGAAAGGCAAACCAGTGGAACGAAAACAGTTGACAGTTGAAGTGCTGCATTTTGTTGACACCAGGCAATGTTTTAGGTACTTTTCGACGAAAACAGTTGATAGTTGCAGTACTGTGTTTAGTTAACACTAGGCAAGGTTTTACCTTATTTTTCGTTCACTTTAAACTGTGCGTCATCGTCTCCTTGCTCATATACATTATACAGTGACATAATTAGTCAGTTATGATTACATCGCTTGATATATGTCAAAACTGTTTTGATATTTCAATTTAATAATAACAAAATATGCAGGATTCCTTAACGTAAAATGTTCGATATCACGTCGGTAAACATGAGCACCACAGTGAAAAGTTAGTTCTAAAACTATTCGCCATTATTAGTAATAACAGATATTGCAGCTTTATTATAGTAAGTCTCAAATTCTTATATGTTTCACTTAAAAACAATATTTCTGGAATTTAATAAAATGAGGTTAAGTTACAGTGGCAGCGAACGAAATATCAAACGAAAGAATTTGACTGCTGCAGACTGTTTTATTTTTCGTTTAAGTGTATATTATACAGCCCTGCACACCCTGTCGCCGACTTAAACAACACAGAAGTGAAATTACGTGTATCATTTGTTTCACTTGAAATTGCGTGTGCCATTTGTTTCACTTAGATGGTCAGCATTACTTATCAAGAATTGGACTTTACACCAAATCGCCTATTTTATTCAGTCCTGGTAGGAAGCTTTTAAGTTCTGTTGTGAATATAAAATAGTTTGAATTTTGGATAATGGCTAGATTACGTCGGTTCATATTAAAACAATTGATCAAGTACTAACTAATGCCTGAACAACGTTCTTCTTGTCACATATTATGGAATGACAGAATTAGTGTCAGTTCTGATTTCATCTTTCAACATTTAAAAAAAAACTTGTCCTATCGGAATTAGGTGGTCATATTGTATAGCTATTCAAAGTATATATAAAGTGAGGTTATGTATATAGTAACAGCAGACGTAAGCACAACAATAATTTAAATTTTCGGAAAGCTGCGTCAAAAAATATAGAACTTTGCTATAACAACAGCTTTATTGTTGATTAAAGTCACGACTTGTTTCACTTAAAGACAATATTTCAGGAATTTTAATAAAACTCAGTCAAGTTACCTTTAGTGGAACGTAAAATCAAACCCCAGCGGAACGCTAAAAGGTGACAGCTGCGTGCTGTTCTGTTGACACTGTAGGTAGAACGTTTTACGTTATTTCTACGTGGTTGTAACCTAAGATCAAGCTTCATGATACAACCATATGCTGTATTTTGGATTATACTGTGCGATCATAAAAATTGTTGAACAAAGGCAGCTGTGGATTTTCAACCGCACAACGTAATACAAACAATGCAATCAGCTGTTACCATTCTGAAAATCCATTAATTGCTTTTGTTGGGCAATCCAATTCGAAAATGTTTAACGAATGAAACTGCATAATGTATTAACTCAGTTATAGTTCATTTGCAATGAAAAAATATCCTATTGCCATCAGTAATAGCGTTTTACACTGACAAAATTGATGTCAAAATAAAATGTTAAATTTATTGACGATACATACACGATATCTGTAATGAAAATAAGAGCGTACCTACATATTATTACAATACAAATTATTCTTTAAAATAATAATAATTAAAGGTACAATAACTGGAAATAATACTTTCTGCTAATGCAGCATTAAGATTCTTTACTTCATTCAGCATTTCTCACCATTGTAACGTGTCTAAAACTCTGAATTATTTCTGAATGATGAACACTATCGAGTTTTAAATAAGGACGAATAGATCCTGCCGAACTATGACCAGTGATTTTATTTAATTACTGATCGTCTACATCTACCTTTGCCAGTTGACTTGCAGTAGTGGACTGTGCAGAATAGTTTGTAATTTTTTGGCGTTTTGTATCGAGACTGACTTTCTAAGCACTGCTTTTATTCCATTTGCTAATCTCAATTCCCACTGACAAATGTTGAAACCAAGAAGACGTTTTCCACACTGAATTTTCCGTTAGAAATAAGCGGTTTTTTGACTTATTTACAATTTTTTAGTGGTACCTGTGGTTATGAATAATAATAATAATATTTATTCATGTTAATACGCATTACATGCATTTACATAGGTCAAAACAAGTCGTAACATTAAACAACACATTATAAATATACATGCCAGATACATATTAAAATTTTGCACAGGTTAAAAAATCATCAAGATTGTAATATGGCGCATTCAATAAATGTTTTTTTATTACAGCTTTGTATTTTTGTAAAGGCATTTGTCTAATAGAGGTGGGAATTTTGTTATACAGTTTTAAAGCTAGGTAAAACAACGGCTGCCATTGCGTTCTGGTCAGCCTGTGTGTTGGTATAGTTAGATCGTTATTATATCTAGTAGTATAATTATGGCAATACGATTGTTTACATTTTTTTTTTCATTGTTTTTCACATATAACAAACATTCCAATAGTAAAACACAAGGTAGAGTTAAAATTTGCAGTTTTATAAATAACGAGCCATTAATTGTACTGCAGTTTTTTGTAACACAAACACACGTTCAACGTGGGCACTGGCACCCCACAAGATTATTCCATATTGCAGAACACTGTGAAAACTTGAAAAATAAAAGTTTCTTGCCGCTGAGAAAGTTGTTACTTGCACTAATTTTCTTATCTGGTAGAGTGTAGTAGCTAATTTTGTTGTCATCTGTTGCACATGCGATTGCCACTGGAGATTGTTGTCTATATGAAAACCAAGACATTTTAGCACCATTTTGTCTCTTCCATCACACCTCACGTCGAACACTACACTTTGAGTTTTTGTTGTATTAAGCTTCAGTCCATTTGAAGTGAACCATTCTTGGGTGACAATAATATTTCTGTCAGCAACTGAGTTTAGAGCAGTTGTGTCCTTTGCCGTGTTAATTATAGTAGTATCATCCGCAAATAGTATTAATTTTCCTGTAGTACAGTTTGCAGGCAGATCGTTGACATATATAAAAAAATAGCAGGGAGCCAAGGATTGACCCTTGCGGCACTCCTGATTTTAACACCATTTCCTCTGACGTTTCTTGGCTAACGAACACGATTTGCCTTCTATCTTCGAAATAACTTTTGATTAGTAAATGTGGTAGGCCCCTTACTCCGTTATGGTGGACTTTTTGTAATAGATATTCGTGAACCACTGTATCGAAGGCTTTGCTTAGACCAATTTGGGTTAAACCTATTCTATATTTTTCACCACTTCTTTGATAATGTCTATTACCGCTAAAGTAGTTGATTTTCCTTTCCTGTATCCATATGTGCCAACTAAGAAATAAATGTTTTTAGAAAGTAAATAAAAATGTGGATTGTCAAACCGAATATAATTCGTGGTCTAACTTTGTCTGCAAAATTTGTCATTTAAACTCGAAGCTTTAGCTTTGGGAAGATTCGTTGCAAAAGCTACTCGGATTTTTAATGACTAATTTTGTCAGAAAAAAATGGAGCACTTATACTATACAATTATACATATATGAAAACACACTTTGATTTAACGTCTTAAACAGACAAACGAATTAATTCCATCCACTCCTTTTTTGCCATCAATATTTTTTGTTAAGTTGCAGAACAGAACTTTAATTTTTATTTTATTATATAACCTGTATAACCTTCAAAATATTGACTGTCATTTGACATAATAGAAGATTGTTGACAAATGGACTGCTTTTGATAGTACATGTGGGAATATTATTTAAAAAGTATTGCAATACCTTCCTTGTACTGAAAATGTCTTCAATTACACAATTACTGAAACTGGATACGTACATGAAAATGACTAAAGTCCTATTTTCTGCTCTGCTTAAGTATGGCAACTTTGCATTTAAAGATGTTCTTACTTAAATGCGTTTGGAAACCATAATCTCAAATGTAAACCTCGTTTAAACACAAGAAATTTTACCCGGCTAAATTGGGAAAACTTTCATTGCCAACCTTCATGCAAAAAAGATGTGAACAAAGTAAAAACACTGATTTGTTTTCAATAGCCGCCCTTGTAGAAGATATGTATTTTTCCAATTATCTCGATATTTAGTGTGTGCTCATAACTACATATAAGCAGCCTTTATGTAAAATAAGGTGCTATTAAGATGACGTACCTATGTAAAGACAGCAATAATTGTTGAAGGAGTAGTAATAGCCCCAGGTTGTTTATAACCGCAACATCTTTAGGAAATTTCCAGTGAAACTATTTCTAAACTGTCAGTTTTGTGGTTTGGCAACAAATCCATTATCTATTTGTTCGTTCTTTGCCGTACATCCATTAACGGTAACAAGAATTGAGGTGAGAGCGTTGTTTGTACTAGTCCCTTCTTAGTTTGCATGAAAATTTATATTGATTGATGGTAAACGTAAATTGCTAGACTAATTTGTACGCCTGACCATACATGTGCAATATAGTTACAACTATAAACATTTTTCAAAGGCTCCAGAGATTATAGAATCTCAAAATTAAAGCAAATGAAGTGTCGACCTTTTCCTTGCTTATTTAGATTTACAAATTGGGACGAAATATGAAGTATTCATGAAGTGTGGTTATATAGGTACCTACCTGATAACAGATATGAGTAACAGGAGCTACTGCCAAAACTATTTAGTGCTGTTACTTATCAGAGGTTTGTAGTAGTACATTTCTTTTGTTCAAAAACAAAGAGGAATTTTATAAAATTCCTTACGTTGACAGCTGACGTATAAGCAAACCACTGGAACGACTACAGTGACAGCTGCGGTGCTACGTTTTGTTGACATCGTTCAACGTTTTACGATATTTTGCAGTGGCTTTAACGCAAGGTCACGCTTAATTATTCAACCCTGTAGTGTATTTACGATTATAAAGGCTGTTCAGGAGCTTTAGTCTGTGCTCGAGTCGCTTGTTTCCCTTACATAATCAGGAGATTACTTACCAAAGATTATACTTCGGACAAAATATCATGCTTGTATTTTTCGATCACAATTTGCGTTTTATTGTAAATTTGGTACCTCTGGACAATTTTTAGAGTCGTTGCTTATTCTAAAAATAATTGGTTAAGTTATAATTATTCTGAAAACAAGCTTGATCAGCTAGCTGTCTTTAGTATCGATTAAGGTTGTTCTGTAAAAATAAAAAAAGCTTTGTAAATACATCAATTTTTATGCCCGGAAAGATATGAACAGCTACATGCATATTTATATTTGAAATAACAATTTCCATGTTTTCATTTGTTTCGCTTAAAGCTTCACGCCGAAATTTCATAAACTGATCTTAATTTAAAGAATGACGGGAGTTGTTAGCTACATTGTTGGTTTTGTTTTATTTTACTTCTAATAGGAAGCTTAATTATGCAACTTGCTGACTGTATTGAATATTATATTTCTTGGAAATTGTATAAACTTGTTGCGTACCATTCCGCAATAATTGATGAAATTGGAATAAAATAAGGCGCTGACATGGAAATCAAAGAGAATTGATGCTGTAAGAAAGGGACCAGTGTTTATAACTGAAATGCCCGCAGGAGATTTACGATGAAATTACAAATTGCCACTTTTGTGGTTTGACGACTTCAATAGTATCTGTGTGTCCACACACTTCGTCTTATTACCATTAAAACAGTACCAAGAATTGACGTAATATCATTGCTCGTATAGTGTCTGTTTAGTTCGCATGAAAAGTCGTATGGATTAATGGTAAATGTAAATTACGAGATTAATTTTGTGCAGCAGTCCTTTAGCTTTACAGGAAGTCCCTTTTGCCGTGGGTAAATCCTGAAGATGAACTACGGTAATAAATGTAAACCAACATTTTTGACCAGGATTGCTTAGAAAAATCTCCATGGTTAACACCGGTTTTAACCGTCCCGGAAGGAGACACATTTTGATAATTTTTTCCACTTTTCCATATTATTAATTTTTTTCGGTATAATTGTAAATAAAAATTATAAAATAAAACCAAGAAATTCAACACGAAAATCTCAATAAACAAAAAAATTACATATTAGATATCACAGAAATAGTACAAAAACAAAAATAAATTTCATTCTAAAACAAAAACAGTAACGCAAAAATAGAAAACATAAAAGATATTGACAAATTAATCAAAATACAAGGGGGAGCAAGTCTAGTTCAGTATTTAGGTCGGTCTCTAAACATCCTTATTTACATGTAATCTTTAGAATCAAAATTCTTTTCATCAGGTAAGTTTACGTTCAGCATTTTATATGCTGCGATTAGTTTTGAAGCGGTTAGCATTTCTTAGCCTTAAGCGATTATTTACTTTTGATTGTGTGAAGCTGAAATTTGGAAACGTTCTTTCTATCGAAGCTGATGATGCGATGAATTTTGAAATCTGTTCCGCAAAAACTAAACTTTGAAATTCTTCGCAAAGCAAATTCTATCATTCAGCAAGAGATATGTGGTAAGAGAATAGAAAAAAAGTTTTTGGGAAATGGTTTCAATTTTTCCTCAAATTGGTCAAAGCGAAAAAAAGTTTTGTTTTTTGGAACCCTATTTTTGACACAGTCTAGGGATCAAGAATTGCAAAATCAGAAGTCTATCGTAGATCGAATCTGTTAAATCCTAAATCTAGTCCAATTTTACTATTATCTTCACCAATCATTGTGAAGTTGAACTTGAAGTACTAGTAATTTGGTTTTTAATAGAGATTTCGTTTGCTTATGCCGCGTGCATGGCAGATTACACACCAATGATGATTTTTACACAGAATATGGTATCTACTTGTAGTACCGTATGATCGAAAACTTTTATCCACTAGAGTGCTCTGGAGATGTTTTTTATTTTAATTTACGTTGGCAGTTAAAGTGATATTGGCATTTTCCATATACAATACCACTTTGTGTTTAGCATTCAACATTTTGTAAAGTTAAGTGATTCTGTCAAACTCAGTGCCGGTTTTACATGGGTGCTATTGGGTGCTGTAGAACCGGGCGGTAAATTCTTCTAGGGCGGCGCGCGGAGCGCGCTAGTATAAAATAACTCTAGCGGTCACATACGATATTTGTATTACTCACACTCACACTTTAATAAAGTTGGCAAGACGACGAAGTAAGCATATTATCATGTCCGGCTATTTCCTGACGTCTGACAGACCTAAGCAGGCCGGATATAATAGTATATTATGTTAATTAGGAGTAAAAGTGATAGTTTGTGTGGCGAGACCGGACTCGTCTGACTGACGAGCCTAAGCGAGTCAGACAAGTCCAAGCGAGGCACACAAAGTCACACAGGTTTGATGAAAACGAAAAAAGGTAAAGGTTCCAGGTAAGTTCAATTCCCCCAACTGGGGGCGGGGCTACTATAGAGACCTTGCTTCCGTCTTCAGCCAAGAATGGAAATTATAGGATGGGTACGAGAAAGGAGGGTCTCTAGACTCTTCGAGGAGACTCCTGCCAGCTGTCCAGCACTTGGTTACTAGGAGGGTCATTCCAGACTCGTCGGTAACGCTTCCCAGCACGTAGTCACCCAGAAGGATCACCTAGGCCTTACGACGACGATTCCCAGTACCTAGTTAATAGGAGAGCTAAAACGAGCTCGCAGACGACGATTCCTAGTACCTGGCTACCAGGAAGATTAAACCGAGCTCGCCGGCGACGATCCCGTCCATGAGCCAATTTCCCCGCACCAGGACAACGAAACCAACGTAATTAAACGCATTAATTGCGCTCAGAACGGCTCAACACCATCGAAGCTGAGAACGCACACTAGGAGGTCCAGCACCTAGCATCAGAGGCCGGCGTCCATAATTACGCGCACTCGCTAAGGGAGCAGCTTGAAGGGGATCATCGCCAGCAAAGGCCAGCTGGTATTCAATCGTAATCCACTCACCTGGAGGTGCGAAGTTTCTAACTAAGGTAAAACCAGATGAGCCCGCCGAACGCCCGTAATCCCGCCACAGTATAACTGCAGGCCGCGATAAACACTAGTTGTACCAGGCATGAATGTAATTTAATATGATATTGCCCACAAGTTCGTCTACGCAAAAGTTTAAAATCTAATTTGATGTTTATATGCCGCCATTAGGCAGATTCTGCTAACGTCTGCCAAGTTTTTGCCTCCAGACCCGAAAAACTGCTTACAGGACATTAGACCTGTTCCATACCTAGGCTGGTTCAAAAGAGACTGAGACGGCACGATTCCTAGTGAGTGAGACGCCTCGTTAGAAGAATTCTGTTAATTTTACAAGCATTGTTACATTAAGTAACAAACGACTTCCGGGATTGGACCGTGTCATGATTGAGATCGAAGAACTTCGTTTGTCACTTAATGACAATGGCCGTGAAAGCCTCAAAAATCAGCATTGTTACATTTTTATTTCTTGTCTGATCGAATCTAATTTAATTTGATGTATCTAGCTAAACATATTATACGCTTATAAAATTTGGTACCTACTTTGGTTTTTCTGAGCTGCCCGGGGCCGATGTCATTCCGGCAATTGTAGCCAGCATTTTAATCATTGTAAATTAATTTAAAATAGCCCGTTCCGGCTACATATAAAAGATTCGGAGAATGAGTCTCCTTTACTTAAGAGAGTTGATACCACTGAAGCCCTAAAACACGGTTTAATAAAAGGATGTTTCAACAAATATCTCAAGATAGAGAAGAAAAAGGTGTTGTGTGGGTTGAAGCGGCTTCTTTTGCCGAGAAATTAAATCTTCTTGAAAATGGCATTCCTTCAACATTTTGATTGAACACTTTGCACAGAACTAATGATGTAAATAAGGTCCTTCAACAAGAGAATATAGATATGAGTACCACATCCAACCTTTTATCTCCATTGGCCCAGTACTTTCAATATCGCCGAAATGAGTTTCGTCAATATGAATCCAAAGAAATAGCATTAACAAGCAACAAAAGCTGCATGGAAGGACGAAGCACTAAAAGAAATAGCCACATAAGGGAACCAAATACAGAAGTTATTTTAAGAGTAAAACCTAGAGGGAAAATAAGAACACATGATTACCTTCCAATTCTTGATAATCTTCAGTCTGAAATTAATCGTAGATCCGAAGTATACAAAACATGTTCAGATTTGTTTGAATTTTTGTTTAAATTAAAAAAATAAATGATAAAGATGTAGTGCAGCTGTGTCGAACGGCATGAAAACGTCTTTCGTGCAGTTGCCATGAACCAAGAAATGTAAAATCTAAGTGTATAGTACGTTACTAAATGAGCTCATAAAAATGAATTTCGGGATATGACAGTACTAGAGAAAGGGTTAATTGTGCTCGTGCCGTTAAGAACGATCTGTAATGTTTGAGTTGTGTCGTCGAGTAAGAATGCAAACTAGCTTTCCCAACGTCACGATGCAATTTCTAGCACAGCATCATTCATACCGCCGGCGCAGGAATATTGGCCTACAAAAGATAGAGTTGCGTAAGTACTCTTTTGCATCACGGAACAGGGGCAATAATCGGACAAGCATTTGTCTCGACTAACAATAGACCAGGTGAAAGGAAAAGTCAACCCTGCTGGACAATACAACCATAAACGGCCGACTCGACTATCAATGAGTTAGACGAAAGAGAAGAGTAAACCCATTGCTAGGACAACGAACAATAGGATTGCGTTATTAGTTTTAAACGTAAAATATTCCTAGTATATTAGTGATATTAGGATATTATAAAAACACAGGAATGGCAACCTAATGTTTAAGAATGTTATTTTTTTTTCTTACTTTATTCTTGTAATTAAAAACCAAATATTAGCTTTTTGGTTTGAGTGTGCACATTAATAGTTTTGATTCTTTGATTTTTTATTGATGTATGTATTCTGTAAAGTTATCTATAATAAATAGTTTTGGATTTCGGAATTATTTTTTTAACATAATATACAAATTCAAGTTCAGATTGTTTAAATTACTAATTTGCAAAAACATAGGTATGGGCGGCGGGCAGAAGTAGCACCGGGCGCTAAAGTACCTTAAACCGGCACTGGTCAAACTTGTATAGGTTATATTATTAAGTACCTTTACTACCAACATAAATTAAATATTAAAAAATCCGCAGTCCTCTAGAGGATAAAAGTTTTCGATCATACGATAGCTACCTACTACGGCAAGGAAAAATACTACCACGCAATTGGTAGTACCCGACTATGAATTGAGTAGTTTACGCTTTGGATGGCTAGTTTATGAAGTATCTTCAAGTTCAAGATTAAGCAGTAATAATTTTAAACCTCACTTTTATCAGTCCTTCGTCACAACATTTGGAATGATTAAAGAACCGGTTAAGCGTGATTGGTTTGACGCCTGTCAAAACTTAAGGTCTTCACTTTACCCTTTTGCTGCGACGTAACAATCTCCTCTCTTTATTTAACTATAAGGAACTGGACGAAACAAAAAATATGCAGCTTTTGGTCAGGTCCGCTATAAGTATGGATTGTTTTATAGCACTGTCAGTGTGACATTTGTCCAGAATTACAGTAAAATAACACGCAATAACAAGCAAGCGAGCAAGCCTAAAATCTAATTTTAAGCGTCTGGGACTTCTTCGAAGAGGAGAAACGTCGAATTACATAGGTCAAGAATGTCATGGTTTGAATAATGCGCTATTTAGAGCATCCCTTACATTAAAGGTTAGGTATACGTCAAATTCTTTCTAAAGTCTACTACCTGCGATCGAAATGATCATTTTGAATTTCAATGCAATATCAGACATACGTTTTAAACGCTATGTTTTGTTATTTCTGACGTCACAGAAAAAGGGTAATGTGTAGATTCTAAAAACAGCAAAGTTACTGTAAAGATACTCAGAATTGTCAGTAATAACAGCGTCTTACAGCCTTAAACTTTCAATAAAAAATCCACATTGGTTGTATTTCTTTTAAAACAATATTGTAGGAATTTCATAAAATGAGGTTGAATTGCCTTTACGGCAGTGATGAGAGCACATCAGTTTTAATGAGAAGAGTTAACAGCTTGATAGGACAGAAATGCCAGATTCTTTTCAGTTGCTTTGGTCTAACCATCCTTCAAACGTTTGCCATGGGCAGGACTGGTGACGAAAGGTGCAAAATAAAATCCCGTTAAAAGTTGTTTTATATGATTATTGCGTTTTTAATACTTCTATTGTTCCTAAAATTATTACTGTCTTATTCATGTATACCGTCGAGCCACGCCACATAAAGTATAACTTTTTTCTTAATAACATAATATACTATTATCCGCAAACGTCACAAAAGTGACAACTTATTTGTCTTTATTGACAAGGTAAAAGTATCACTTTATCTGTCTAGGCAGATAAAATAGCAACTTTTGCGTACTTTATCTGCCTAAGCACACAAAATCGTTGCTCTCTTTCTTTCTTTCTATGTTTGTTCGCTATCTCCTCCGAAGATACTGGACCGATTAAATTGTATGATGGCTTAAAATTTTGCTAATTTTTAGACTTAAACCGTAGGCCGATTTTTATTTTCAAAAAGAGTACGAAAAAGTTTTTATTTAAATAAACCTTTAAGCAGCGGATCGGAGCATCTGTCGCCGTGGGTTATGGTGTGACAGCTGCTGTGGCCGTGTTCATATATCATTACAGTAGCGCGTTATTTGAACAACAGAGGTTGGCGCAGGGGTACAGTGCTCGCCTGTCACGCGGGTGGCCTGGGTTCGATTCCCGGCCGATGCATCCTTTTTTTAAATTTGTATTAATGAAATTTACCTGAATAAATTTGCGGATAAAATAGTAAGTATATGTTATTCGGAGTAAAAGTGACTATGTGGCTTAGCTGAGTTATTTGCCTCACTAACTTTCTGCTAAATAAACTACAGCTTCGCCACATAAAGTATCACTTTTACTCCTAATAACATAATCTACTATTTTCTTCAAACGGCAGTAAAATGTGACATTATACTGATTGCTTGATGATGCTAAACTGTCACTTCATTGCCATGGCATCTAAAACACTTTATCTGCCGCTCGTTAGCGGCAGATAAAGTTATCTGTATTATCTGCCGCTGACGAGATCAAGTAATTTTCTTCGAATTTTGTTCACAAAGTTGTAAATAATTTGTTATAAAAACGTTTGAAGACATGATACTATATGTTCTTCGGAGCAAAAGTATCTTTACGGCTGTACTTATCTGCCTCGCAAGCTCGGCGGATAACCCGTCCAGCCACGCCACATAAAGTATAACTTTTGCTCCTAATAACATAATATACTATTATTGTTATGTTGATTTTAAGTTGATTATTTTATTATGTTACTTATACCAAGTAGAAGTATTCGGAAGGATTCAAATCCGGTTTGAGATCTTTATTTGTTTTTAAAATATTTGAAATATCCATGACACTTGAAAATTTTGGTTTCTACCACTATTACAAATAATTATAAAATATATTTACGAATATTTCTCTACTATTCTAAGTTAGAAATGATCTTGAAACTTACTTTATCCCACCCCAGAAGACATTTTTTAGGTAATTTTATGCTTAAAATAAAGACGAAGACTTCGGAAGACATTTCAATAATTATCCTTGCAATGCAGTAAAGACACTCGCATTGCCGTATTATGCGGATCCGCAGACTATCGTGGCTACCCAACTCCTTTCCCTTCCTACAACATGAACATTAAAACCGAAGTAAAATCAGCACCATGGGAATTCCCAAATGCGTGCACGAGCCGTTAAATTTCTGTGATTCCAATTACCGTTCCTCCCATTTCTTTCGTTCTCTTTCACATAAAAGGGATGGAAAAGCTCAAAACTATGGAAATTTACAATTGTCAAAGGCCAATGTTCAAGCGAGGTCAAGCTTTGTTCCAGCTACACTCAGGTAGTTTAATTAAAACTAAGACTTCGTAAGCTCGATTGTAGAACCAAGCGATGATCTTACGTTATTAGAATGGGCATTATAAGAATTTCCATTGTAAAAACTTATAGGTACGCCATTCCAATATTTTCAAGTTTTACGTTTATGTATTTTTTTTCATAATCACATACACATACCAAAGCGGTTCAAAGTGTGTTGCAATTCGGGTATAACCAAGTTTTCGTGCAACTCTTGCTTAACACATTTTACTCTACATAGTTACGCTTGTTTGTAAAAATTGGTTGTAATATCTATAATAAGTAATTAATTCGCTCCTTTTTTGCAAACCAGTATATTATGATATGTGGCTTGCTACGCCACACATTTAGTTAGTGTCCAGTATTATTTTGTTGTACAACCTTACATAACCTCTAAAATATTATTGTGTGCAAAGAGAAGCGCAACATTACCAAATGAGGTATATAATGTAGTAGGAATAATTTCGTAATTTATGTTGGGTGATCGTTTTTAATTAAAAAATTCTATTCTAATGCTAAAATGTACATTAAAAATAACTATAGATGCAGTTTTTGGTCTGTGTAGATGTGACAACATTGTATCTGTCAAGTATTCTAACCTGAAAGTGTTTAGACAACGTAACCGTACTTATTTTTTTTTTTTTTATATATCAGTTCACAAAATTCAGTTACATAGCTAAATTGGAAGACCAGCTCATTTACAAAAAAGGGTGAACTCATTATATCTTGGTTTCTTTTGTGTGAGTGTAGTTTGCAGAAGTTAGAGTATCGAAACATCATCAAGTTTTTGTGTCAAGGTACTTAGAGTAAATACAAAGTATTTTTATTTGCCTATTGAAAGTGTATAGATCGGACCGGACCCCCCCCCCCCCTCTCCACTAATATGTTACGGTTTCTAGGTTTAATAATTTACGGCTGCCAGAGCATTGAAGATGATCCAAAGCGTGGAGGACCAAAAACTGTAATCGGTAGTGCTATTGTGAGTGATACTCGCAACGTATGACTCACTGCATGTATGACGAAAGAGTGTCAGCCAGAATCTTTCTGCTGAGGATTAACACCTCAGAATAAAAGTATCACTCGAACTGCTCGACCTCTTTAATTCAAATCTTGTGATTTGTGACTGGATATTTAACATGACTTGATTATTACGTGTCCGAAACGAAGCATCAGTCGATATAATGGAAACATGCGCAATTTTCACCTTCGAAAAATTGCACAAATGTCCCTGTTAGAAGATCATAGCTTCTGTTTTGTGCGATTGCCAACCCAAGTAACACTAATGCTCTTATTGCGATCTTCAAGGTCACATTATAACTATACAAAAAAAACTTCGAATAAAACCAAATAATCTCCAAGACAGCCCCAAGACCACCATAAAGCAGCTTCTAGCCAAAAAGGGCCCATCCTAAAAGGGCCTTCAAGACTAAACTTTAAAACTATATATATTTTTTTTAATTTGTGTAATTTACCAGATCAACATACAAATGCTATACATGGTAGGTATAATTATAATTATACAAAGTAACAGTTAAGTAACATTAAGAGGCTAGTACTCTATAAAAATTAAAAAAGTTAATTACATATTATTTTTATTCACTGTCCGAAGAATCGCTAATCAAGGTTAAGTCTGTGGGCACCCGTCTTTTCAGTCTTCTTGTGGGAGGGGGAGTGTCGAGATTATGAATGATTGCACTGGGACATTTGTGTACGTTGTTGAAAAAGTTGGTAGCATTGGAAGTAATCAGATCCTTAATACTGGGCATATGCAGTTCTTTGTGGAGTGCATTGTTACGTATAAACCATTCTGCGTTACAGATAATGCGGAATATTTTGTTTTGCATTACTTGCACTTTGTTTATATTTGTTTGGCTTGTTGTTCCCCAAACTACGGAGCAGTACATGATTATGGGACGTATTAGAGATTTGTATAACAAAGCAGAGAATTTAATTTTTAATTTTGATTTTCGGTTTATTAGTGGGTAAAGAAGGTTCAGTCTTGTGTAGCATTCACTAAGTTTTTTATTTATATGAAGGCCCCATGTTAACTTCCTATCTAGGTATAATCCTAAGTACTTCACAGCATCATCCTTCACGTTCCAAGGTATTCCGATTCCATTAACTCGCAATTCAGTTGGGTTGGGAGGGCGTCTTAATGTAAAAATGTTAGCCTCACATTTTGTTGAGTTTAACTGAATTCTCCACTTCTCACACCACTGGCAGTATACATTAGTTGCTGTTTGGAGATCACTAATGGCATTATGGATGTCGAAGTTCTGAGATGTGAGTGCGGTGTCATCCGCATACATTGCAAGTTCTACGTTATCAAAATGTGGTATGTCATGGATAAAAATGTTGTACAACGTTGGTCCAAGAATCGAGCCTTGGGGAACTCCAGCTGAGATGTTTTTTAGATCTGAATAATGTGCGTTCACCCTTACTTTAAATGTTCTTGCTCTTAGAAATGAAGAAATGACTCGGATAAGGTAATCGGGTAGATTCAGTTGTAATATTTTATAGAGCAGGCCTTCTTGCCAGACTTTGTCAAAAGCCTGGGCGATGTCGAAGAAGGCGATTGCAGAATGCTTTTTGTCTTCAAATCCATTGGATATGGTATTAGTAATTCTCAGTAATTGATATGTGGTTGAATAATTACTACGAAATCCATACTGTGTTGCTGGAATGATATTATTCTCGTTTAAGTAGTCGTTTAGACGTCGATGAACGATTTTTTCAAATAGCTTCGACAGCGTAGGTAGTAAACTTATAGGTCTGTAGTTACTAACCATACTTTTGTCTTTTTTAGGTTTTGGAAACAAGATAACTTCAGCTTCCTTCCACTTGGTTGGAAAATAGCCATTTCGAAGACAGGCATTGAATAAGTTGGCCAGAAAAGCATTAGCTTTCCGAGTTAAATTCTTGAGTACAACATTTGGCACTAAGTCGTGCCCGGGAGATTTTCTAAGAGATAGTTTATTGATGAATTCTTGAATTTCTTGGGGGGACGTTGGCTTTAAAGCTGTGGAAGTTGTTGGTAGATTACCCTGAATTTCGGATTCTACGTCGTTGTGCAGTTGCTCATACTGAGGTTGTGAAGGGTTAGGTTTAAAGACTTCCTCTAAGTATGTAGCAAATAGCTTACATTTGTCTTCGTCTTTTTCAAAAGTTTCTGTGTGGTGTTTCAATGTGGGGATTTCTTCGCGTTTTCGTAAAATCCTCTTGGTAGGAATCCATAGTGAGTTATCATTTGGGTTTATTTCAGAAATATATGTTTGGTAAGATGTTATTCGGAAGTTATCAAGTTCGTTTTTAACTTGATGAGAAAGTCGATTCAGTAATTGTTTGTGTTGTCGTTCTCTTGTTCTGTTCCAGAGTCTTCTTGCTTTGTTTTTTTCTTTGATTAGATTTAGTATATATGTAGGTGGGTCGAAAGATGGTTTGCGTGATTTGTTTGTACCAGGAGCGGTGGCTGCTCTTGTTGTGTTTATTAGTAGGTTAGTGAACATATTAACAGCGTTGTCAATGTCGTTATTTGTTTCTATTTTATTGATTTGTAGGTCGTAATCCAATTTGTCTTGAAAATATTCCCAATTGACTCTTCCAGTAATTAGTCTTGGAACCGGTTTATTAAGAGCGTGCATAGTGTTGGTAGAAATAATTACTGGGAGATGATCAGATTCGAGTTCACATACAACGTTTTGTTCTAATGGCATAGTTACATTTTTGAGCAGAGCAATATCAAGAGTATCTGGATTATGGTCGACTCTGTATGGGATTCGTGTAGGTTCTGCAGGTGCCATAACATGGATACCTAAGTTTGAGGTTATCGCGTGCAATTTAACTCCGCTAGGATTGTTTGATCGACAGCCCCAGTAATTACTCTTGCTCTTAAGGTCTCCTAGGAGCATCGTAGGAGTGGGATATGTGAATAGAGAAGCAATATCGTTATTGTTCAGCTGTTGCTGTGGAGGTTTGTACCCAGAGATGATTATCATATTGCTTCCGTTTTCCATTTGGACATTTATTGCTACTGCTTCTATTGATATTAGATTAGGAAGAGTAATTAGATTGTGCTTGATATTTCTTTTGATTATTATAGCAACGCCGCCAGATGCATGCTGGGCTTCTCTATCACTTCTATAAATCTGAAATCCGCTGATTCGAAAGGGTTCCCTGTTAGTCAAGTGGGTTTCGTTAACACAAGCTATGTCAATACCATGTCTTGAAAGGAATAGGGTAAATAGGTTTTGCTGTCTCTTGATTCCATTAGCATTAAAGTTTAAAAGAGTTAACTTGTGAATTAGTTTTTTATTGTTATTTGCCATTAAAATATTCGGCAATGACGTTTGAGATCAGTTCCGCGATGAGAGGTTTAATAGATTCTAAAATTTGAGTAAGTATGGTATTGATAAAAGAAGTATTTGTTGCGTTATGAGTTAAATGTGAGCTGGGAGAATTGAAGTTTGGGTTGTTTAAACTATTGGAAGTTGCGTGAGCGTAAGAATTATATACTGGGTGGGGTTTGGATAAATTCTGAGGAACTGTGAGAAATCTGCTTGGATTTTGTGTTGATTGAGGTCGACTGTAATTATTGGAAATGTTATTTCTGTTTTTTAAGGTCTGGTAGTATGGACAGCCCTTGTAGTTGGCGGAATGCGATCCGCCGCAGTTAACGCAAGTGGGTTTCACATTTGATTGTTTTGTGCAATTGCTGTAGAGGTGATCGCCGTTGCATTTAACGCATCGCGGTGGGAGTCGGCAATAATTCTTTGTATGTCCATATCTTTGACAGCGCATGCACTGAGGAATTGTTTTTGGTTTACGTCTACTTTCAACTGTGACTATGGAATACAGAAGCTTATTCAATTTGAAGATCTCGTTTCCTTTCTCGTTTTTTGTTAACTGCACGGCGCATAAAGGCATGGGCACTTTATTATTGTTAAGAAGTCTTGTGACTGTTGTAATGGGATACGTATTAATCAGTTCATTGTGGATTTCTTGCACCGAAAGTGAGGTTGGCACGTTACGGATGATAACATTTAAAGTTTCTTGTTCGGGGTTATGATAAGTGTGAAATGGTAAACTATTTTCTGTGTAGTATTTTGATAACGCACGGTAATCTTCGATCGAGGTTAAGTTGATTTTCAGCCCATCTGTTCGATGCTGTGTTGTAAATTCGCTTGAAGTTAGAGCCTTGATGTCGTTAACTATTGCTTGGTAATTATTTACATCGTGCAAGAATATAGGTGGAATTTTTGGCTGTTGTGATTGATTAAGATTACTTTCGTTTGTTAGCTGTTTTTCTACCTCTTCAGGTAAATAGTACCTATTTTTGGATAACGGTGCAAGTTCTGAGCATATGTACTTTTTGTGGGTTTCACTGACTGGGGCAATTTTTCTTTTAACTGCCAGGCTAGGACTGGTGTTCGCCATTTGGCCGGCAAGGGGCCAAACACTGATAAGTTTGTCGCACTATTTTAGATTTAATATTATCGAGAGCACAAACGCACTGAATTACGGGCACAACCGCACTTGACGACCGCGCTAACTAGAATCCTAAAACTATATTAAAACCATTTAGTTTTCTGTCAAATTCAGTTATCAAAGGTAATTATAATAGTAGGTACACATCTGACTTTATTCATTTCATAACGCTTTAATTATTTAAAAAACACTTGACCTCTAACGCAAGAAGTAACTAGAATAACTTTACAACCTCACTTCCAATTCGAAATTGTAGTTTTATAACCTCACTTCACTGTTAGCACATGGGCTAAAAGTAAACAGCTGATCTCATTTTAAACACGCTAAATTATAAAACATCACTTTTAGTGAAAAAAGCTAGCGCTAAAAGGCATACTTTTAGTGGTGGTTGTAGAAAAAAAAATAAAATTCAAATGCAAACTATTCTGGTAAAGAATTTACAAACGGATAGCACTTTTCTGACAAAATATAATAAAATACTTCTACATAACTCGAGCGCCATCAATTTAACGTGTTTTTCTATTATTTAAAAATATCGTCGAATTTTAGTTTTGCATCTAAACATCTAAATGCTTTTTTAAATTAAATTGCATGTTTGGACACACCGTTCTTCAGTTATATTTCAATAATAATATTTTTTTCTTTGGCTAGTGAAAATGTCCATCATGGCGGAGTCTGTATTTCATATAAAACATGGCGTGATCTAGAATCTAGATTAAAACTGATTGCAAATGTATAGAACATTTTAAATCTTACAAGACTTACTGCCGGTCTTATAAAGACCACTAATCTGACGTTAACTTTAATTCGCTGTTAAAATAAACAAAAGCGCATCAAAACGTCAG